>OW240913.1:358440515-358606124 GCA_933207985.1 Pelobates cultripes
TGTGTGTGTGTGGCTTTCTGCCTGTGTGTGTGTGTGTGTATGTGGCTTTCTGCATGTGTGTGTGTGTGTGTCTGTCTGTCTGTCTGCCTGTGTGTGTGTATGTGTGTGGCTGCCTGTGTGTGTGGCTGTCTGCCTGTGTGTGTGTGGCTGTCTGTGTGTGTGTGACTGCATGTAAGTATGTGTGTGTGTAAAACTGTATGTGTGGCTGTGTGTGTGTGGCTGTCTGCCTATGTGTGTGTGTGTGTGTGTGGCTGTCTGCCTGTAATTGTGTGTGAGTGTGTTTATCTACCTGTAACTGTGTATATGTGTTACTGTCTGTACTTGTGTGTTTCTGCCTGGTCCTGTGTATGTGACTATCTGCCTGCGACTATGTGCATGTGGTGGATTTGACAGTGTATATGTATAACTGTGTGCATCTGACTATGGGAATGTGTGCACATAACTCTGCAAAAATATACACCTGCATTCACACACACAGGCCTAAATGCATGTTTTTATCTTAATTAAATAACCATCACACACTGTTAATACACCCATTACAAATATCACACACCCAACACATCTATCACATACACAGACAACACAAACATTATATCATACATGGATGACAGCTGGGGGGGGTGTTGTCAAGATTTTCCGCGCAGGGCGCCTAAAGTCCAAGGTCAGCCCTGCCTATAGTGTCCCTTTAACATATTAATGTATTAAAGAATATATCTATTGTCTGCAAAAAAAAACCCAAAGAGTAAACTACGACAGGCCAAGGCCAAGGAGCACAGAATAACGTGAAAATGATTAAATAGAGCCAAAGTCAGGGATTTCAGAGGTCAGAGTAGTCAAATACAAAGCCAAGTCAAAACCAGAAAACGTATACCACAAGTCAAAACGCACTTTTAGATAACAGAGACTACAATAAGGCAAAGAGGAGTGGATAGAGTGTGCTTAAATAACATCAGAGCTGTTTCTGTTGGCTTGAGTAAATTATGAGACAAAGGTCGGTGACCAGAGGGTGCGCTGCTAAAGATCCATTTAAAGACCTACGTGAATATAAAACAATTATTGAAACCATTGATTGAGATCTCATAGACATTCTTTTAACAACTAATAACTAGCTAGTGTCTTCACAGGGAACCATCTGAATATACCAGTTAGAAATTGTGCTCTTATGAATAATGCTGACATCATGCCTTAGATTGTACCCAAGATTGTGCTATGGACTTTTTGGCACTTTATAAACAATAACATTAATAATAATAGACTGTAAGTTCATTTGCGCAGGGTCCTCATCAACCTATTGATCCTGTAACATTTTGTAATTGTTTTATTTATTGTTAAATTTCCCAATTTATAATATTCTATAGCGCTGCGTAATAAGTTGGCCCTATATAAATACCAATAATAATATTAAAGAATCTATGTGTTAGACTCCAGCAGAATGTCTTATCTGTAATTTCTACTAGAAGCATGACACTTACTTGGCATAGGCTTTCTCCAGCAGAGCGCTCCAGAACTCATCACCTTCCTCTGAATGCACAAAAACCAGGTTTCCATTTTTTGTAGGCAGTCGGTCATCTACTACAACATCTACCCACTCTCCGTACTGCCAAAACTGAAAAAGGGAGAATCTTGTCACAATACAAAGGGGGGTTATTATTCTAAGCATAACAGGTTCAGACATTTCTTTAAGACTTGTGTGAGTATTACAATTACAACACAGAAGTCAAGTCAAGTGTGTCCAGATAACTGCTGTTTATATGGCTCTAAGGGTTAAGTAAAATGATAATTTCTTGGGAAAAATTCTAAAAGTGGGAAATTTCATTCAGTTCCATGGAGACTGTTACCTTTACCTTTAGAAATTTGACTAGAATTGCTCTTTACTAGACTTGGGCACTGGAGAAATTTTTGAAAATTTCTGATCATCAGAGACGAATTTCGTCCCTTGACTCATTGAAATTTGGACGAAATGTGGACATTATTTCATTTCAGAGATCCCATTTGCTCATTTGGCACGTATGAATTGCACCACATGTATTTAACATAAAGTTAGTCAAAAAAGTGAATGCGGTAAAACCATTTGCTCCAAAATTCGGACATTGTGTACCTCATATGATTCAACAATTTTAGATTTTCCTGAAATGGATCTGAATGAACCCAAATTGCAAGTTTACAATCGAATGTTATTCGGACCGAACAATTAAAATTAGCGAATGTATTGGCAGTGTGTGCACATAACCTCCAATGAGTTCAATGATTGGAGTCCTTAATGTGTCAAGACATTTGGCAAAGTGCTCTGTGATGTGGCTACCATTTATTTTAAAAAATAAAACATATTCTTTTTATGATTTAGTTATATTTATATTGAAATTACTGAACTACAATATGTTACTAATTATGAAGTAAAGACCACTGTCCATGTTTACCACCTTCCAACTTACCTGGAAGTGAAAGATTCCGGCATAGTTTTTTTGGAAGCTTTGGTCTTCTGGAACGACCTTAGCTAATATGTTCTGATCCAATGTTAGTGATGCAATGGCAGCCAGCAGCCAACAGTCCCCTGCACAAACCAAATAATACTTAGTAATCGCCCAATCCATATATACATGTAAAGGCGTTTGCCCAAAAGACTATAATACAAAAAATAGGATGGTAGAATTGCAAACCTATAGACATTTTCATCTATGCTACAAATCTAATGGTAAGTAAACAAACAGTACTTATCAAACATCTCAATACAAAATTACAAAAAACTATTATATTTCTATAAGAGCGTTAGGGAGGTTCAGAATTGGTATTGTGGAATTAGGCCTGGATCACAGTCTTCATTCCAATATATCGAGAAGGTGTTTGTTGGGTCTGAAGTCAGATCTTTGTAAAGACCACTTCATGTCTTCCACACTGATGTTAAAGGAACACCATAGTTACCCATGCCATTTCACCTCATTGAAGTGGTCTGGGTGAAGTGTCCATGTCATCTTAAGTGAAAACATTTCAGTTTCAGAGAATGTTCACATTGCAGGATAAAGATAATCTCTTCCAGACAGCCACTAGAGGTACTTCCTGGACTCTAGCAGAGTTTTACTCCATGAAATGATAATGGAACATCTCACGCTTTGCATGAGGACATCCAGCGTCTTCAAAATCCCCTACAGGAAAGCTCTAATGCATGGCCAGTGCTTGCCGAGCATGCGCATTAGGTTCCACCATCAGCGTGACGTTGTTGGAGCAGGAGAGCAACCCAGCGCTGAGGGACTTAGGTACTGGAATTAATTTGAGTGTTAAAAATATTTTTAACTCTTTCTATTAACAAACCAAGTCTATATGGACCTTATACTGAACATGAGGGCATTATTATCCTTAAACAGGAAAACACTTTTCCCAAATGTTTGTCATGAAGGTGCAGAAAACATTGTTTGCAATGGTGTTAAGATACACTATGATTGGCGCATTAGGCACTTTTACCCATTGTGTCACTATACCCCACTCCCTCTAGAATGTAAGCTCATTGAGCATGGACCTCCACCTCTCTGTTCCTGTACGTCCAGTTGTCTGTTTATAATTACATGTCTGTTAGTCCACCCATTGTACAGTGCTACGGAATCTCTAAATAATGATAATTAGTCCTCTTACAGCAAATTAGGTGTTGGAAAATTATGGAGATGTTCTACATGAGCCTTTAAAGTATTTTCAAATGGTTACTTTTACACTTAGCCCATTCAAGGCACTTACTGTACATGAATATGCTTTATTTCACTGAAATTTTCACACGCAATAAAAGTCTAGACTTGCGTTTTCCAGATCCTTTTTATAGCTATTTTTTTATTATTATTATTTTCATTGAACATTTTTTAAAGCAATTTTGGGACAGATAACTAAGGAAAACGGATAAAGAATAAGAAGGGAGGGGGGACATTTTCTCATCCACTATAATAAAAATACACATGAGAAATAGGACATTGTGAACCAAAAATTTAAATATGTGAATAGAATAGTAAAGTACATAATGTAAATAACAACCCATATGCAATAAAACAAAGTCCAAAGACATATATTAACATGGGTCACCAAAATATAGAACACTATATAGACCTCAATCTTCATAAAATAGATATTTCTCCACTTGCATGGTGCCCATTTCCTCTACATTAAAAGGATTGGCTATTCAAACACTCATTGCACCTACGAGAATTAACCAGGAGAGCCCAGGAAAGTTGTCAAATCATATATTGACACTACAACCACTACAGCACACTGCAGTGGTTATGGTGCTTACCATGGTCCTTTAACTACACTGCAGCTTTTTCCGTGGGTGCTAAAAAAATAAGCAATAAGCAATTAATAATATTTTTTAGAATGGGAAACATTTATTTCTGATAAAGGAACCCAGCTCACAATCGAACGTTAATTAACCTATTATACTTAACGTCAGAAATCGTCTAACTCATTTTTTATTTTTTTTAGCCCCAAACTGGTAGTAAAAATCCATAATTCCTAACGTCACTAATTAAAATTTAAAAAAGCTGTCTGGCAGTGTTGGGTTTGGCTGAAATCCAGATCAAGTTCATTCGGGGTCTGAATTACAAAATCTGGAGATGAAAAATTCCATCAACAATGTCTGTTTTTTTGCACTTTGAATGGCACCGAATGCAGCCGTATGGTTTTGCCCTTTTCAGTTTAAGGCTATTTGGACTTAAGTGAAAAGCCTGATAGGGTTAATTGAAAATGAATGGCAAATACTGCTGAAAACATTAATGCAATCACTCCACAGATGATTTCAGCCAACATTTAGACATTTTTCCGTTGTGATGTCACATTTCAGCCACCCATATTTAACTTGTGCATAGTGTTATAGATTGGTATTTTGTTTGGAGTCTCTGTGAAATCAGGTAGCTTACATTTACCGTCTCGGAGCAGTAGAACTCTGACAATCACTGCTGTGGTTGTGCATACATTCTGCCGCTTGCTTGGTCTCGGCACATTCTCAGGTCACTAATCACTATGTAAAACTCAAACAATGTGCTGAACCATTGCCTAAAGTTCCCACCCTAATTCAACAAAATGAGTTTATCTCCACCTCGCTCGGCTGTGTTTAGATTATGATTGGGCCTGGTGATCTTACTCCTTTCTTGAACTTTATACCAGTTACAAAGAATCTGTAAAATATTTTATAAGTTAGAGTCTGATCAGATGGCAACAGCTCTCTGTGTTCGGGTGACTAACAATTAAAGTGGCAGCAGTAAAATAAAAAAATAATAATTATCCATTGATTTCTATTTAAGGGCACATGTTCACATACACACACTGCTCAAAGGACACTATAACATTAGGACTACAAACTGGTATTCCAAGGTAAAACTGCAAAAAATAAAATACCCGGCAACTAGACAGATATGGACTATTTTGTTTGTGCTTCATCCAGTTTGATTATAGGATTTAGATACCGGCTCATTACTTTGTATTGAAAGAAGAGAGATGTTCATTATGTTGAATAAAATGTGTTTAAATGAACACTATAGGGTCAGTAACAGAAAATATGTGTTGCTTACCCTAGTGTTTAAAACATCATCTAGCCCCCTGGCCCTCCCCTTGCTTTCCTAAATATAGTAAAATCTTACTTGTATTCAAGTCTGCAGCTGCTGCATCTGTCCCTGATCTGCCTGCTTGGCTGAAATCATCAGAAGTGTTGTTTTGAGCCATTCACAATGCTTTTACATAGGAATGGCTGAGACTGCCAAGGAGGCAGATCAGGGACAGAGACAGCCAAACCAAACACAGCCCTGGCCAATCAGCGTATACTCCTAGAGATTAATTAAGTCAAAGCGTCTCTATTAGGAAAGTTCAGTGTCTGCATGCAGAGAGTGGAGACACAGAATAGTAGTGCTGTACACTGTGCAGCACTGCCCCGGGAAACAACTCTAGCAGCCATCTAAGGAGTGGCCAGTGGAGGTATCCCTAGGCTGTAATGTAAACACTGCATCTTCTCTGAAAAGACTGTGTTTACTGCAAAAAGCCTGAAGGTAATGAAACAAATGCATTAAGCTTTAGTTGTTCTGGTGACAAAAGTGTCCCTTTAAACTTTTGTTTTTTAAAGGCTGATGAAGTGTAAGTATACATCATAATATTATGTGTGTGTGTGTTTGTGTGTATATATATATATATATATATATATATATATATATATACATATATTTATATAATTTCACTATAGCTTAACGAATATAGTTAATTTAATAGGAAGAAATTAAAAAAATCAATGTAGACAATAGGGAAAAAATAAATTATCAATTGATTTCTATTTAAGGGCATTTAAGGCTCATTCTTTTATTCATTACCCATTGATTTCTATTCTAAGGGGTTAAAGGCACATGTTCACATACATACACTGCCCAAAGGACACTATAACATTAGGACTACAAACTGGTATTCCTATAGTGTTCTCTTCACAATTTAGAATTTTGGGCCACCCTGCCATGCCTCTCAATCGTCCCACATTCAGCGGATTCTTAGGACCACAACAACGACATATAGAAATAACTTAAGAAAATGGGAGGTAGGGCAGGCGTCTGTCCATGCTGCTCCTCGCCTGGAAAGCTGACATTAGTTTGTGCATGCACTGCTTGCTTTTATCCTCACCTGGCTTCTCTGGTTCCCGGCTTGCATCCAATCCACAGCCAGCTCTTGTTACCCAGCAGCCGCCATGTCACTACTTCTGCCAAGCTACCTCTCTAACTCTGCCCAACAACTTAACACGGAGGCATGAACTTCATCTGACTTTTAAATTTTATATCAAAGGTAGCTTTAAGCCTCCATTGCCACCATACATATATGTCCCAGTGTTTAATACCTGTGGCATTTATTTTTGCAGTTTCTTTCATGTTTTAGAAAGTATGCTTATATACTATCCACTATTTGCTAGGGCAAATTTGGCATGCTGCATATGTAGGTTTACCCCAATATTTTCAGGGTCTCCCATTGATACTTAATAGCTCCCCTTCGACATCCTGCCCCCTTGTATTGGAGACGTTATATGGAAACTAATATGCCTTTACATTGAAGCTGAGCTGTTCTATAGTCCTATAGTGGAGACTTAACATCGTGTCATCATGTTAATATTCTCATCTACAAATCACATGAGGGAGTGTCCCTGTTGGTTTGTTTGGTGAGATTCCTGCACATTGGAGACTGCCAGTTAGGTGTTGTTATTTAAATGAACACTATGGAAAAATTATTTTTTATATATACCCCCAAAGAAAGTATGCATATTATTTGTTTAGCATGTTTTCTTTGGTAGTATTTTAAGTCTTGGTTTGCAATAGTTGCAGTTCTCTTGGCTGCAGCCTTTGCAAGCCCTCCCATTCTAACCCCGCCCAGAGTGTCTGTGGCTGTCCAATCACAGACTTTAGAATACAACTCAATGAGAAGTCTTTGCAAGGCAGCTGCTCTGAGCAATTGCTGCCTCTAGAGTTTAGCTCCACTGAGATAAACAAACCAGAAAGGCTCATTTATAAAAGTGCCAAATTCTATTGTATTCACCATTAAGTGAAAAAAGAGTAAAAGTGTTCCTTTTTTAACTAAATTTTGTGTCACCTTGAAAAAACATTTTGCACTTTCATAGTATTAGACATGTTGTTCAAATTAATTTGTAAAACTCCCAATAGCATGAATTTTAATACCAGATTGTGACTTCATAAAACTTTAAAATATCCGGGCGGGAATGAGATTATATTTATGTAAAAAGAACTGTATCCCACAAAGCATGCTGGGAAATAGAACAGGACGTCAGTATCCTGATTCAACTCAACTAATGAGTCTTAAACACAATATGCAATTACAATGCGTTTCCAAGATAAAGTACCCGGCAACTAGACAGAAACAGACAATTTTGTTTGTGCTTCATCCTGGTTTATTATTGGATTTAGCTACCGGCTCATTACTTCGTATTGAAAGAAGAGAGATGTTCAGTCTGTTTGCTGAGTAAAATGTGCTTAAATTTGTGTTTTTTAAAGGCTGGTGAAGTGTAATAATACATCATAATATTATGTTTTTTATATATATTTTTTTTTCATTATGGATTTACAAATGTAGTTATTTTAATAAGAAGAAACTTAAAGACAATAGAGAAAGTACAAATATCAGAAGATGAAACTAATAGCCAAACGAATACTGCCAACATTTATAAATATGTCTCGTAAATTAAAAATGAATGAATGGACATCATAATATCAAAACCAGGACTGTAAACATGTGTTATGTTTTATAAAGGAATCTGATAAAGGCAGCCAGCGTTGAACTGATTGCAACAACATCAATGTACAAAAGAATTCCGCGGGTGAGAGAGACCTAATGCGCATGCGCGGCAATGGCTGCGTGCGCATTAGACCTCCCCATAGGAAAACATTATTATTATTCAATGCTTTCCTATGTGGAAAATCTGACGCTGGAGGTCCGTGAGGACGTCCAGCATCAGATAATGGACCAAAAGTCATTTAGGATTCCGAAACCCCTCTAGTGGCTGTCTGGGCCTGACTGCGCTTTTGCGTGCCAATAAAGTCGCATTTATGAGGCGTGGTACTAGTTTCTTACCGCGTCAGTGTTTACCATTAGAAGAAGCTGCACATTGCTGTACTAGCACATATAACACGGAACTGGGAGCCATTATAAATATATTCATAGTATAGTTCCAGCGATCAAGTCTTGCATGCAGCTCTACTCAGGGTTATTCAGTAAAGTGAGAATTCAAAGTGAACTCGAAGTGAATTTCAAATTAAAGGTCAAAATAGCCAAATTGGAGATATTCTCTAAGTCAGTCATTCTTTCTGTGCAGGCACTTTTGCCTTAAAGGTACACTCTGGTCACCATAACAACTTCATCTAAATGTTATGGTGGTTGGAGGCCCTAAGATGTACTCTTACTTTCAGGGAATAAACCATTCTCAAACAGTTTAACCCTAAAGGTTGCCTCCAGCGCCTATCCCAAGGTCCCCAAGGCGGCATTTGGCTTCTGAATCTAAGTTATATTGTGTGTGGAGTGCCCATGGGCAGTGGCACCATGGATTGGGTATAGTGGTCAGCTGACATTCTAATCCAATCAGTAGGTACTGACTGATTTATTAGAGCATACCTTTGTGGATGAAGTTGTTATAGTGACCGGAGTGTCACTTTAAAGGATTTTAGAGTTGGTGGTAAAACTGTGACATGCATAAGCCAATTACATCTCATTTTCTGCTTTCAGTGTTAATTTTGGAGGCAAAATTCAATTTAGTTTTAGTAATAGTCTTTTGACTAAAAAGTCATTTTATTTTTAGTCCTATTTTAGTCATCTGAATTGTTTTAGTTTTAGTTGACTAAATCTCCAGTTGATTTTAGTAGACAGGATTAAAATCTAACAGGTTTAGTTAATCCCTTTATCTGTCTCTTTTGCCCCTTTCTGTCTCTTTGTGTTCTTCCATCCCCTCTAGGTGTCTCTCTCCCAAGCCCTGGCCGGTCTCTTTTGCCCCTTCCCAGCCCCTCTCTGTCTCTTTGTGTTCTTCCATCCCCTCTAGGTGTCTCTCTCCCAAGCCCTGGCCGGTCTCTTTTGCCCCTTCCCCAGCCACACTGTTCTTTTTTAATTTTTGGCGGCAAATTTCAACTTAGTTTAAGTCATAGTCTTTTGACTAAAAAGTCATTTTAGTTTTAGTCTTATTTTAGTCATCTGAATTGTTTTAGATTTAGTCGAGTTTTAGTTGACTAAATCTCAAAAATTGTAAGTCGACTAAAATTTCATTAAAATTGTTAGTCGACAAAATTAACACTGCCTGCTTTAGACATCCTAGAATTATGTAATTTCCATTTCCATAATTTAACGTCGTTGTTGCCTATTTCTCTTAACAATAGAAAAACGTGACAATTTCTCTGATTACATATTTACTTACCGAGAGCTCCTTGACGAATGTCAGTGCGAGTCGCTCCATCAACAATGAAGTAAGGTGTGGGACATATATCCTGTGACAAACATAGGAACATTTTTATTAGATGATATGATACAGTCATTAGTTCTTCATTAGTTCTTCAACTACATTTACTACTTTCTACACCAGGCTTCCTCAAACTCCGGCCCTCCAGATGTTGCTGAACTACAACTCCCATGATTCTCAGCCTATCTATTGCATTCACAGAATCATGGGAGTTGTAGTTCAGCAACATCTGGAGGGTCGGGGTTTGGGGAAGCCTGTTCTACAATATTAATAAGGTGATTTACTAAGCGATGACAGAACTAATTTTACTGGGGTGGAAATAAAAACTTAAAGGACCACTATAGTGCCAGGAAAACATACTCATTTTCCTGGCACTATAGTGCCCTGAGGGTGCCCCCACCCTCAGGGACCCCCTCCCGCCGGGCTCTGGGGAGAGGAAGGGGTTAAAACGTACCTTTATTCCAGCGCCAGGCGGGGAGCTCTCCTCCTCCTCTCCGCCTCCTCTCCTCCTCTTCGGCTGAATGCACACGAGCGGCAGGAGCTGCATGCGCATTCAGCCAGTCTCATAGGAAAGCATTCATAATGCTTTCCTATGGACGCTGGCGTCTTCTCACTGTGATTTTCACAGTGAGAAGCACGTAAGCGCCTCTAGCGGCTGTCAATGAGAAACTCTGAAACTGCTATGTTTATAGAAGAAAGGGTTAAACCTAGAGGGACCTGGCATCCAGACCACTTCATTAAGCTGAAGTGGTCTGGGTGCCTAGAGTGGTCCTTTAAAGGAATCCTATAGTGCCAGGAAAACAAACCCCCTCCCTCGGGGCCCCTCCCTCGGGGCCCCTCAAGTGGGGCTGAAGGGGTTAAAACCCCTTCAGCCACTTACCTGAATCCAGCATCGATGACCCTCGGCGCTGGTCAGGCTCCACCCACGCCTCTCCCCCATCAATGTCAGCCGGCGGGAGAGACCTAATGCGCATGCACGGCAATGGCTGCATGCGCGTTAGACCTCCCCATAGGAAAGCATTATTATTATTATTCAATGCTTTTCTATGTGGAAAATCTGACGCTGGAGGTCCGAGAGGAAGTCCAGCATCAGATAATGGACCAAAAGTCATTTAGGATTCCGAAACCCCTCTAGTGGCTGTCTGGTAGACAGCCACTGAGGGCAGACTTAGATGTACAATGTAAACATTGCAGTTTCTCTGGATCTGCAATGTTTTACATTGCAGCACTAAGTACAAAAGGGTCACAGCACCCAGACCACTTCAATTAGCTGAAGTGGTCTGGGTGCCTACAGTTCCCCTTTAAAATAAACCTAGAACTTTAGATGTTTCACTGACTATAAATAAAAACTTTCAGCAGTTTGTCCTATTGCTGCAAGATTTCTTCGGAACATAGAAGAGATATTTCCCGCACTGCTAATTCTCATCTTTCTTCACCTTGCTCTCAATATTCTGTATGTAAATTACTTGTCAAATATACCCATTATATAATAGGAAAGAGCTGCGGAATAAGTTGGTGCTATATAAATGTATAAATGATAATGGTAATAAGGAGAATATTTACTGGGTGAATTCTAAGTGTTGCTATCAGAAATCTGGTGCAAAATTCCAAACGAGAAGTAATCACCGTGGAAACCTGGGATCTGTTCTTCTGATTTCATTGGTGTCCATGGCGATTGCTCTACCTTCAATAATTTGCCTAATTTTCTGTTTATAACTTCATCAATGTCCCCTATAGCACTACTATACATAACATACTGTACTATAAGCTATATTTTTCATTCAGAAACTCAGAAAAAGAATACTCCATATTTTATATAAGGATAAACAATATTTTACCAAATACAGAGTACAATTATGCACTTTGTAAAAGTATCTTATTTTCAAATGTAATGTCTGATCCCCTGACAAGGACCCGGCCCTCATTTTGGCTGGCTAGGGAACGCATTCAAACTGATCTCTCTCATCTTTCTGGGGGGAAAATAAGCTTTTACTGGAGAAACTATTTGCAGTTATTGGCGCAAATATTGTGCAGAGAAGAACTAGAGTAGACTGTTACAGTAACAATTTCTATGCTAGATATACAAATTCAAACACCTGGCATTTTAATGGTTAAATAATAATAAATAGGCTAGAGGGCTAATTTTAAAATGATGTGTATTTTATAGCAGAAAGATATGAGGTAATATTGTGAATTTGGGGTAGTATTTTCTGAAGGTCTGGCTTATCATTCCGTTACACCCAGGTCCAGTGACTGTATTGGCACACCCATTGTGAAGAGATAACGAGTGACGTGTCTGACTGCATTTAACACGCACTGCAATTAAACAAGAGTCCGCAGGTCATTATGTAATACCTTAAAAGCTTTCAATAATCCTTAAATTGTCTCTTTCACACTCCAAAGAAATAGTATTTTATATTGATAAATCTTAATGAAGTTCTCACATTGACAGTGATGGAATTTTATTGAAATTCCAACGTAGTCAAAAGGTATCATAAGACAAATTAGAGACTACTTTGTCTTAGTATATTCCCTACGCCGGACAAAATTTGACAAAAGATGGTATTCACTCCATCAAGTTTTGTCATTTCGCCCTGTCGTCTCTCGGACGGCTGTGGGGAAAAAGGCATTGTTTAAGGAGGCTCCCGCAGTCTCACAGGATCCTCCATAGACCTCAGTGTTGTACTTTCATACATACATTCCTGGCAGATGAAGGACCACGAGTTCAAGACGACCCACTGGATGAAGATGGCAACAGCGGTGAGGGACAGGTTCAGGTAAAAAAAAAACTACCTTTCCCTGTACCCTCAGATCACGGCACAATAAGTGGCAATGTCACCAACAGGGGTCTTTACAAATTATGCAAAGACGTAAGAAGGTGACAGAATTAATCAATTTGTTGATATCATAAAACTTAAACAAGTGTTCTTCTTTTGTTAAAAAAAAACTAAAAACTAACTAACAGGACTCTAGATTCCTGTGTTGAATCCACCAACTCTATGCATTTAATGCCTAAATGAAAGTTAACCTCATCTACTACTTCAATCAAGCCAACACCTTAGACATCGAAGTTACTGCTTTCCTCCTGTACAATGTTATCTTTCCAAAACGGAGTCAACAAAGCAAGGTTTGTACGGGAAATAAGGGGCGTCTAGATGCCAGGGGCTTCATTTTATTTTTACAAACCTCTATATGCTACAACATCTATTATCTGTTATTTAAGTGGTTGCTGTACTTACTAAAGCCCCACAATAAAGGAACACTATAGTCACCTACATTACTGTAGCTAAATAAAGCAGTTTTAGTGAATAGCTCATTCCCCTGCAATTTCACTGCTCAATTCACTGTCATTTAGGAGTTAAATCACTTTGTTTCTGTTTATGCAGCCCTAGCCACACCTCCCCTGGCTATGATTGACAGAGCCTACATGAACAAAAAAACTGGTTTCACTTTCAAACAGATGTAATTTACCTTAAATAATTGTATCTCAATCTCTAAATTGAACTTTAATCACATACAGGAGGCTCTTGCAGGGTCTAGCAAGCTATTAACATAACTAACAGGGGATAAGAAAATCTTAATTAAACAGAACCTGCAATAAAGAAAGCCTAAATAGGGCTCTCTTTACAGGAAGTGTTTATGGAAGGCTGTGCAAGTCACATGCAGGGAGGTGTGACTAGGGTTCATAAACAAAGGGATTTAACTCCTGAATGGCAGAGGATTGAGCAGTGAGACTGCAGGGGCATGTTCTATACACCAAAACTGCTTCATTAAGCTAAAGTTGTTCAGGTGACTATAGTGTCCCTTTAAGAGCACGTAGTTATGCATTCTCCATGGCAGAGGCAGTTCCACAGCACTGTGCACATGGGCAACCCCCGAATGTTCCCTGTGTGCATGCACATTAAAGGGACACGTCCACTTTGCACATTTAACACTTGGATTCTGCTGCACATGGAGGGATGTTCATTTGAATGCACCGTGTTGTGAATGCCTATCCCAATGGGGGAAGGTGCACACAGTTCTCTGTCTATTCAAATTCTTTTCCTTTTTTCACAAAGTAACTAGAGATTTTTTTTTCTATTGTTCTCTGCACCTGCTCCAAAAACTGCAATGCTTTATGATTTGACTGCAGCATTTGTTTCCGTGCCTGTGTGGTTTTAAACATATAATGCCTAATATACAATGATCTCACTCTGTGTTCATTTTAGACATTACCATGGGATGGAAATGAGCTCATTATAACAGCTCACTATATTTTTTACTTTATACATTTACTTGTTTCATTAGATTTCTATGCATTTCCTTTACTTTGTAGCATGCTGATTTTGCCCATCACTGATATTTCTGTGATTACTGGAACGTTACATGGATTTAATGCGTATTTCTTTGCAGATAACATCCAGATCTTCTCTTTCCACTCATTCACACCTGACGTCTCCTTACATTTTGTCTTGTCTTTCTGTAATTCTCTCCTGGATGTCCTGACACTTTCGGCAAATTGACCCATCTATAGAATTATCTTCACTGGCTCGTTCACTCACCCTTACACTGTCTTATTTTTTCTTCCATCCTCTTGCCATTTCCCACCCAAATCACGTAACCTAGGTTTCATCTTTGACTCTTCTCTGCTCTTCAAGAAACAAATGCCACCATTACTTCCATCTGGCACTTTCATCCAATTTTTCCAAAGACATCTTCTGCTGCAAGAATCCTAATTCATTCCCTCATGTTTACCAGACTAGACTATTGGAATGTCCTACTGTTTGACCTTTCAAAACTCCACTCCAGCAAATCTAAAACCTCTGATGCTTAGCACTACAGCGGTAATAATACAAACTTGTATTCCTAACGCTTAAGTGTTCTACTCTTGATTTAGATAAATCTATCTATGACCCCTATATCTATGATCCCACGTTCCACAGCCCTTTTCTCTTCCTCAACACACAAACAGCCCCTATGACCACTAGACACACACTACAGCCCTTATTACCCTTCTTACACATAAAATACCACACAAAACCACATTTTCCCAACATACATTCTGCAGTTCCAATTTCCTTCTATATACCACCAAATACACCTTACGGTACCTATCCCCCAAAGCACCCTACAGCCCCTATCCTCAGGAACACATTACAGCCAATATCCCAAATAAACACACACTACAGAACATATCCACACACAGCCCCTATCCACACACAGCCCCTATTCACACACAGCCCCTACCCACATACAGCCCCTATCCACATACAGCCCCTACCCACATACAGCCCCTATTCACACACAGCCCCTATCCACATACAGCCCCTATGCACATACAGCCCCTATTCACATGCCCACACACATACTACACCGCAAACAGATCCACAGAACACAAACAACCCCACAACAGCCTCCTTCCCATACATGCAGGCATCATTCCCTCCACATCTAAAATCACAGAAGCAACATCCCTCCCCCCCAAAACAATTCCACAAGTAGCATCCCCAGAACCAAGGAACTCCACAAGCTGCCTTCTCTCAAATGGAACACTGCAAGTAGCAACCGCACACACACAACACCACAAACATCACTCCATCTCCTGTGGTGTCACGCTGATTCCTCTAAATATCCATTCAACCATAGCTTCCAATAAAAACTATGTTTGATGAGTAGCCGGCAAAGTGTCTGATTCCTTTTCTTGGTGGTTTGACTCCAAAGAGAAAGTGTGATTCCACTCGGTCCTCTCACACCTCACCGCTGTGTCAGTCGTTAGATTGGTTTCCTGTATCCTATAGGAGTCAATTCAAAGTGCTAACTCATACCTAAAAGGAATGAACAGTTCTAGCCCCTCCTATATCTCCTCACAGATTCCATAGGTATGCCCCTTCCCGGTCTCTCCGCTCTGCCTGTGACCTTCTCCTGTCCGCTGCTCGCACCCGTACGGTCAACTCACGCTTGCAGGACTTCTCGCGGGTGGTTCCCTTCCTATGGAATAGCCTGCCTACTGCCATCAGACTCTACCCTGATCTTCAATCGTTTAAGAAGAGCCTTAAAACCCATCTCTTTAGGAAAGCTTGTGGCCTCCCAGAGTAACCTCTACCTCACATACCAGTCTCTTGCTCTCTCCTAAAGGGCAGCACTCTACTTTCTCATCCAGCTCTGCTTCACTCCCACCCTTTTTGATTGCTATTTCCTGGTCTAATGTGTTTTAAACCCTACCTCCTATAGGGTCCTCTTCAACCTAGCGTTCCTGTAGTTTTTTGTAATTGTCCTATTTATAGTTAAATCCCCCGCCCCCCCTTATAATATTGTAAAGCACTACAGAATCTGTTGGCGCTATATAAATGACTATAATAATAACAATAATAATAATAATAATTGGACAATTCACTACCACCACTGTAAAATACACCACTGTGCGGTTGTTCTTTTAAAATACCTTACCTCCAAAATATCGATAGTTACGTAAGGGCTTAGCATGCTCAAAGGGTTAAAAGATGATTGTAAACTTAAACTTTAAATGTTTTTAGACACAGTTTGCAAGCATCTCACATAACTGTGACACGTATTTGATCTTTAGGTAAGGGGCAGTTTCCTAATCCCTGATTACCATTGTACAGAGCAACATATAAAGACACCCCACAAGCCACAGCTTTAGATCAGAATACTTTACTATTAATTGACACAGTTTAACAACCATAGGATGAGCTATACATAGAGACATAGGTTAAATGACCTTTTTGAGAGATTGGGTTTTATGGTTTGTATAAATAGCTGCGTAAGGACCAAGATATAATTTTACGAGACCCACCTTTCAAAACGTGGATTGATGGAGTGATATGCAAGGTATTCAAAGTGTTAAAACATGTGATCAGTGGATTGCTTAGACTGGGGATTTTGGAGACTTTATGGAATATTAATATGTTGTATTAAACCATGTCACTGCAGTCTTTTATAGCAACTTATATATGTGTATATAGCTTTTACATGAGAAGTCATGTATGTTATTGCATGCAAGTTGTCACTGTAATGTATTCAATGTGTTAAACAGTTAATATATATCATGAATTCAGAACTTCATTAAAGAGAATGTAACATTTTTATAACAGATCTATTTTTATTATAGATACAGTGACCAAAAGAGTTAATGTCTAGGTTCAAATTTTTACAAACATACTTTTTATATGAAAACAAATTTTTAAAAAAACACATGTTACTGTTTTATTTAGCTATATAGTTACATTTATATATATATAGATATAGATATATAAATATATCTATATCTATATATATATAGATATAGATATTTATATATAGTGTTCAAGTAGAGAGTGTAGCTGTATTAGTCCAGTGATGTAGATGTAAAAAACAGATAACTTTCGTAAAACAGGTATTACAAGATACAAAGATGTATATTGTGAATAAATGTTATGTACCCTTAATAGCAGATATGTTGTATCATTCACTACTCAAGGTGCGCACAGCATCAATCAGTACAATGGGTCATAGCATGAGTGAGTTCATATATGACAGAGAAAAAAAATAATAAAAAAATATATATATACATACACACAGAAAATCAACATTCTTCCAAGCTGTACAATGGCTGTGCTCTGTGCACACTTATAAGTACTTTTAAAATATTGTAAAGCGTTACGGAATTAGATGGCGCTATATAAATACCAAGAATAATAATATTAATAATAATTGAACATCTTACCGAGGGTCTCTTCCAGACAATTCCTTGAGTTTTGGCAGAGTGCGGTCCTAAATCCTTGTAACCCAAGGCAGAGGCACACGCTGGGAATTCTTCATCTTTAAACAGGGTCCCTGATTGCAAGCACTGCGCCCTCAGCTCCTCGAAGTCCTGGTTGAGATATTTCACAGGGTTCTTATTGGTCCCGAGACCCTCGGACACGGCCCTGGCCTTAGCTACCTGGGCAGCAACTCCTGACATGGTGGCCCTTGTACTTTAGGTGCTTCTCTGGGACTTCTGAGTTGTAGACAGGCGTTGTGAGAGGTATAAATAAGGAACCACATGTAAGACAGCCCTTGGAGGCTTGCTGTTCAGTGTCACCGTGGGAGGAGATGACAAATCAAGCTTGTGTAAATATGTACACAAGACAAGAGGGACCTGCAATGGGAAGCAGCACTAGGGTTTGCATAAAGATTATATACAATCACAGAATACTGCTACCGCCTCGCCTTAAAGGTTATTTTTAAGATACTTATATAGTAAAAAAAAAAAAAAAAACAACACTTTTTATAGGGAGATTGTGTAGCTTGCAGCAGTGAAATGGTTAATAAATGTTAATTTACTTGGTTTACCTAAATTAAAGGGATTCTACCATAATAATCCTCAAATTATATCTATAATTTGTGCTAGCCAAGCGGCTAGTAAGTGTATAAAAGTGGAGATATTTAGAAACACTGTATATTATTCCAACTCTAGCTACAATGTTTAAGCACATGGAAGATTGGAGTGTTCATGCACCTGACCCACAATCCTTTGCCATTGGTCCTAAGTGCATTGTGGGACATACTAAGGAGTCTTATGGCCAAGTTACGGGAAGGGGGATGCTGTAATAAAAAATATATATATTTTTTATATTTACATACATTTTCAGTTGGCTAACAGAATGCATAGATAGAATCCTTGCAACGATGAATAAGGACTTATAAGGAGTCATATTATTTGTGGCCTGATCCCTGTCATAACTCTCCATTCTAAAAGGGACGCATAAGACAAATATCTCCATTGAACGTGGTCTGCTGTTGATGAAAGACTGTGGGATTAAATGCACTCTCTGCATCATCTGCTGCATGAAAAGGAATGCAACTCCCATCAGTCAGAGTGCAGATAGAATAAATCGTCCAACTTTTAGGCAATCGGCACAATATGGCCAACTCATGAAACAGATAATGGAAGAAAATTCTGTTTGTTTCATGATTCAGAATTCTATCTGTGACACCCAAAACAACATGATTAATGGAGAATAGGATGACTGATGCTGCTTAGGGGGCGGCCATTAAATGATTTTCTTCACACATCAAATGACCAACAGGTAGGAGCAGAAAAAAAATATTAAAACAAATCTCTATTTACATATGTGTATATAATATACTTAATAAATATGTAAATATAGATTTTTTTACTGTTTCTTTTTCCCCGCTATTGTTTACTTTTTCTCACTAGACCTTTGACATTTACATTAGGATTTACATTATGTGTATATTTTGCAGTACACTGATTGTTCCATATTCACGTTCTTTTGGTTTGTCTGAAATGTTTTCCTCTAAACTGTTGGATGAGCGAAATTCGTCCAGATAGTGTTGCCACACGCTTACATTTCCCGGACATATAGAAACACATCCTTATAAGGACTTCCTGACTAGATCACATGCTGGACAAGGACTTCAACAATGGAGATGCTGTGAAGATGTTACAGCTCGTTTTAAAGGTTGAATTTATAGACAGTGTGGTCAGTACATTACTGCCTTTCTGTAACTGGATTGATGATTATTGCACCCTTCATCACTTATGGGTGTGCAAGCTGGTGCCAAAGCAGCAGGGGTGTCAGGCGCCCGACATAGCTTGTACACGCAGTGGCTGGTAGATGGCCTGTGCTTTTTAAAATCTGAATTAAATAACCATCACAAATATCACAAACGGAGGCGGAGGCACAGACTCCCAGCACACTGGACCACCAGAGATCAGTATTGTAGCAGGGAAGGGGGAATAAATATATATTTTTAAATTATTATAAATGTAATAAAGGCTCCTATACAAACACTGCACCTCTATACACACACACACTATACATTGATGAGCAGGTGTGACCAGGGTGATAATGTTTAGCACAGGACGTCTAAAGGCCACATTTTATGTAAGTTTGTGTCTGTTGTTCTTCTATTACCCATCTGTCTGTCTGTCTGTCTGTATGTCTGTCTATCTAGGAGAGTGATTGCAAACATTTTTGAACATTAATGCTTAATTTTCTGCAGAAACCAAATAACTGTAAAAATAAAATATTGGAGATATTTCTCCCCTTCCTTCACGAATCCAGGAAAAAGTCACAGGACGATTAGACACAAAAAAGTAACCCTAAACCCTAATCCTACCCCTCACTCTACCCCTGAACCTAACCCCAAGGAATCTGCTACCAGCAGATGGATTCCATAGTTAAAGGGTTACTCAACCCTTGGTGGGGACCTTTTCTGGGAAATATGTGCTATTTGGTAGTATGAATCAGCCCTTACCCCATCCGTTTGCAAAAAATGATAATTTACTTACCTGACATCCAGCAGCAGGCGAAGCACCCAGCGCTGACTTTTGGACAACACAGGGGGCCTTGCAAGGTCCAATCACAGGCTTCCAACAGCCGTTTCGGTGGCTCAGCTCACATGCCCGCAGTCTGAGCCTGCAAAATCACGTGTGCTCGGGGTGAAAGTAGCCTGCATCACACAATTAAATATAATTCTGCATGTGAATTATATAATTCTGCAGTCTTTCAAGCAGAAACAATACACACACATACTCCTACCACCATGACCACTTCAAGTTACTGGCGTGGTCATGGTGGCTGGAGTAACCCTTTAAAATAGTAGCGAGCAATTGGTGACAGCATTAAAACACTGAATTTACTTGTAATGGCGTAATATCATGCAATATGTTTTCTTTAGTTTTGTCTCTAAATGAAAGACAGACTTTAGCTAAGAAAATTTGTGTAATGCCCTCATACATAAATCATGCTGTAAGTGTGTAAAAGTAATTATTTAAGTGTTTATGGTGTGTGAATATAATGCAACTTTTTTTTTCCTAGTCAAAGATGTAATTATTTTTCAGACTATTTTTCATTTCACCACCTCGACAATTACTGTCCCTTCCTACGTCGCCATCACATACCTCCCAATGGTGCCAAGTACTGCAGGACCATCCTGATCTTGCGGTCCTTCCTAGCCCTATTCCTAGGTTGGTTCCATGGGGTCTCACGTTGGCGGATGTAAGGGTACCCTCCCCTCCCCAGCAATAGTGATGCAAGCATGTCATTAGACGATTTTGTGCCGTGACAAATACAGCTAGAAAAAGTTACAAATGCATAGAGCAACCTCTACTGGCTTCCTTCACACCTAAGCAAAATACATTACACCAGGGCTGTCTTAACACATGGTCATGCTAGGAAGTTTCCCGGGGGCCCCACGAGCATAAAAGCCCCATAGGCTTGCCAGCTTTTCTGCTGTTATCTGTACATGCGATCTTGCTGTTGTAAATACATATCACCAACACTGCTTCATTAAGCTAAAGTTGCATTGGTGACTATAGTGTCCCTTTGAAACCTGCAACAAAAACATTGCCTTTATGCAGAATGTCAATGTTTTAAGCCAAAGGGTCAAAACTTAATTGAGAAGAAGTGATATGGGTGCCTATTTTGCAGGGCCACACTGGCCCATTAGGATATCAGAAATGTCCTGGTAGGTCATGGCACATGAGGCAGGGAGATAGCCCCAATCATTAAGTTAATGCCCTGCAAATAATGTTCTCTCAGACTGTGACAGTCTGTGTCAATCCGAGGGAAGTAAGGAAGGCTGGTGCGGCTGCCTTTAGGGTGCCAGTGGCTGGAAGGAGGCTTCCTTTACAATTCTCTGCAATTCTGTGACCATGCTCCACCTCTACACTCAAGCGTGATCTTGTCTGTAGTGAGCATGTGTGTCAGTGAGCTTGTTTGTAGTGAGCATGTATGTGTGTGTCAGTGAGCTTGTCTGTAGTGAGCTTGTGTATGTCAGTGAGCTTGTCTGTAGAAGTCATGTGTGTGTCAATGAGCTTATTTGTAGGGAGCATGTGTGTGTCAGTGAGTTTGTCTGTAGGAAGCTTATGTGTCAGTATGTGTGTGTGTGTCAGTAAGCTTGTCTGGAGTGAGCATGTGTGTGTCAGTGAGCTTGTCTGCAGTAGCCATATGTGTGCCAGTGAGCTTGTCTGTACTAGTCATGTATGTGTCAATGAACTTGAGGAGGAGCCGGCCACCTCAGGGCCCCCCGAGGCTGGCCCTGGTGTCACCCGGTGGGCAGGCTGGCGCACGCGCAAGGGAGCACTCTCCCCCGAGATTGTTTTCCTGGCACTATAGTGCTCCTTTAAGCTCTATTTGAAGCTCAACTATTTCAGTCTGAAATTTGAAATTCACTAGTAAACTCCTGCATATTTACACTATGTATCACTTTATTATTTTAACTAAGACATACAGTGTGTATATATATATATATATATATATATATATATATATATATATATATATATAAACTGGTTTTTCAACATCTCAATGGAATATTAGTCAGTAAAACGTGGAGATATCACCTCTTGTGGCAATCTTTACATAACCTTTATACTTTTGTGCCTGAAAGAAAAAGAAAATAAATGCATGTTGCATTGTTCTTAATTTTATCTTCTGTATCTACCATCAAGCAGCCATTAAAAATAACAGGCTGATTTCCTACAAAATAAGCATTATTGAGGGATAAGCATACCACTCCTTGGGTAATTGGAGCCGAGTTTAAATTGGCCATTTAAGGGCTCAGTGACTGAATTTTTTTGGGATTTGTTAGACATGATGTTGTCTTTTTGCAAGATAATTGTAAATTTTAAAAAAAATAATTGTGTTCACTCACTATAAGAATATTTAAGCATTTTTTTCTAAACATTTTTCAGTCGTGAGTTAGTTATAGCTTATCTGCAGTATCGCAAACTGAAGCAAGAATGGATCTGTGATAACATCTCTTTCAAACAGAATTTTGCATAGCTTCAAATAAAGTCATTTTTACATCAAGTCAAGAAAAACCTACCAGTAAATCTGAATATCAACACAAAATCTATTCACCAAACAGTAAATTATAGAGCATTAAAAACCAAAACGGCCAATGTAGACAAAATTTGTCAAATTGTTGCTATATTGCTATGTTCTTCCAGCAGATTTTGCCTGAATTCTGTAAATAAACACTCAAACAGATAGTTCGGAGGGTCAACCCTGGCAGCCACAAGTCAACCTTTCTTCTGGTCGACATCAATTTAAGGAAGGTCCATGAGCTGGGTAATAATAAAATCTAAATCCCAGGTGAAACCTGAGAACTGGAGAAATCTAAACATACTTTTCCTGCCTAAAAAAAGTGATCTTATGATTAATTTTATATTTCGGAGTATAAAACTACAATATCGTGTTTCTCTGCATGATCGTACTAAGGAGCAAGATGTTTTTGAGTCAGACTTTTGTTGGGCTGAAAACATGTTTATGCACTTTAAGTTGGCCAAGGGACTTTATGCTAGATTTATCTCCAATACAATTTGTTCCTTTTTAATCTATTCAGACTAATTTGCTCTTATTTGCATGATTAAACGCCTGAATGGCAGAGAATTGAGCAGTGAGACTAGATGGGCATGATGTAGACACCAAAACTGCTTCATTGAGCTAAAGTTGTTTTGGCGCTTAGAGTGTCCATTTGAGCTTGGTTCTTTGTGGATTATTAAAATCCCGGTGCATAATTTGTGAAAAATGCATGAATTTCAGCTAGGATTGAAATTTGGACATTTATCAAAAGCAGTTTGCAGTAAGATTTTCAGATTAGTATCAAATGTAAAAAAAAAAAAAAGAAAAAACTTTTGAATACATTTATTGTTGTGCATGTTTTATAATGCATGTTTTTTAAAATAGTAGTAGATGGCACCTTTGTTGTCTTTTGACCACTTATTCCCTGGCCATTGTGTTTGTGATTCTGGATTTGCACTTTCTAAGTCAGTTCTATTCTGTAGCCCAAAAAAACTTTTATTTCAATTGAATTTTTTTTAGAAACTTTGGCTGATATTTGCACACGCAGATTGTAAAGCAAATCAGTTTATACCAGCTCCCCCTTAAAAATTTATTTTTTCTTATTTCTGCATTTTCAGTTATTTGGATGTATTTATGAATATATGTATTAATCTCTATTCACATTTATGATAATTCATAAGAACCGAAGGAAAAACCCAGATCTATCAAAACCATTAGTAAACATTATTTATTTAGATGTTATTTGGAAACCTGCAGTACTTTTGTTTCCCAGAGATAGCTTACTGTGATTCCCAATGGGGAGATAATCACAGACTCTAATACACAATACCTTGACGGGGTGGGGATAACAGTTTATCCTCATTTCAAATAAACCATGTTTGCTTCCATTCTTCTCTGGAGTTATAGGGCAGTGCCATTCTAATACCCAACGCATACTGGCATTAAAATATATACAGTCTTATCACCGCAGTTTGTACTGAGGTTCGTTATGTCCTAGACTTGAAAGCTGCATATTTTGTAAACTAAACACCTTTAGACATATGTAATCGTGCCTTTATTTGCGGTTGTCCCACTAAATTTTTCTCTAAGTACATTTTGGTCAAGTCATTTATTTCACATGCATAGCAACAATGTATATTGGGGTTTGTTGGTAATCTGAGAAAGCAAACAGTAAAATGCATGTCGAGATATTAGTGAAATCCCACTGAATTCTTTACCAGGATGTATGCAAAGACATTAATCACCAGTAGGTAATCACTGAGAAAGGCTTAACCCCGTTAACCCCTTCATTACCAAACACCTTTTGTTTGTAAAAACATTAATATGCCATTTATTTGAAACATGAGATGCATAGCTAGCTTGTTGTTCAGACAAACATAAAAATGAAAATTACATCCATTTGTACAATTCTTAATTTCATTTATTTGCCCACTCTTTAAAGAAATGTTGTGGAACTGCAAAGCTTTAGACAGAATACAGCATCCTTTATCCTGCCATATTTAACACAGCATCTGACATATTAGAATAAAAGCATACCTCCCAAATCCGATATTTGGAACTTATAATGTGATCATGCTATGATTGTTGGGGACAGCTTCCTGGTGTCCCCAAAACAACACACCTGAAAACTAAGGTTGAACGGCAGGACAGGACCTGAAAATTGTCCCATCGGAATTGGAACAGTTAGGGAACATTTAAAAGCTTACAAATACACATTTTTCTCACATACTGTAGGTGTCAAAAAATAAATAAAATAGTCAAATGCCCTGCTTATAGTTATTTGTAAGACTTTGGTGACATTACTATAGTGGTATATCTTGCTCAAAATGGCTACAGAATATCCATGTACAGTAAGTACTATTAAATCATACATTTCTAAAATATGGTATACAAAAATGATTTACTAAGCTTCCTTAGTCTAATGCTAATAGGAATATAGAAGATGTCATTCAATCTTCTCCCCTCCCTGACTACAGCAATATCTTTACTGTTTGGAAAGAGAAGGGGGCTGTCATTTATAACCCACTTGCAGACATTAAATTGGTGTCATGGGTTCCTGAAAAAAGAAAATGATTTCTTTACAAACTGGTCATCATTCCTGAAGAATCTATAAATGTAAGAGAAGCTTTATTGACTACATTTTAATAATATTTATATTTTTGCCCATTTTCTTGCCTTTTTGGTTCATCAGAATTGATTTCCTGAATAGTTATGCATGGATAGTATTCAGACTACCTGGATTGCCACATGAACGACTATAGGACTATCCAAACTAAGTTGTTGAGGGTTTTCCGGACAAAGTGATTTCAGTGAACCAAATTTTTGTTCATTGTGTGTACAAGGCTAGTACCTATGATGGCGGACATTTTGTGGAAGCCCCATTTTATGACCATATTAAAGATGTGCATAATAAGACATTTACTGACTGTGATCACATGTCCCTTAAAAAAAGTGTCAGAGAAGAGAGCATCAAAATGAGGCATATGTTCTTCTTCAGATATCTATAATAAATTGCCTAAATAACAAAATGATGTCATGACATACAATATGAGGTCTTCCATATCTCCTTAATAAAAAGGAGGGAACTAAATAAGTAGGAGGAGTTAAATTAAAGTTAGCAAAGAGAGAAAATTCTAATTAAATTAAAGGAAATTAAATGTATTTTGAAACACTGGAGTATTAATATAAATATTTGGATTATTGTGCGCTGCCTGAGATAAATGAATAGATTAGCTGTAGTCACCCCTCCTACGCTGGCTGAAATCATCAATAATCTTATCAGTGCCAGCCATGACAGTTGTCATGGGCCCAGTGGTCCTGACTTCTCTGGGAGCCCCGGCCCCACATTCCCTATGTGCACATATATAGCAATTATCGCTATATATATGTGCACATGCGGTCTCCCAGCTGCATGAATACAGCAGAGAGGGCCCACCACACTCCATCCTAACTTTCCAGCTGATCCTCTCTAACTCTCAATGACCCCCGCAGCTATCAGAGCATTGCCACGGGTTACCATGGCACACAGGCAAGGCTCATGTGTTTGTGTGTGTCCGTCTTTCAGTTAATGTGTATGTGTGTGTGTCTGTCAGTGAATGTGTGAGTGAGTGTATGTTTGTCAGTTAATGTGTGTGTGTGTCTGGTCAGTGAATGGGTGTGTATGTCTGTCAGTGAATGTGTGTGTCTGTCTGTCTGTCTGTAAGTCTCTTTCAAATCAGTGAGAGTCTGTGTTTGTCATTGTGTGCTTGTGTGTTTATCAGTATGTGTCTGTCAGTGAATGTATGTGTGTGTCAGTGAGTGTGTCTGTCAGTGAATGTGGGTATGTCAAATCATTAAGAGTCTGTTTCTGTCAGTGATGTCTGTGTGTTTGTCATTGCATGTGTGTGTGACTGTCAGTGTGTATCTGCCAGTAGATGTGCGTCTGTCAGTGAGTGTGTCAGTGAATGTGTGTGTGTCTGTCCATAAGTGTGTGTATGTCAATGAGTGCATGGGACTCAGAGAGTGTGTTCATGTCAGTGTGTGTCTGTCAGTAAATGTGTATCTTAAACAGTTAAACAGTGTGTGTCATTAAGTGTATGTCAGTGTATGGGTATCAGTGAGGGCATTTTGTCTGTCAGTCTGCCCATCCACACTGTCCTCCCCTCGCGGCTAACTGACATGCTGGGCGGCGCTGGCTGATGGTCGGGCGGGCAGCTGGCGAGGGAGCTCTTCCTCTGAGCTGACTGCTCAGCTCCCTCGCGCGCCGCAGAGTGAGGCTGGGAGCCGGAATATGACGTCATCAACCCAGCTCCCAGCCTCACTCTGCGGCGCGCGAGGGATCTGAGCAGTCGGCTCAGAGGAAGAGCTCCCTCGCCAGCCGCCTGCCCAGCAGCCACTGGACCACCAGGGAGAGAGAGGAACTCCCCCCCCCCCCACCAGCACTCCCAAAGGTAAGGAGGCTGGGGGGGTTAAATAAAAAAAAAGTGTTAATGTGAGTGATTGTGTGTGTGTGTGTGTGTGTGCCTGACTGTGTGTGTGTGCCTGACTGTGTGTGTGTGTGTGTGTGTGTGTGTGTGTCTGTCTGTGTGTGTGTGTGTGTGTGTGTGTGTTTGTGTGTGTTTGTGTGTCTGTGTGTGTGTCTGACTGTGTGTTTGTGTCTGACTGTGTGTTTGTGTGTGACTGTGTGTGTGTGACTGTGTGTGACTATGTGTGTGTTTGTGTGTCTGACTGTGTTTTTGTGTCTGACTGTGTGTCTGACTGTGTGTGTGTTTGTGTCTGACTGTGTGTGTGTGTGTTTGTGTGTGTCTGTCTGACTGTGTGTCTGACTGTGTGTGTGTTTGTGTGTGTGTGTCTGTGTGTGTGTGTCTGACTGTGTGTGTGTCTGACTGTTTGTGTGTGTGTGTGTATTTAGATGGTGGGGCGGGGGGGAAGGGTTGGGTGGGGGGGTGCGGGGGGAGGGGGTTGTCTGAGTTTTGTCCTGCCTAGGGCAGCACAAAACCAGGATGCACCACTGCCTGAGACAGCCAGGGGCCCGGCAGCAGAGCCATGCTCCATCAGAGATCTCTCCAACTCTCCAATTATTTCCTTTAATAGTTTGCTGGGGCCCCTGATGTAGCGCAGGGCCCCAGCAACCTACCGCTCTGTAAATCACCCCTCCCCCTCCTCACATGAGACCTGGCAGCTTCACCAGCTCTCTGCCAGGTCTCCTTCTCCCTGTCCATTGCGGCTCTGTGTGATGGGAGAGGGGACCAGTTTATTCCTCTCACACAGAGCTCGATCAGCAGGGGAAGGAGCAGCAGCCAGGGAGACCAGAGGGAACAGAGAGACAGGTAGGATATAGTCACCCCTCCCTCCCTTACTCTCACTTGTCACCCCTTACTGTAACTAGTTACCCCCTCCTTCCCTATTAACCCCATCCCTTAACTGTTACTTGTCACCCCTCACTTTACCACCCCCTCCTTCACTCTGTCACTAGTCACCTTCCCTCTGTCACTAGTCACCCCCTCCCTCCCACTGTCACTTGTCACCCCTCACTGTCACTTGTCACCCCTCACTCTGTCACTAGTCACCCCCTCCATCCCTCTGTCACTTGTCACCCCTCACTGTCACTTCACCCCTCACTCTGTCATGTCACCCCCCCCCTCCCTCCCTCTGTCACTTGTCACCCCTCACTGTCCTTGGCCACCCCCTCACTCTGTCACTAGTCACCCCCTCTCTCCCTCTGTCACTTGTCACCCCTCCTGTCCACTTGTCACCCCTCACTCTTCTCCACTAGTCACCCCTCCCTCCCTCTGTCCTTGTACCCCTCACTCTGTCACTTGTCACTTACTCCACTCTCTCTGTCACTTGTCACCCCCCTCACTGTCACTAGTCACCCCTCCCTCATGTACTTGTCACCCCTCCCTCACTGTCTGTCACTTGTCACCCCTCCCTCACTCTGTCACTTGTCACCGCTCCCTCTGTCATTTGTCACCCCCTCCCTCACTCTGTCACTTGCACCCTTCACTCTGTCACTTGTCACCCCTTGTCACTTGTCACCACTTGTCAGCTATTAGTCATCCCCTCCCTCACTCTGTCACTAGTCATTCACTCTGTCACTAGTCACCCCCTCCCTCCCTCTGTCACCTGTCTCCCCTCACTGTCACTATTCACCCTCTCCCTCCCTCCCTCACTGTCCCTAGTCACCCCATCCCTCCCTCTGTCACTTGTCACCCCTCACTCTGTCACCAGTCACCCACTCCCTTACTCTGTCACTAGTCACCCCTCACTGTCACTAGTCACCCCTCCCTTCACTCTGTCACTAGTCACCCCCTTCTTTACTCTGTCACTAGTCACCCCTCACTGTCACTACTCACTAGTCATCCCCTCCCTCACTCTGTCACTAGTCACCCCCTCCCTCCCTCTGTCACTTGTCATCCCTCACTGTCATTAGTCATCCCCTCTCTCACTCTGTCACTAGTCACTCACTCTGTCACTTGTCACCCCTCACTCTGTCACTAGTCACCCCCCTCCATCCCTCTGTCACTTGTCACCCCTTACTGTCATTAGTCATCCCCTCCCTCACTTTGTCACTAGTCACTCACACAGTCACTTGTCAACCCTCACTCCGTCACTAGTCACTCCTCACTGTCACTAGTCACCCCATCCCTCACTGTTACTAGTCATTCCCTCTCTCCCTCTGTCACTAGTCACCCCCTCCCTCCCTCTGTCACTTGTCACCCCTTACTGTCATTAGTCATCCCCTCCCTCACTCTGTCACTAGTCACTCACACAGTCACTTGTCAACCCTCACTCCGTCACTAGTCACCCCTCCCTCCCACTGTCACTTGTCACCCCTCACTGTCACTAGTCACCCCCTCCCTCACTGTCACTGTGTCACCACTTCCCTCACTCTGTCACTGTGTCACCCCCTCCCTTACTCTGTCACTAGTCACCCCCTCACTGTCACCCCTCCCTCACTCACTCTGTCACTAGTCACCCCTCCCTCCCTCACTCTGTCACTAGTCACCCCCTCCCTCCCTCACTGTCACTAGTCACCCCCTAACTCTGTCACTGGTCACCCCCTCCCTTCCTCACTCTGCCACTAGTCACTGTCACCAGTCACTCCCTCCCTCCCTCTGTCACTAGTCACACCTCCCTCTGTCACTAACCACCCCCTCCCTCACTCTGTCACCAGTCACCCCCCCTCTCTGTGTCTCCCCCTCACTCTGCAACCAGGTGTCACTCTGCCACCTGTCACCACCTCCCACACTCTTCCACCTGTCACCCCCTCCCTCACACACACTCTGTCACCTGTCTCTACCCTTGGACAAGTAGATTTTTTAAAATAATATTCCACACACCTGCACATGCAGGCACCCACTAACACTCAATACACATATGCATTCACACTGCCACTATATACAAACATGCATTGATACACAGGTCTTCACAATATACACATCCAAAGGAATGCGTATTATATGAGAGTTATATTTAACATTTATTTAATGCACATATATTTGGCCTTCAAAGGGCCTGGGATCTAATTTTGCCCGGGGGCCCCAAAGGCTCTCAGTCCGCCCCTGCTCATTAGAATGCTGGAGTAATCAGACACATTCAATTGGTCCTTCGATTTTCCTTGAAAGGCCTCATTGGAGGTTGAAACGTTGCTATTTATGTTCTGATTTTCCATTTTCCAATGAACCGTTTACCTTTTGTACATTGGGTGCCTGAATCATATTGTTCTTTCCATTTAAATGTAGTTAAGACAACTGAATATCAGGAAAAAGTTAAAAACATAAACTGGAGCTGAGCAATATTACTTAAAGGGACACTATAGTCACCTGAACAACCTCAGCTTAATGAGGTTGTTCAGGTGAGAACTATAGCTCCCTGCAGCCTTTCTCATGTAAACACTGCATTTTCTGAGAAAATACAGTGTTTACATTGAAAGCTAGGAACACCTCCAGTTGCAGTCACTCAGAGTGAACCAGAGGGACTTTGGAGTTGATGGAGGCATGATATGCCTCCATCCACTCAGATCTGCTGTCAGCAGAGCACAGGGCAGCACTGTGCACACCGTCCTGTGATTTAGTATCTCCTCCCTCTGCATGCAGACACTGAACTTTCCTCATAGAGATTCATTGATTCAATTCATCTCTATGAGGAGATGCTGATTGGCCAGGGCTGCGTTTGAATCATGCTGGCTCTGCCCCTGATCTGCCTCTTTGTCAGTCTCAGCCAATCCTATGGGGAAGCACTGTGATTGGATCAGGCTACCACATGTCAGCAGACTGCTTGATTTTCTGAGTCTAACAGCATGCAGATTTACAGCTTCAGGCTTGAATACAGTAAGATTTTTACTATGTTTACGGAGGCATGAGGGGCCAAGGGGGGCTAGATGGTGGTGTTAACATTATAGGGTCCGGAAAACATGTTTGTGTTCCTGACCCTATAGTGATCCTTTAAAGTTACACTCCACTGCCAAAAAAAAAAATAAAAAATACAAATAACTATTTATGCCCTAATTAAACCTTGCATGTGTCTAATTATGCGTTTTCTTCATTGGGGGTACATCTAAAAACAACTTGCAAAGCTGCATATCTGCAGCTTTTGCAAGCACTTCCCTTCTAACCCTGCCCAGACTTTCTGTGGCTGTCCAATCACAGACTTCCCAATGCAGCTCAATGAGAAGTCTTTGCAAGGCAGGAGCTCTGGGCAATTGCTGCATCTTGTGTTTAGCTAAGCTAAACAAACAGGAAGTAACAGGACCATCTTCTGTTGAGCTTCAGCTGGTAGACAGATGGCCTTAAGTTCGCCTGCAAAATGTCTTGATAAACTTGGGAATTCATTTTTCCTTCAATGATAGCAATCCGTCCAGGCCCTGACGCAGCAAAGCAGCCCCAAACCATGATGCCCCCACCACCATACTTCACAGTTGGGATAAGGTTTTAATGTTGGTGTGCTGTGCCTTTTTTTCGCCACACATAGTGTTGTGTGTTTCTTCCAAACAACTCAACTTTGGTTTCATCTGTCCACAGAATATTTTGCCAGTACTGCTGTGGAGCATCCAGGTGCTCTTGTGCAAACTGTAAACGTGCAGAAATGTTTTGTTTGGACAGCAGTGGCTTCCTCTGTGGTATCCTCCCATGAAATCCATTCTTGTTTAGTGTTTTACATATTGTAGATTCGCTAACAGGGATGTTAGTATTTGCCAGTGACTTTTGTAAGTCTTTAGCTGACACTCTAGGATTCTTCTTCACCTCACTGAGCAGTCTGCGCTGTGCTCTTGCAGTCATCTTTACAGGACGGCCACTCCTAGGGAGAGGAGCAGCAGTGCTGAACTTTCTCCATTTATAGACAATTTGTCTTACCGTGGACTGATGAACAGCAAGGCTTTTGGAGATACTTTATAACCCTTTCCAGCTTTATGCAAGTCAACAATTCTTAATCGTAGGTCTTCTGAGAACTCTTTTGTGCAAGGCATCATTCACATCAGGCAATGCTTCTTGTGAAAAGCAAACCCAGAACTGGTGTGTGTTTTTAATAGGGCAGGGCAGCTGTAACCAACACCTCCAATCTCATCTCATTGATCGGACTCCAGTTGGCTGACATCTCACTCCAATTGGAGATGTCATTAGTCTAGGGGTTCACATACTTTTTCCACCTGCACTGTGAATGTTTACATTGTGTGTTCAATAAAAACATGGAAACATTTCATTCTTTGTGTGTTATTAGTTTAAGCAGACTGTGATTGTCTATTGTTGTGATCAGATCACATTTTATGACCAATTTGTGCAGAAATCCATATCATTCCAAAGGGTTCACATACTTTTTCTTGCAACTGTAGAATGTGAGTGTTGTTAATGTTATTTCATGACAACGTGTGAATTATAGAGAGAGCACTATGAATTATGTTTTGTAATTACAGGTACCATTTGGCCACTAAGTGGAATATTATATTACTGCAAACAATCATTTCTCCTGTATTTGACTGTATTACAGAATTTCTGATAATAATCTAGCAAATAGGTCTGCGTGAGCAAACACTTCAATCTTGGTTGCCTTCCTGTTCCAGCTCTACAGGCCTACTGCCATGTTTATTGTGAACTATATTTATAGACTTATGGAACTGTTTGTATTTTTTTTAATATAAGGATTCAGACTGTTATATTTCAGTACATACATTGAGTTACCTTTTATATCTAATACCCATCATATCGTTTTATTATTGTTTATGCAACCAGGCTCTATCACCAACTTGCTATACTATATTTATTTTTCATATATATGTAAGTATGTTTATTTTCCCATTTTATTGTGCACATACACACTAACGCACACATATACACACACAGGTTCACACAGCTGCACAAATATGTAAACACTGGCACACACACACACACACACACAGATCCACACATCTACACAAGGTGTAAGGTTTTTGTCTACACAGATGAAGATGCATTTTGTCACCCTCAAAAGTCGTCTACACCTGTGTCTATTAACCACCGTTTTGTCCATCTTATCCATCCTTTTTTTGCCTTTTTTCTATATATTGCCAACGTTTTGTTTCTCTTTCCGTTTTTGTATATTGTATCCCCTGTTTTTCATTTTTTTCATCCCACCTTTTGTGGTCTCTTAACCCCCTTATGTCTTTTATACCCCTTCTGAATGCCTCTTTTTGTCTCCTATGCTCCTTTGTGTCTCTCTCATTTTCTTACTCTGTAGTGTGTGTACATATATATATACACTGCTCAAAAAAATAAAGGGAACACTTAAACAACACCATGTAACTCCAAGTCAATCACACTTCTGTGAAATCAAACTGTCCACTTAGCAAGCAACACTGAGTGACAATCAATTTCACATGCTGTTGTGCAAATGGGATAGACAACAGGTGGAAATTATAGACAATTAGCAAGACACCCGCAATAAAGGAGTGGTTCTGCAGGTGGTGACCACAGACCACTTCTCAGTTCCTATGCTTCCTGGCTGATGTTTTGGTCACTTTTGAATGCTGGCGGTGCTTTCACTCTAGTGGTAGCATGAGATGGAGTCTACAACCCACACAAGTGGCTCAGGTAGTGCAGCTCATCCATGATGGCACATCAATGCGAGCTGTGGCAAGAAGGTTTGCTGTGTCTGTCAGCGTAGTGTCCAGAGCATGGAGGCGCTAACAGGAGACAGGCCAGTACATCAGGAGACATGGAGGAGGCCGTAGAAGGGCAACAACCCAGCAGCAGGACCGCTACCTTTGTGCAAGGAGTAACAGGAGAAGCACTGCCAGAGCCCTGCAAAATGACCTCCAGCAGGCCACAAATGTGTATGTGTCTGCTCAAACGGTCAGAAACAGACTCCATGAGGGTAGTATGAGGGCCCGAAGTCCACAGGTGGGGGTTGTGCTTACAGCCCAACACCGTGCAGGACGTTTGGCATTTGCCAGAGAACACCAAGATTGGCAAATTCGCCACTGGTGCCCTGTGCTCTTCACAGATGAAAGCAGGTTCACACTGAGCACATGTGACAGACGTGACAGAGTCTGGAAACGCGTGGAGAACCTTCTGCTGCCTGCAACATCCTCCAACATGACCAGTTTGGCAGTGGGTCAGTAATGGTGTGGGGTGGCATTTCTTTGGGGGGGTCGCACAGCCCTCCATGTGCTCGCCAGAGGTAGCCTGACTGCCATTAGGTACCGAGATGAGATCCTCAGACCCCTTGTGAGACCATATGCTGGTGCGGTTGGCCCTGGGTTCCTCCTAATACAAGACAATGCTAGACATCATGTGGCTGGAGTGTGTCAGCAGTTCCTTCAAGACGAAGTCATTAATGCTTGAGTTTTTCCACTTTAATTTTGACTGTGACTCCAAATCCAGACCTCCAAGGGTTGAAAAATTTGATTTCCATTTTTACATTTTTGTGTGATTTTGTTGTCAGCACATTCAACTATGTAAAGAACAAAGTATTTCAGAAGAATGTTTAATTCATTCAGATCTAGGATGTGTTATTTTTGTGTTCCCTTTATTTTTTTGAGCAGTGTATATATATATATATATATATATATATATATCTTTTTTACATTGGAAAAATAAAACAATATATGGGAATGGAAACTCTCTGGCACACACTATCACTCACAGACCCATACTCACTCTCAATGACAAAGTTTTACTAATCAATACACAAACATGGGTGATAGACACCACACATACCTGCTGACACACAAATACACACTCACTGGCTCTTACACAAATGCACACACACACACACACACACACACACTGGCTCGCACACACAAACACTGGCTCTTATACACACACACACACCGGCATACACACACACACTGCCTCTTACACACACACACTGCCTCTTACACTCACACTCTGGCTCTTACACACACACATGCTCTTACACACACACATTGGTTCTTACACACACATGGTCTTACACACACGCATTGGCTCTTACACATACACTTACTTGCTTATATAAACACACATTTACTGTTTCATATCATTCTCAAACAAGTCCTACCAGGTGTTGCTGCCCAAATGAAACTGCCCATTTCTCTACAGAGTAGACGGCCACAGGGATAAGACGTCATGTATCCCAGCGGCCTTTAGCTCTAACACGGTTGGCCATGGAAGTGATCGCTCCTCATAGTACCCATTGCTGGAACTATCCCTCTCTCAGGCTGCATACATTTATTCCTTCAAACAACGACCAGCTACATTAGTCTCATAGAGATTGGGCATGGCTACAAAGAGGGACTGGCAGGAGAGGGTTCTCTGTACACCCATGGGCCGGCTCTCGCTCCTCTCTGGTCCTTGTCCTCCCTTCTACCACGTGGCTCTTTGGTAAGCTGGGAGGAAGTGACTTGTACTCACTTCCTCCCAGCTCTGAAACTTCACATAGAGCAAGGAGCCCGGTCAAAAAAACAAATTGCAAGAGAGTGCTGGGTACGTACAACAGCTCAATTAGCATGCCCTTCGGTGGATCCCTGCTCAGTTCTCAAGCTGGTTTTAGTACCATTGGTATCTCAAACTGATTCTACCCAAAAGGGAAGAACAGATCCAAAATACAGGGTGGCTGTCTCTGCATGAGAGAAACAGCAACCCAAGACAATCGTATCAACCTTGTTAGGCATCGTCAGTGAGGTATAGCTGATATCTCTCTAGGCACCAAGAAGCCCAGTCATGCTGTTAAAGGGTCAGGGCACTTGACCGGACCCCAAGTCTAAGATGACCATCAGGAGGCCCTAAGTGCATGGGCCACCCCATGAGACTCCATAAGCTTTCAGGCACTGGCTGCAGTTCTGCTACTGCTGCTAACCCAACGCTGAGCATGTTGGAGCTGGGGTTGATGCATCGTAGTCTCAGAGCTCTCCAGGCCTGGACTGGCGCACTGGAATATCTCTAAGGAACTGAGATCTAAGAGAATTCATTCTTTTGGATTTGCCTCTCAGTAGTTGTCAGGCATCCCCTGCATTGGCATATGCACTGCACTAGTAATAATTAGATTAACTCAGATCATACACAGTCAGTCTGCCATTTTACACGCTAATTAACTACCAGGTTCTTTTTTGTTAAAAAAAAATTGAGCATTATTTACGCTATTGTATATATTTTATATAAAAAGGGCATCTTCTCTTTCTGTGCGTATAGAATATTCTTTACAGATATACCAAGAAAGATAAAATTATTTAAACACTATAGAGTTTATTCCATCAGCAACTGACATTGTAAAATCAGATATTTTTGTCGATTTGCAATTTAGTTTTCAATGCCCTACCTCGTAGACATTGAATACGTGCTTTAATGATATCTCTTTTTTTGTAATATTTCAGATGTCTATAATTAAAGTTGAATCAGCACTAATGGGATTTTTAATATTATGTTTTCTATTACTATTTAACAAATTTATAATGATGTCTGAAGGCTAAATGTAGAAATCCATCCATCTTTGGTATATGAGCCGTCCTTTTCTGTTGCGGTTTCTAAAATGAAGTACGCATTGTCATCAAGTCAAGTTCCTGTGATACAGCCAAGATCTTTAGATTTTATAGGTCAGTAACAGCAGCGGTTCTTAGACACGTGCAATTCATTTCGGAACTAATCAAATTTCGTCGGAATTCGTCAATGCATTAGCCTCTGAATCTGACAGAAACTAAACAAAAGAATGCATAGTGAATTAAAGTGAATTGTTTTAGAAACATTCTATATAATAAGGATAATAAATTAGGGAGCTATCTATTAAACAACTGAAAGAGAAACATTACGAAAAAGGATTTTTCTTAATCTGTTCAGTTGATAACTCCCTAATCTGTTATTCGTACGCCAATCCCACATAAGGATAGCGAAAATTAGAGAGTTTATTTATGACTAACCTTGCATTATATAATGCAGTATTACAACGGGACTGTGACCCCCATATTAAAAATAACTATTTCATAAAGATAAAATAAAAATAAAAAAACAACAAATGAGGGTTGGTGAGATAGCTCAGTGGGCTAATGCATCTTCAGTAGACTCTATTCAACCATTGGGTTGCAGGTTCATAATCCTGGCAGGGTTGACTACCTGACATTTCCTGGCTCAAGACCTGCAGCTGTCATCAGTGACATAAAGATAGAATCAAAAAACATGCATGGTATTGGCTGGGTCATGGGTCAATGGAGGATCTTGTGGTTTTCATGGGATTCCCAAGAGTCCTGAATGCTATGCTCTCAGAGTACAGCAGTTTAGTCAACTCCTGCTTCATCTAAAGAGGAGCAACCCAGATGATGGCAACACCTGTGAGGGACAGTTTGAGTGCAGTGCTATACCAGTGTGTGAGGTGAAATTCACTCTATAAAGTGCATAAAACACTTAAACTCTATATAACATTTCGGCGACAACAATAATAATCTATGCTTTCAGTTTGGCTACTTTCCCTTTGAATTCTCACTTTAGTGGATGTTAAATCAGATTGTATTTTTTTCTCTTACCCTATAATGGCCTGCAGGGGGTGCTAAGTCCCTGGTAATACTTTTTTTTTTTTTTTAAACTAATATGACTACAGATGCTGCACAAGAGGAATTTACATAAATGCAGTAAAAGCAAATTTTAATAAAATACCTAAAATTCTTTCTTAAACACTCTGCTCCCACATGCGATAAAAATACCCAATTAGTGCAGTCCTGCAGGACCCTGCTTCGCTCTGTGCATCTAAATGGATTCTCCTAAAGAAGAAGACTGGAAGCAGGAGCTGTGACACACAGTCCCTCTGACTACTTAACCATGACATTAACCATCACTACTTACCAACACCATAACCACTACAGTGGTTCTGGGAGTATTCCTTTAAAGGGTTAATCCAAGCATCATACAGTCAATGGCTGAGAGTGTTAGCCACCGAACGGCATACTGTGTATGAATAGTTACACAGGATTGACATTAGCCAGCCTGGAATACTTGTTGACACCTCTGGCTGCAGAGTGGTTAAACTCTGTATGTGCAGCGTTCAAATTAAAACACTGCACTCAACGACTCCATCGCTATGATCACTTCAAGTTAGTGAAGTGGTCATGGTGCTTAATGTAACTGTTTTAGGAATGTTTCAGCTAGAAACTACAATGATCTAAACTTATTAGTAAATTAATAAAGTCAAATAATATCTACTGCAACTACACACCTGCCTACTGTCCCGAGTCTGGCCGTAAAGTCCTGATTTTGGACGCCTGGCCTACCACTGTTTTGTAAGACAGGAGGCATTACTAAATGCAGTTGTGGATAAACAAGGTCATTCCAGCAGTCCCTCTGCTGTCAATCACGATCACATGACTCGGATCAACTTGGCAGGATTGACTGCAAGGGGTTGCCTAGGTTGACAGACACGTCTCCCAATATAAGATTAATAAAATAAACTAATGATTAATAAACAATGTATATTTACACACTTTCAATTAAATAAATATATATTATCAAAATGCACTTGCAATGGAATCTATATATATATATTTCGTTATGCATTTTATATTTTATATATATAGTTAGACCTCGACTCCCAAATATATATATGAAACTAAGATGGCTGCACTCACCTGAACATGCATACATTACATTATAGGGTGCTTCTTGAGCCAATTAATAAACATAAAAGATCCAGTCCACTCAAAGAGCAACTTCAAAGCTCACAGAATGTAATGTGTAAAAACTGAAATGGGCAAGCTCCTTGTTTGACCCTGTAACCAAAACACCTGTACGTGAGGGGCATGAAACCTGTGCATTGCAGGCATCGTTGTACTTGTGGGATATCACAGCATACAAATATGTGTATTTTATTGCAGTAAAAGCCAACTGTATTATGATATTCACAGTTAAAGGTACTCTCCAATGCCAGGAAAACATATCAGTTTTCCTGGCACTGCAGGACCCTGCAGTGCCCCTCTCCCTCTCACCCTCCCATCCCATGTTGCTGAAGGGGTTAAAACCCCTTCAGTGACTTACCTGAATCCAGTGCTGGGTCAGGCTCCGCCCACGCTGCTGCCCCGCCAACATCAGCCAGCGAGGGAGACCCAATGCGCATGCGCGGCAATGGCCACGCTCACCCATAAGACCTCCCTATAGGTAAGCATTATTCAATTCATGCTTTTCACTCAATTATTCAATTATACCTGAATCCAGCGCTGATGTCCCTCGGCACTGGGTCAGGCTCCGTCCATGCTCCTGACCCGCCGACATCAGCCGGCGGGGGAGACCTAATGCGCATGCGTGGCCCAGGCCGTACGCATTAAACCCACCCATAGGAAAGCATTATTCAGTTCATGCTTTTCACTCAATTATTCATGCGTCGTTTTAAACGGAAGTCCCTCTAGTGGCTGTCTGATAGATTTTTATAAACTGCAATAATTACCTTGCAGGGTTAAGGGTGATGGGACGTGGCACCTAAACCACTCCAATGGGCAGAGGTGGTCTGGGTGCCTGGAGTGTCCCTTTAAAATGCCATGCAGAAAAATGCATTTTTTAATTATTCACACTTTTTTAGATTTTATTCATATTAAATTATGAAATTATGTTTCATATATAAATTTATGATGTGAAATAAAAGTTATATTTCTCCTGAACAAAACGATCTATTATACCTGTGAATGCACTTAATATGAAAGAGGTAAATTATGGTTGAACAGACATATAACTGTTAAGGGGTTAAACATCTGTACATACTTTGATAAAAACCACCTTACTTACATACTTATTGTTCTTATTTAAAAAGAAAACTGTTCATTTGCCTTAGACTAAATCTCCTTTCATCCAGTCTAAATGTGTGACCATGTGTCCAATGTATAATCCTGTTTATGAACAGATTTCCAGACAATGGTTTGTATTGCCCCAAATAGATTTGTAAAATGCTATCATATGCCATCGGAGGCACAGTTTATCCAAACTAAAGAGGTTTAAATTTGTTCTGCATAACTAAAATGTTCCATTCCTTTTGTCAATTTTGTGACCGGTCACTTTTCCTATCCTTCTTCAGAACAAGTGTCCAAAATTGCACAGCTTATTCAAGATGTCTTACCAGTGATTAATAAAGAGGCAAAATGATATTCTCACCTAGAGAACTAATGCCCCTTTTTATACAAGACAATACTTTACTGGTCTTAGCCACTTCTAATTGCACATTGGTGCCTAATTTGTTGTCTATAGCAATTCCCAAATGCTTATCATATTTTGTAATCCCTAATTCACTACCATTTAGGGTGTAAGTTGCTTGTGTAGACATGTGCAATTAGTTTAGTTATGAATGTAAATTCGGAAGAATTTCTGGCAATTTGGACATTTGGATGCTTCCAAATATCCGAATAGCTGAATTGCCAAATTGCGAAGTGCCGAAATTGCCGACGTTCCGAAGTGCCAAAGTTCCAAAGCACAAAATTGACAAAGTACTAATATACCCAGTGGAAGAATGAAGAATGTTACACTGTGTACCAGTTTAAATAAAAAGTATACAGACATAGCCAGGATTCAAGTGTAAGCATTTGCAACACTTACAACAATCAAGTAACACATTCATATAAAATGTAAGTTACTTAGTCAGTCAATGGATGGGAATGAATATTATGGAGCTATCTACCAATTACTTAGTATTAGTAAATTCTGCCCCTACTTGCTATACCGTGAGTAGGGGCATGTCTATTAAACAGTAAGTAGCCAGTGGCAACAAACCCCCCCCCCGGCTCCCACCCCTGAGCAGCGGGTGCGGGCCCTAAAGTAAAATGGGGGGGAGACCTATAGTCCTCCCCCTGGCCCACACCCCTGAGCGGCGGGTGGGGGGCCTTAATTAAAAATGTAACCCCTCCCAGGTAACTAGGGGTCCCCAAAACCCTTAGTCATCCCCTCCCAAACAAATTTAATTAAACCCTACCTAACCCCCTCACCCTAAAAATAGTGAGGGGGGACCAATAACTAAGTACCTGTAAATAAATAAATAAAACTTACCATTTGATGTCTTCTTTTTTCTAAAATCTTCTTTTTTCAGCCTTATAAAAGGGCCCAAAAAATACTAGTCGCAACTTATATTTACCTGTCATAGCACTCTGATTGGTTAGCTTGAAATCCAACCAGAGTGCTCTGTGTCATTTTACACAGCGTGGGAAAGTTCTTTGGAATTTTCCCACGCTGTGTAATTTGACTCATAACAACACTCTGATTGGTTGATTGAAGGTAACCAATCGGAGAGTTATGAGTCAAATTACACAGCGTGGGAAAATTCCAAAGAACTTTCCCACGGTGTGTAAAATGACACAGAGCACTCTGATTGGTTGAATTCCAAGTCAACCAATCAGAGTGCTGTGATAGGTAAATGTAGATACTTACCTGTCAGTCCCTTCATTTACCTGTCAGAGCACTCTGATTGGATGGCTTAAACCAACCAATCAGAGTGCTCTGAGCCTAATTGCCGGGTGGGGCAAGGCTTTATAAGCCTTCCCCCTCCCTGCGGAGCTCAGTCTGCGCGGTGCCCTCCGCCACTATGGGGTGGGGGTTGGGAGGGAGGAAAATAGGTCTCCCCCATATTCTAATTTAGGGCGCCCACCCATCGCTCAGGGTTGGGGCCGGATGGGAGGACAATAGGTGACCCCCTTATTTTACTTTAGGGTCCCCAACACATATTCCTGACTTTATAGTGTTAAAACCACCATCTAGCCCCCCTTACCCTCTAAATATATCAAAATCTTACTTTTACTCCAGTCTGCTGCTGCTAGCTCTGCCCCTGACCTGCCTGCTTGACTTACATAATCAGAAGTGTTGATCAAAAGTCAATCACAATGCTTTCACATAGAAAAGCATAGGATTGGCTGAGACTGTCAAAGAGGCAGATCAAGTGCAAAGCCAGCACAGGTCAAACACAGCCCTGGCCAAGCAGCATCTCCTCATAGAGATGAATTGAATTAATGCATCTCTATGAAGAAAGTTCAGTGTCTCCATGCAGATGGAGGGTACACTGAATGGCAGTGCAGCACTGTCCCAGGACGCACCTCTAGTAGCTATCTGAGGAGTGGCCAGTGGAGGTATCCCTAGGCTGTAATGTAAACACTGACTTTTCTCTGAAAAAATAGTGTTTACTTCAAAAAAACGTGAAGTGAATGATTCTACTCACCAGAACAATTACAATAAGATACCCAAGAACAAGTATTTTCATCTAGACCAATTTCCTTGAGTTTGAAGACTAACCTATCATGAGGAACCATATCAAACGTCTTGGCAAAATCCAAGTAGATCACATTCACTGCAACATCCTGATCTATACTTTTACTAACATCTTCATAAAATGCCCTTTACACCCTGTTCCAAATTATTATGCAAATTATATTTTTCTCATTTACCTAAATAATTGATGCAAATAACAGTCAGCATAATACTCATGTTATCAACTATTAGGAGTACAATTCAAATTTTATTGAACAAACCTCCTAATGATAACATTATTTTTTTAAAACATAAAAAACTTACAATGCACTGTTCCAAATTATTACACACAGTCAGTGGCGTATCCTGGTTTTGTGCTTCCCTAGGCAGGACAAAACTCAGGCGCCACCCCAACCCTTCCCCCCTGCCCCGCATTCTAAATACACACACATATTCACTGACAGAAACACCCACTCACTAACAGACACACACACTCACTCACAGACACACACACTCTCACTCACAGACACACACCCACTCACTAACAGACACACACTCACTAACAGACACACACTCACTAACAGACTCACTCACTAACAGACAAACACACACTCACTAACAGACACACACAAACACACTCACTAACAGACAAACACACACTCTCTAACAGACACACACAGACACACACTAACAGACACACACTCACTCACTAACAGACACACCCACACACTCACTAACAGACACGCACACTCACACACACTAACAGGCAAACACACTCACACTCACTAACAGACACACACACATACTCACTAACAGACACACACACACTCACAGACACAAACTAACAGACACACACACAGACACACACAGTCAGACACACACACTAACAGACACACACACTCACTCATATTAACACACTCACTTTTTTGTTTTTTAATTTAACCCCCACCCCAGCCTTCTTACTTTTAGGAATGCTGGGGGGGTTCTCCCTCTCCCTGGGACTGTCTGTCGGTCGGTCGGCGCTGGCGAGAGAGCACTTTCCCCTGAGCGCTCTGCTCAGCTCCCTCGAGTGCCGCAGAGTGATGCCGCGAGCCGGAATATGACGTCATATTCCGGCTCCCAGCATCACTCTGCAGCGCGCGAGCGAGCTGAGCAGAATGCTCAGAGGAAAGTGCTCCCTCGCCAGCCGCCCGCCCAGCAGCCCGTCTAGCTTGTCAGTTAGCCGCAAGGCTGACAACACATTTGCCCTGGGCATTTGGGGGCGGCTTTTTTTGCCTCCCCCTGGAAAATGCTGCCCAAGGCAAATGCCTTGTTTGCCTCGCAGCTAAAACATCCCTGCGCACAGTAAGTTTCAAAACATTTTATAGGTTGTAAAGAACTCAAAATTGTCATTTGTTGTGTTTGCAGCATATTTACTGAAATCAAAAGCTATTTTAATCAAACATACCAACATTTTAACTTTTTTTTTTAACCACTTATTCAGTTTTATTTAACATCTAACGTCTAAAAACACTTGTAGACTAACTTAAACAGACATTTGCTTGGTTCACAGTGCAAAAAAAATTTTTTTTAACTTTTTAAACATTTTAACATGGCAGGTTACATTTTAACATAGGACACCATATTTGATAGCAGCTTCACAAGTCTTGCATCCATTGAACTTGTGAGTTTTTGGTCAGTTTCTGCTTGAATTTGTTTGCAAGATGTCAGAATAGCCTCCCAGAGCTGCTGTTTGGATGTAAACTGCCTCCCACTCTCATAGATCTTTTGCTTGAGGATGCTCCAAAGATTCTCAATAGGATTGAGGTCAGGGGAGGATGGAGGTCACACCATGACTTTTTCTCCTTTTATCCCCATAGCAGCCATTGATGCAGAGGTATTCTTTGCAGCATGAGATGGTGCATTGTCATGCATGAAGATTATTTTATTATGGAAAGCATTGTTCTTCCTTCTGTACCAGGGAAGAAAGTGGTCAGTCATAAACTCTGCATACTTTACAGAGGTCATCTTTACACCTTCGGGGACCCTAAAGGGGCCGACCAGCTCTCTTCCTATGATTCCGGCCCAAAACATGACTCCACTACCGCCTTGCTTATGTCACAGCCTTGTTGGAACAGGGTGGCCGTCCACCAACCATCCACTACTCCATCCATCTGGACACTCCAGGGTTGCACGGCACTCATCAGTGAACAGGACTGTTTGAAAATTAGTCTTCATGTATTTTTCTGCCCAATGCAGCCGTTTCTGGTTAGTGGTGGCCGAATAGAAGGTTTATGCACAGATGCAAGACTCTGGAGGACTCTACACCTTGATGTCCGTGGGACTCCAGAGGCACCAGCAGCTTCAAGTATCTGTTTGCTGCTATATAATGGTATTTGAGCAGCTGCTCTCTTGATCCGATGTCCGAGATTGTTTTCAGTGATCAAAAGAGCCCTGAGACACAATGCCATCCATGAGTTAACCTGAAAAACAAAATATTTAATCTTTGTGACACTTAAATAGAATATGCATAATAATTTGGAACAGGGTGTAGTTTGACATGACCTGTGTTTCATAAAACCATGCAGATTTTTGCTAATGACTATGTTCTTCAAAATCAATTCCTAAAAAAATTAAGTCATAATAATCCATCAAATACTTTCGCTTCCACCGAAGTTAAGCTCACAGGTCTATGATTTCCCGGCAAGGATTTTGAACCCATTTTAAATATAGGAACTGCATCTGCCTTCCTCCAATCCTCTGGTACAATCTGATAGGCAAGAATTCTGAAAGATTAAAAATAGAGGTTCACTTATTTCCACTCATAGCTCCTTATGTACTCATGGGTGAATACTGTCAGGCCCTGGGGCTTTTTTATATTTAACTTTCTTTAACTGTTGTCACACCTTGTCCTGAGTCATCCAGTCACAATTTGTCTGTAAGTTTTTCTTGCAGCAATCATTTGCATATCTCTTGCCCTAGGATACACATTAATATATTCTTAAGAAAAATAGTTATTTAAAATGTCTGTATTTTCCTTGTCTTCAGTAACTAACACACCTATCTCTGTTTTCAATGTACCTACACTTTCATTTTTTGCTTTTAGAAATTATGTACATCAAAAAAAAAATTGGGGGGATGGTTTTGCTCCTTTTGGCTATCACGTTCTCATTTTATAGAGAATATCTCTGATTTGTCTGGTTTAAATGCTTTAAATCAAGCATGTCAAATTCAAAGGCTAACACGGGCCAAATAAACAAGATTTAAGTTTATGTGGGCGCACTGGGTGGCAAAATAACAAAAACTTCAGTTCTCATAGAAACGTAGGTTTATTTAGAAAAGTACAGTATAAAAAAAAGTTGCCTAACTGACACTGGACATCCTCATACTCGTAGGCCTTCAAAGTAAACAAAAGAGCAAATTTATTTTAAGGAGACGTGCACTTGCATATAACCAATGTTTCAGTCAAACTACCTCGACATATTAAGAAAAGTTTGGTAATGGGAATCAAATAGTGAATGCATTCATAGGAAAGCATTGAGAGGCTTTTGTGCATGTGTGGAAAAAGCTGTGTGGCCAATCAGTATCTCCATGGTGAGTGTTCAGTACCTCCATGCAGATCCAATCTAATACCCTGCCCCCTCCCCCTACTCTAATACACTGCCCCTTCCCCCATTTTAATACACTGTCCCATTCTAATACACTGCCCCCAAACTAATGCACCTCCTTCTGCACTCCCTCCCTCCACTCTAATACACTGTCCCATTCTAATACACTGCCCCAAACTAATACACATCCTTCTGCACCCCCTCCCTCCACTCTAATACACTGCCCCCTCCTCCCAATCTAAAACACTGCCCCTTAATCTAATACACGGCCCCCCACCCTCCACGCTAATTAAATACACTGCCCCCACTCCTGTTATGGATAGAAATTTTGCGGCCTGCGACGGGGTAAATGAGACATACATCAAAGGGGCTCCATCCGTAAGAAACTGGACTCTAGGATTCTCATTCTGGGGGACTCTGGGATTCTCATTACGGGGGGATGAAGGAGAAGGATTGCCCCCATATAGGCTACCATCGTCAGGAGGAAGGAGCGGTGGAGGGGGGACCTGGTACTTATGTGAACTGGTGGTGTCGGGGGAATCTGGGGCTTGTGGCGCTTCATTAGTATGGGCCGGGGAGAGGACGTGAGGGTTGGAAGGGGGTGGACGAAACATAGACTCCCCCCTGGAATGTGTGGGTGGGCAGACCTCCCATAGTAACAGGGTTCCTTTCGCCATGACGTGCATAAAAGGGGGCAGCCATGACAGAGGCTGGCATAAGAGGGGGCAGCCATGACAGGGGCGGAGAAGGGACGGGCATAAGAGGGGGCAGTCATGACAGGGGCGGAGAAGTAAGTGACGACCGGCGCAGGAGAGGAAGTGGCAGCCATGACAGGGGCGGAGACAGGAAGTGAGGGCAGAGCAAGGGCGGAAGTGACAGAGGCGGATATGTCAGGGGTAGGAGAGACAGGGGTGGATATCAGAGGGGCGGAGGGGGAAGGCGTATTGGGCAGGCAGGGAAGGCATGACGGGGCGGGGGAATACAATGATCCATCCGCTCTCCGGGTATATAGGGGCAGGGGGGCGGAGACTGTGGACGCTGGTGAGTGGGTGGAGGTTTAATACACTGCCTCCTCCCTCCCCCAATTTCATACACTGACCTCTCCCCAATTCAACACATTACACAGGAAGGTCCCCCAAGCCCCTCTTCTCCTACCGTAAGATGAGCTGCCCATCCTCCAGTTCCAGCCCTGCTCTTCTCTGCTAAAGCAGGCCAGACCCTCCTCTGGCACTGCAAGCAGGAGGGAAGGGGGAGTGGTTGGCCTGCTCTGCAGACAGACAGACACTCTGCGCATTGTAGCATCGCGGCTGAGCAGCTGCCAGATATGACTTTACACGCTGTATGCACATATCCGGAGGCCGGCATGGAGCACGCGAATGCCCGTGGTAGGGCAGACAGGAAACAGACAGGAAAGATCTTTCCTGTCTTGCGGCTAGTCGCAGCCACAGCACAAAGAGTCCCCAGGGCAGGTGGGCCGCAAAGATACTCATTGTGGGCTGCAAGTTTGACATGCTTGCTTTAAATGTTCTTTTCTTATTTTTAATTTCTTGGTTTATTTCCCACTGAGCCACATTAATTTCAATGTGTTTCTTTTATATTTATTACCCAATGGTACATACTGAGAAGTGTACACTTTATAATATTTGTTTGAAGATATTCCATGTATCCTCTGTATTTTTTTTATTAAAGAGTTTATGCCAGTCAATATGTTGTAAAGCTGTGCTAATATTATTGAAATTTGTCTTTTTAAAATTACATGTTTTAGTATACCCATGCGTATTTGCTTTTTCGAGTTTATTTCACAAGACAACATATTGTGATCATTATTTCCCTAGTGATCTCCTACTTAATGGTTGGTCAAAATATCAGCATTGTTGGTTATAACCAGATCCAGACAAGCTTCCTTTCTAATTGGTGGGGTACATTGACGTTGTGGCAGGCTTATACAATGTATGGTCATATACTGTAACTAAACCCCAATTATTGTTTGCCTAGGTGAGGTTTTTAAATAAGCTATCACATTATGTAAGACTTGAAATTGCTGTTTAGCGAATCGGTGAGTGCATTGGATTTTGTATGTTGTGTGAATTGGCCTCAGCGACACCTAAAAATGTATGCATGTTCCGGTGAGTGCCGCCATCTTGGTTTCATATATTTATATTTGGGAGTCCAGGCCAACTCCCTGGTTTTGCACCCCTCCCTGTCACAAGTGCCTCATTCCAGGACCCGATTTAGCCTTGACTTGCAGAGAGTCTCAGCAGGAAGGATTTCCCAAGTAAGTGGATTAATCTCATAAGAGCAGGCATTAGGATACTATTGTAGGACCTGCCAAGAATGGGGTACATTGACATTGTTACAGGCTTATGCAATGTATGATCATATAATGTAACTAAACACCCATCATTTTTTTGCCTAGGTGAGGTGTTTTTAATAAAAACTATTGCATTCTGTGAGACTTGAAAATGCTGTTTAGTAAATAATCGAGTGCACTGGATCGTGTATCTTGTACCAAGTGTGACATGAAGGTGTCATGTAACTGAGTTAAACAACCATGAAGTAAGAGGATCAGTTGTCTAATTGACAGCCCGGTACGTGTTAGAAGGTTAATTTATAAAAGTGTCATTTCTATTGATATCTGCACTTTTCTCAAAATGAAAAAGAGAACATATTTTTAACACTCCATTTAAAATAATAGTATATCTAAAAATATATATATATAAACATTATTAAAAAGGTAATGGAAAAAAGTGGGTGGTGAGAGCACACTAATAGATATTGCACATTACCCTTAATTTACACGTAGAATTTTGGTAAAAAAGTGCTTTTGGTCAATCCGAATTTCACAATCAGATCGGTAGTGTATATATGCCTGTAAATTAAAACAGGGAAAACCACAAAATAGTGTAATAACGTAGGAGCCACTGTACAATTAAAATTTAAAAGGTTCCACTCACATGGTCATGAGCCACTTTATAAAAGCTGTCTCAGACTACAAGTAAATTTTCCCTCTGTGGCAGGGGCAGGCTGGGCCGAGGGGCAGGGAGGCAATTGCCCCCCAGGCAGCCCCAAATCCTTTTAAGACCTGCCGCTGCAGGGCCGGTCCTAATGCTGCAGCTGCCTGAGTGCTCTGTAAAGCACATCTTCTCCCCTCTATAGCCGGTTCCTGCAGGCTTTTTAATGTAAACACACACTGTGTGCAGCATTGGCATTAGTTCATATGGCAGATCATAGGTGGGGCATTGTGATGTCACATGGGGGGGCGGCAAATTTTTATTTTACCTAGGGCAGCAAAAATCCTTGCACCGGCTCTGATCCTGGGCAGGTGCACCAGTCTACTGGTGACCCACAGGAGGGGAGTGCAGTGATTGCACTGCACTCTCCTCCTGCCCAGACCCGTCTTTACCGCAGTGCAAGTGCCCTCTGCCCCTAATTTACAGAGGCTCACACTCACAGCAAGCAGTGCCAGGAGCCCTTTGCAGAGACGAGAACAAAGAGGTTCTGCAGCAGCTGGCCATCCTGCAAGCATTACATTTAACAGCTGTTCCCCATGCAGCCACAGGTGGTGCTGTGCTGGGAGAATGTGATTACTCTTCACTTCCTCCCAGCCTACCGAGCAGCGCATGGGAGAGAGAGAGGAGGAGGCATGATTTAATCTTACAACAAATCCACTAAGCAAATCTTTATAAATTTTGGGGGATCAGCTCTGTTTCCACAGTTTATTGGTGTTTACTCTGATGTCTGTATTAATATTGAGGGATGTCTAAGTAATAACATCAGTGTGTGTCAGCAGGGCCAGCCGTTGGGGTGTGCAAGCTGTGCGGTCACGCAGGGTGCCATGACAACAGAGGCGCCCGGCGGCCAACACAGCTCACAAGTTGGGGACCCCAGCATATTCAATTTAAACGATTCGCTGGTGGTCCACTGGTGCGCACCAGCAGTAGGTGCAGTCAGATTACATCCTCTCCCTCGTGGTTCCGACGCTCAGTTAGTGAGTCAGAGCACAGGCTCAGAGATTCTCAGCCTGCGCTCTAACAACATTGAAAGTCAGAGCCGTGAAGGAGCGGGTATGGCAAAGAGCTACTGATTAGCATAACATCAATATCCGTTATAAAACCAGGAAAAGGAGGGCACCATTGCACTGATTTTGTGGTGCAATGGGCCACTTGACTGGTTTTGCCCACCAGGCCTAAGGCTGCCAGCCCTCCCCTGCTCTGTGGTCTTGCAAGTTGTTTGTTGCTTAAGAATATTCCAGGATGCAGGAAATCATGCAAACTAATTTATTGACACACTTAACAGGCAGCTTGATAAAACAACTAATAAAATAGAATTAATCTGTAAAGTCCACTTGACGCGTTTCGGCAATGCCTTTATCAAAAGTTCCTACTTCACCTTCCCTTCTGGCTGTTTAAATAACCCGATTTTGGTGCCTTTTGCCGCTGCGTCATGACGTCTCCATTTCCGCTTCTGGCGTCGTAATCGCATCCTTCATTCCGACTCCTTCTTTTGCGGTCTTCGGTGGCGTCATGACGTTATTCACGTCCAAACATCATGACGCATCTACTGAGGGGGCGGACCTCCCTCCGATCAATTTCTAGCCGTCCTTAGGAAATATAATTCCTCAAATGTCCAAAATAGACAAAAAAACGCCTCTTAACGAAATTAATACATAAAAAATACATACATATTCTGCATTAGTATTAAAAAACATTATTAAATATACTTATATTAACTATTTTTATTCCTAAAACATACACTCTTAGGGTCTATTTACTACTTACATAGATCCAACATATACAGTGAAAAAAAGAAGAGAGAGAAAAAAACATGTATTAGTATTTTTAAAAAGACCATTTAGAACATCTAAGAAATATTAAAGGGAAATAGGATTTTAAATCAACCCTTAGAATAAACTAATTTTCCAAAAAGGAAATAAAACTTAAAAAATATTATTAAAATATTTATAAAATTCTATAAAATTCTATAAAAGACCATCTTTTATAAAAAAAATGAAGAACAGATAATATAGTAAAACTCAAACATCAATAAAAATTGAATTTAGATTATTATATATATGGGGTGATTTCAAAATCCACATTAAGGCCTTGTGGCATTAGAGTATCCATATTAAAAATCCACTTCATTTCGGTTCTATTAAGTAGATTCTCTTTATCTCCCTCCACCCCCCATCCAGTGCACTTTTATTTTCTCTATACCTACAAATTCTAGGTTTTTTTGGATCGCTATTATGACATTCTAAAAAATGTTTATAAACATTATGGTTGGTAAATTTGCGATTGATGTTGTGTAGCGTTACTCACCTTATCCAGGGGCCGGCCGCGGTCCTCTCTTCAAGCCGCGCGCGGTCCTGCTGCTGCACGAGCCGCGCGTGGCTCATCCGACAGCTCCACTAGCAAGGCGGGCAGTGACCGCGAGAAGCGGTCACGTGTCCTGCCTGAATCTAAGAGCGCGCCGCGAGTCTCGGGCGCGCTCTTAAAGAGACAGTGGGAGCCTAAATTGTCAAAAGGCTCCCATTGGCCCCTGTCATACCACACTCCCCATACACTTACCTTTTGGGGGTGTGGATATGACAGGAGCCAATCACATTAGTTTTGAAGCTATTTAAACTTACCTCTCCCTTTACTCCCTGCCCTATCGTGGTTTCTGTATCAGTTCCCTTTAGCGCTTGTTGTGTTCAGTTGTGTTTCTCCGTATTGACTTTGGCTTTGTTTCTGACTACGTTTTCTCTTAATCCTTATCTTGTCCTAGTTTACGCTGTCTCTCTGTGCCCTTGATTTCGGATCGTTCCTGACTCTGTCTCCTCTCATATACGTCGAGTCCGGCCATTCTAAGGTCCGGTAGACGTATCTCTCCTCTGTGTTGTCTTCTGTTTAGCTGAATCCTGCGTGTTGGGGTATATTCTCGTTACATTATGATAGGGCCATGGACCCCGCAGATTTGGCTCAGCAAATGGCTTCTCATGAGGCAAGGTTTGTAGAGCAGGATCACCGTATGGATCAGATAGCACAGGCTCTCCAGACGCTCTTGTCTAGAACCATTCCTGCAACCGCACCTAACCCTCCTACACCTCATCCTCCCGAAGTATCCAATTCACCCAATTCTTCGCCCCATTTAACACCTCCTCCTAGGTATGGAGGGGAAGCCAAGACATGCAGAGGTTTTATTAATCAAATAGAATTCCACCTTGAGATGTATCCTCATTCCTTTCCCACTGATAGGTCTAAAGTGGGGTTTTTGATGCATCAACTTACTGACAAAGCACTTGAGTGGGCAAATCCTATTTGGGAGGCCAATGGACCTATGGTGCATAATTTCAATAGTTTTCTTACGGCTTTTCGTAGAACTTTTGACACAACAAAGAGGTCAAAGAATGCCGCAAGAGCATTAATGAGGATTAAACAGGGGTCTAGGTCTGTGGCGGATTATGCTATTCAGTTTCGTACCCTTGCTTCACAGGTAGATTGGACCAATAATGGGTTAACTACTGCGTTCATGGAAGGTTTATCTGACACTATATTAGATGAGGTAGCGGCAAGGGAGCTTCCTATTCCATTAGAGGATCTTATTGATTACCTCATTGATATAGATAATAGAATTCGTGACAGGCTCTATACCAAAAACAAGAATAGACGTCTGGTCACATCTACTAACCCCAGAGTTGATAAACCTGAGAGTGTTAAAGTATCCGTGCAATTAGGGGTTGCCAAACTCTCGGATACTGAAAAACTACTTAGAAGAAGGAATGGACTCTGCCTATACTGTGGTAGGCGAGACCATATGGTAAGGGAATGTCCTTTGCTTCCGGAAAACTCTCGCACCTAAGACCTTATAGGGGACTGGCCTTGGGTGTGATCTCTAAGTCTCCTAAATTGCCTCCTAATCGTTTGCTTCTCCCTGTTTCCCTTCATACGGGGGTGAGTTGTATAGCAGAATGCATACTAGCCTTGGTTGATTCTGGGGCTGCTGAGAACTTCATTGACTCTGAGTTTGTTACGAAAAATAACATTCCCGTCAGAGAAAGGGAGATACCCTTGGCCATTGAGGCCATAGATGGTAGACCTTTAAATACTCCAGTCGTTACCCATGAAACTGTACCATTATTCATGTACGCAGGGGTTTTACACCTTGAGTCCATTCGGTTTCAGGTTATCACCTCTCCCTCTTCTCATATCGTGTTAGGGTACCCATGGTTGTGTTCTCACAATCCCATTTTTGACTGGGAATTGGGACAATTAAAATCATGGGGTAAAACCTGCCACGACTCTTGTATGATTAAAGTCACCCCTTTAAATACCATTAATGTTCCTACCACTCCTCCTTTGTCTACTGTTATACCTCCTCAATACTTGTTTCTCAAGACTGTATTCGATAAAAGGGAAGCTGATAAATTACCGCCTCACAGATCCTATGATTGTGCTATCTATTTATTGCCTGGCACTATACCTCCTAAGGGCAGGGTGTACCCCTTATCTATTCAAGAAAACCGTATCATGGAGGAGTATGTTAAAGAATCACTAGAAAAGTGGTTCATTAGGAGATCCTCTTCTCCAGCTGGAGCAGGGTTTTTCTTCGTATCTAAGAGGGAGGGTGATTTAAGACCGTGCATCGATTATAGAGGTCTAAACAAAATCACTATCAAAAATGCATACCCTATACCTTTAATTACAGAGTTATTTGACAGGCTGAAACATGCTACTGTGTTCACCAAATTGGACCTTAGAGGTGCATACAATTTAATACGCATAAAGGAAGGTCACGAATGGAAGACCGCATTCAACACTAGATCCGGTCATTACGAATATACTGTTATGCCATTTGGTCTTTGCAATGCCCCAGCAGTATTTCAGGAATTTATTAATGACGTCCTAAGAGACTTTATTCACACATTTGTAATTGTATACTTGGACGACATATTGATATATTCTACAGATTTACACACTCATCACAGGCATGTCACAACGGTATTGAAGACCCTTCTTAATAATGGTCTTTACTGTAAACTAGAAAAATGTTTATTTGACCAATCCGAAGTCCAGTTCTTGGGGTATTTGATTTCCGCCAAAGGGTTTTGTATGGATCCCCAGAAGCTTTCTGCTGTTATAGAGTGGCCTCTACCACAGGGTTTGAAAGCAATTCAACGTTTTCTTGGTTTCTCTAACTATTATAGACGCTTTATTAAGGGTTTTTCTTCTATTGTAGCACCTATCACCCGTATGACAAAAAAGGGTGGTAATACTCGTGTCTGGTCTCCCGAGGCACTTCAGGCTTTCGACTTTCTTAAAACTACATTCTCCTCGGCACCTATTTTACAGCACCCTATCCCCTCACTGCCTTATATTCTTGAAGTTGATGCTTCTGAAATCGGGGTAGGTGCTGTTTTGTCCCAAAGAGAATCGCCTGAAAAGCCATTGCATCCTTGTGGCTTCTTTTCTAGACAAATGTCCAAAGCTGAAAGGAATTATGATGTGGGTAATCGTGAACTCCTTGCTATTATCTTAGCCCTTAAAGAATGGAGACATCTGATAGAAGGAACTAAGGATCCTATTCTAATTTTTACAGATCACAAGAATCTATCCTACCTTGGTGAAGCTAAAAGATTATCTTCTAGGCAGGCCAGATGGTCACTATTTTTGTCCCGTTTCAATTATATTATCACCTATAGGCCAGGTGATCGCAACATTAAAGCAGATGCTCTGTCCAGACAGTTCGAAACTACTGACAAACAGGAGGTTGATGTTACTCCTGTCATTCCCCCAGACAGGATAATAGCCACTACTATGTTGTCTATTTCTTCATCCCTCTTGCAGACCATACAGGCGAAACAAAGTATGGCACCTAGCGAGAGGCCTATTGATAAATTGTTTGTTGATGTTCCCGAGAGACGGGAGATTCTGTCATTATATCATGATACTAAGACTGCTGGACATCCTGGTATTACCAAAACGATGTCAGCCGTTTCTCGATATTTTTGGTGGGGTTCCTTACGTAAGGATGTCACTGACTATATAAGTGCTTGTACTACTTGTGCATGTATGAAAACGTCTCGTAGAGTTCCTTGTGGGCTTCTGCATCCCTTACCAGTTCCCGAGAGACCTTGGTCTAACCTATCCATGGATTTTATTGTTGAATTACCCCCTTCGAATGGTAACACAGTCATCCTGATGATAGTAGATCAGTTTTCCAAGATGGCTCACTTTGTGTCTCTTAGCAAGTTGCCCACATCCAAGGAACTGGCTCTTATCTTCGCTAGAGAAGTATTTCGGTTACATGGTATTCCTGTATCTATCGTGTCCGATAGGGGTAGTCAATTTATTTCCAGGTTCTGGAAAGCCTTTTGCTCAGAAATGGGTATTTCTCTCTCATTTTCTTCCGCTTACCATCCCCAGTCTAATGGAGCTGCTGAACGTGCCAACCAGTCTCTGGAGCAGTACCTTCGTTGTTTTGTGTCTCACCATCAGGACAATTGGTCTGACCTACTTCCTTGGGCTGAGTTTGCTCGAAATAATGCCACTCATGATTCTTCCGGCAAAAGCCCTTTTTACGTTGTCTATGGCCAGCATCCCGTTGTTCTTCCGGCTGCATTCTCCTCACAGGGCATGCCAGTTCTGGATGAGAATTTGGCTGGTTTGCGTAATACTTGGGAGCAGGTTCAGCGTTCTTTGGTGGATTCCGCTGCTCGCCAGAAGGCTCAGGCTGACAAGCATCGCAGGGCGCCTCCTACTTATGTTGTGGAGGACAGGGTTTTGCTTTCCACGCGGAATATTCGCCTGCAGTTGCCTTCTATGAAATTGGCTCCCCGCTTCATAGGTCCTTATCGTATACTGCATAAGGTTAATCCTGTTTCATACGCCTTGGGTCTTCCTAGGAATCTGCGTATTCCTAATGTGTTTCACACTTCGTTGTTAAAGCCTTACGTACGCAACCGCTATACCCGGCATTCTCCGCCTCCCCCTCCTGTCTCCGTGGAGGGTCATGAGGAATTCGAAGTCTCTGCTGTTCTTGACTCTCGTTACCTTAGGGGTCGACTTCAGTACTTGGTGCATTGGAAGGGTTATGGGCCTGAGGAGCGCAGTTGGATTTCAGCTGATGCTGTTCACGCTCCCCGCCTTGTGCGTTCTTACCATTCTCGTTTTCCTGCCAGGCCTGGCCCTACCCGCCCGGAGGGCGTATCCTCAGGGGGGGGTACTGTAGCGTTACTCACCTTATCCAGGGGCCAGCCGCAGTCCTCTCTTCAAGCCGCGCGCGGTCCTGCTCAGGGCCGGCCTTAGGGGTGTGCGAGCTGTGCGACCGCACAGGGCGCCATGGAACAGGGGGCGCCCTGTGGCCGACACAGCTCACTCATGGCCGGAGTGCAGGGGAGCTAAAAGAGGTACCTGGCTGGAGGATTAATTATTCTCCACCCGGGTCTATTAAAAAAAAAAAAAAAATCACGGCAGAGGGGGCGGGGTTTACCGAGCGGCGGAGGCGGGGCTTATCGAGAGGCGGAGGCGGGGCTAATACCTCCCGAAGCCCCTGCTGTACAGGAAGAGGGAAAGATGCTTCCCCATCAGCCAACTGCATCCACTGGAAAGAGGTAAGTGTGTGTGTGTGACTGTTAGCTGTGCCATTGTTTGTGCCTGTGCCTGTATGTGTGACTGCCTTTAACTGAGTGTGTGTGTACATGCCTGTAACCGAGTTTAAATTTCCCCCACCCCTTCCTGTCAAGGCCGCACTTTGACTGACAGACGCTCACTCACTGACAGACGCACACTCACTGACAGACACACACTCTCATATACACTGACAAACAATGACATACACACATACACTATTACTTGGACACACACTGACAGATGCACACTCTCACTGACAGACGCAAGCACTCACTGAAAGATGCACGACTCCACTGACCGACACATACACACTGACTGACACACACTCACTGACCGACACACACTCACTGACCGACACATACACACACGACCTACACACTCACTGACCGACACACACTCACTGACGACACATACACACTCACTGACGACACATACACACTCACTGACTGACACATACACACTCACTGACTGACACATATACACTCACTGACCAACACACACATTCACTCACAGACACACACACATTCACTTACAGACACACACATTCACTTACAGACACACACAATTACACACTTACAGACACACACACACACACACACACATTCACTTCAAAATAAACACTCACAGACACACACACAGACATTTCCACTAGCACTCACAAACTAATATTTTTTACATTTATTTTAAATCCACCCAGCCTCCCTGGGAAAGCTGGAGTGGATTTCTTACCAGCAGTCCAGTGTGGCTGCTGGACAGGCAGGCAGGGGGCGCACAGGCTGAGTAAGCAGTGCTTAGTGATGCCGGGAGCCGGACTGACGTCATATTCTGGCTCCCGGCTTCATTAAGCGGCGCAGAGGAAGCTGAGCAGGAAGAGCTCAGGTGAGTATGCTCCTTCGCTGCCCGCTGCCAGCCTTGGGGGGGCTCAAAAGTGGCCAGCCGGTCAGCTCTTGAGCCCCCCAGGATGCGAGGCAAGCAAGGGATCTGCCTGGGGGTTTGGAGGGATGCTTTTTTTTGCCGCCCCCTGCAAAGTGGCGCCCAAGGCAGATGCCTTGTTTGCCTCGTGATACACAAGTCCCCGGTGCCTGTGTGTGTTACTGTATTCAGGCAACTTGGTGGGAGGTGGGGGGGGCGCCGTGAAGACTTTTTGCACAGGGCGCCTAATTGCCTAAGGCCGGCCCTGGTCCTGCTGCTGCACGAGCCGCGCGCGGCTCATCCGACAGCTCCACTAGCAAGGCGGGCAGTGACCGCGAGAAGCGGTCACGTGTCCCGCCTGAATCTAAGAGCGCGCCGCGAGTCTCGGGCGCGCTCTTAAAGAGACAGTGGGAGCCTAAATTGTCAAAAGGCTCCCATTGGCCCCTGTCATGCCACACTCCCCATACACTTACCTTTTGGGGGTGTGGATATGACAGGAGCCAATCACATTAGTTTTGAAGCTATTTAAACTTACCTCTCCCTTTACTCCCTGCCCTATCGTGGTTTCTGTATCAGTTCCCTTTAGCGCTTGTTGTGTTCAGTTGTGTTTCTCCGTATTGACTTTGGCTTTGTTTCTGACTACGTTTTCTCTTAATCCTTATCTGTTCTGGTTGTCGGCTTGCTGTTTACTGTGTACCAGACCCCGGCTTGTCCTACTTTACGCTGTCTCTCTGTGCCCTTGATTTCGGATCGTTCCTGACTCTGTCTCCTCTCATATACGTCGAGTCCGGCCATTCTAAGGTCCGGTAGACGTATCTCTCCTCTGTGTTGTCTTCTGTTTAGCTGAATCCTGCGTGTTGGGGTATATTCTCGTTACATGTTGTAGATATGTTCTTTAATTCTAATTCTGAGGCAACGCGAAGTCCTTCCTATATATTGTAACCCTCAGGGGCATATTAACATATATACAACGTCTTTACTATTACATGAAATAAAAGAATTGATTTCATACTCCACTTTAGTGGTATTTGATGTAAATTTTAAAACCTTCTTATGTTTAGCTTTTCTCATTGTACATCTCTTACATTCTCCACAATAATGAAACCCCTTCGGTTGTTTTAACAAGTTATTATTATCCTTTTTTTCAATCTCTAAAAAACTCTTAGCTAAGACCTGTTTAAGGTTTTTCGCACCTCTAAAAATTCTTGGTCGGTCTTCAATAAAATTAGCTAGTTTATTATCTGTTCTTAAAATGTGCCAATTCCTGTTAATTATCTTTCCCAGATCCTGATTATTAGTACAGAAGTTAAAAATGAGTGGTACTCTTACTTCTTCACTCTGGTTTTTACTCTTATACTGCAATAATTGTTGTCTGTAAATTTTTTCTACTTCATTAAAAGTTTTTTCTAAGGGAACATCTTTATATCCTTTTTCCTTAAATAGTTTTTTTAGCTTTTCTGCCTGTTGGACAAAATCTTTATTCTCTGTACAGTTTCTTCTAAGTCTTAACATTTGTCCCTTTGGAATATTATTGCGCCAGGGTTTGAAATGACAATTATTGCAATCAATAAAACTATTGATATCTACCAACTTAAAATAAGTCTTACTTTTAAGCCTCTGATCTTCTATGTAAATAGACAGGTCAAGGAAATTTACATTGAGATGACTAATCTCATATGTCAGAGTAATATTCCATTCATTAATGTTCAGAGTATCAATTCCTCACCTCCTTTCCATATTATAAATATGTCATCAATATAATGTCAATAGAGGACCAGATTTTCCCCAAATTGGATATTAGAATAAACAAAAAGATCCTCCCAATGGGACATAAATAAATTGGCATAGCTCGGGGCAAATCTGGTCCCGATAGCTGTCCCTTTAATCTGTAAATAAAATTTACCATCAAACCAAAAAAAAATTTTTTTTATATTATATTGATTCCATCTATAAGAAAATGTATTTGAGTCTCTGACAAATCGCTAAAATTCATTAAAAAGTATGTGGCAGACTCACATCCCTTGTCACTCTGGATGTTAGTATAGAGGCTGCTCACATCTGCAGTGGCCATTACATATGATTCCTTCCACTCAAAATTTTGCTTTACACTTCTTAACAGGGTCTTGTAAAAACTGATCAATATATTGTGAAAGTGGTGATAACCTTTTAAATTTTAATTGTACAGTGGCTCCTACATTATTACACTATTTTGTGGTTTCCTCTGTTTTAATTTACAGGCATATATACACTACTGGTCTGATTGTGAAATTCGGATTGACCAAAAGCACCTTTTTACCAAAATTCTACGTGTAAATTAAGGGTAATGTGCAATATCTATTAGTGTACTCTCACCACCCACTTTTTTCTATTATATTGTTTACGTTTGATGTGATTAAGTGACTTCACATAGGTGATTGTAGTACCTTGTTCCTAACTGCTTAACCTTACACCTTTTGATTATTAAAAAGGTCAACACTGAATTTCCTGAGAGTCCTTGAACTTCATTGATAATGAGTCATGTAACAAAGATCCCTCCTCTCTGAGATGATGACTCAGTAGGAAATCATGTATAAGTTCATCTGAAAATAATACTTTTGGAAACAATGTTATTCAATGATTTTCTTTCCATTAATGTACAGTATTCTAAACAATATGTTGGCCTGGAGTTTCCTAGTTACCAAAAGCAGCACTTTGCGTGTTTGCTATAGAGTGAGGATTCATGTTGATCTCATTTTAGCTGACAGTTCTTGCTGATATGATATTAATGTGAGAAAGATTAATATTGACTTTTGGTATTACATGAAGTTGATCTAATTGGCAGGGATTGCAAAATGTAAACAGTGCCATTTCTCAGAAACATCACTGTTTGCAACTTTAAGAATGCAGGGTGGCATTTGTACCCCAAAATAATTTATAGGGACACCCCCACACCAACACTACTATGTTTCTCCGACTGTCTGCAACCAAGTTGTAAATTAAAACTCGCTCACTAGGTGCTATAGGGACTGGGACTCTGTACATACTTTTGATAACGTAACCTATCTCAATACTACTGTTTGACTCCAAGCTCCATGTGAGAGTTGTGTACGCAAGATTGACTGATTTTCTTAAATCCAACTCTCTGCTTGACCCGCTTCAGTCTGGATTCCGTGCTTGTCACTCTGTCGCAACAGCTCTGAGCAAAGTTTACAATGATTTAATTGCTTCAAACTCTAGTGGTCACTACTCTATCTTAATTCTCCTTGGCCTTTCTGCTGCTTTTGAACCTGTTGATCATCAACAATTTATTCTTATCTTCCGTAATCTCGGTCTGCAAGACATTGGTCTTTCCTGGTTCTCCTTCTACCTTTCCCAGCGCTCTTTCCAAAAGGTTCTTTCTCTGGCTTTGTCTTTTCTCCAAAAGCCCTCTCTGTTGGGGTTCCCCAAGGTTGTGTCTTTGGCCCCCACTGTTTTCGTTCTATACTGCCTTACTTGGTAAACTTATACTCTCCTTTGGATTTCAGTTTCACGTATGACACACAAATCTATATGTCCTCTCCTGATCTCTCACCGTCCTTCTTGATTCATGTCTCTGACTGCCTATCTGCTATTTCTAACTGGATGGCTGCCTAATCTTTCCAAAAATAACTTCTGGTCTTTCTTCCCTCAAGTGTTACTACTCCTGTATCTGTCTCCCTCCAAGTCAATTGAACTACCATAAGCTCTATCTCGTAGGCTCGCTGCCTAGGTGTTCTCTTTGACTGTGTCTTCTTCACTCTCTAATGTCTAGTCGATCGCCAAACCCTGCCTTTTCCATCTCAAAAACATAGAGCACATCCGCCTCTAACGCCTGACTTGGCTCAGGTACTGGTCCATGCCACTATCCTCTCTCGCCTTGCCTACTGAAATCTGCTTCTCAGTGGTCCCAACTTGCCCCTTTACAGTCTATACTGAATGCAGCGGTGAGGCTTATCTTCTTGTCCTCCCTCACCTCCCACGGCTCCCCCTTCTGTCAGTCCTCACATAAGCTTCCCTTAAGATTTAGGGCTCAATTTAAAATGCTGGTACTTGCTTACAAATCTCTACATAACACTGCTCCTAACTACCTATCCTCCCTTAATGCACAAGTATGTCTTGTTCAGGCCCCTATGCTCTGCCAAAGACTTGCGTCTTATCTTCTGTTCGTACCCTAACCTCTAACGATCACCATTAAGCCTTCTCTATGGCTGCACCGTTCCTGTAGAACTCCCTTCTATACTCTAATAAGCTCTCACCCAATCTCCATTCCTTCAAGAAATCATTGAAAACTCCCTTCTTCAGGGAAGCATCAATTAAACTGTTAATAGCGTTCCATCCCCACACCTTGCTTCCTCTCCTGCAACTGTCATTTAAGCCACCAGGGCCTTCTTCCCGCTGGACTGACTGATTTAAAACCCCTTTAGCCACTTACCTTTCTCCAGCGCCGGGCTCCCTCTGTGTTGGGGAACTCTCCACCCCCTGCCGACGTCAGCTCCAAATGCACAAAAGAGAAGAAGGAACAATCAATTGTAACATAGTGGCGTTCCGCAAATCTAGAATACAATGTGTACTTTATTCAGACTATCTGTCTGGAATGGGTTGTATCGGGCTCTTTAGATGTCGTCGTGGGTCAGGGTAGACTCACTACCATGTGCATGGCGCACTATTGTGCTGCGGATGTCCCGTGGTGAATTGATTCTAGGGGAAGAGGGGGATATGGAGGGGGGGGGATCCTGCCTAGATTTGGGTTATTCAAGTTCTATAGTTTCTCCTTTGTTATCACTATGTGCATACATATGACCATTATGTAGTACAAGGACCTACCGGCGAGGGGGGGTGGTTGAGAGATTCCAATGGGGGTGTCCCCAAAACTCAGTCCAGGGCTCCCAGGTTTTAAGACACCTAGCCCTTCTCCCCAATGCTGACCAGTGTATTACTTCCACTTCCCTTGTATGTTCTACCCGTTGCACCCATTGTGCCCTGGACGGTATACTGGATTGGCGCCAGTACATTGGAATAAGAGCATTGGCTTCCCCTAGTAATAGGTTCAGGAGTTGTTGTCTGTGTGGTTCCTTGAAAAAACGTGGCCAACCCAATAATACCTGGGACTAGAGATGTCGCGAACTGTCCGCCGAACTGTTCGCGAACTGTCCGCCGGCGAACAATAGCGTGTTCGCGTTGGGCGAACATATCCGATTTCCGGTCCACCCCCTATACGTCATTGAGTAAACTTTGACCCGGAACCTCACAGTCACCTCCGGAAATCGGATATGTTCGCCCAACGCGAACACGCTATTGTTCGCCGGCGGACAGTTCGCGAACAGTTCGGCGGACAGTTCGCGGCATCTCTACCTGGGACGGGGTCAATCGGGACTGTAGGGACAGAATCTCCGTTATATCAGTCAGTATGTGTTGCGAATATGGCCCTATGTCCTTACAACTCCACCAGATGTGTTCCACGTCCCCCTATTCCCTTGCGCATCTCTATCATGTGTCACTGACGGAGGGCCAGAATGTGTGGAGTTGCATTGGGGTTCTGTAACATCTAGTCACCCTTTTATAAACGGTCTCCTTGCAGGCAACGCTAATTAGGGATTTTATCCCAGTTTCCATAATGTGTGTCCAGTCCTCGTCAGACATGTGGATGCGGAGGTCTCTGATCAATTTTCGTTGGAATAGGTGTGGTAGGTTTTTGATAGGGGGTGTTTGGGATCGCTACCTTGGCCACAAAGGCGTTCGAAGGGTGTGCGTCCCTCGGTTGCCGTGGATAAGTGTCCGTTGACCCTGACACTGGCCGATGGTTCCCTGTATAGGGCCTGTATTCAGTTCTTCCATTTCGGGCCAATCCCCAGCACCCCCAGGACTGTAAAGAGATAGGACCAATCCACCCTGTCGAAGGCCTTCTCAGCGTCAATTGCTAGAAGCAGCATTGGCGTGCTAGTTATAGTCACCCCGTGTATTATGTTAAGGATTTTTGTGGTGTTGTTCCAGGCTTCACGTCCAGTTACAAAGCCAGCCTGATCAGGGTGGATTAGTCCAGGTAACAAGGGTTTGAGCCGGTTGGCAACTAGTTTCGCCATCAGTTTTAGGTCTAAGTTTATAAGGGAAATGGGTCTACAGCTTCCGCACTTAGCGGGGTATTTTCCTGGTTTGGGGATAATGGTGATTGACGCTCGTAGCATCAGGGGCGGTAGTGGGGCGTCCTGGCTTAGGCTATTTAGTGTTTTAAGAAAGTGAGGACCTAGCTCCTGAGCAAGTGTTTGGTAGTATCTTGCAGTCAGTCAGTCCGGGCCTGGGCTCTTGCCTTTCGGTAATAACTTAATAGCTAGGGATAGTTCCGTTGGGGTGAATGGCTCGTTTAGTGTGTGTGCCTTGTCTCTGGGGACAGTGCGTGGGAGATGTGAAGTGATATATTCCCTCAGGTTGGGGGAGTTTCTGGTTGGGGGGGTCAGGTTGTACAGGTCGCTATAAAAGGTGCTGAACGCTGCGGCTATGTCGCCCATAGTGTTGCATTGCTTCACTGTTCCATATGTTATTTTGTCAATAAAGGACCTCTGATGCTTGGCTTTCAAAGCTCGGGATAGGAGCTTCCCACTTTTATTGCCCTCGGCAGTTGGACTGATCTATGAGCCTTTAAGGCTAGTAGTGATTGGAGTTCTATCCTAAGGGCTGTAAGTTTCTGAAAGTTTTCGGTTGTGGGGTTCTGCTTGTGTAAGTTCTCGATCGAGTGTATAGCTTCTGAGGTGGTGTGTAGTTTATGTGTGACGCTCCATCTTGATTATAGATCCCTATTTGATTAGGGTGCCCCTAATAACCCCCTTGTGGGCTTCCCAAACCCATGGATTGGATACCTCTGGTGTGTCGTTATCTGTGAAGTAGTTGTCTAGTGCCTGTCGTAAGTCATCCATTACCCTAGGGTCGTCTATGTTTGGGGTCCCTCTGGAGGGCTACAGCTAGGAATATTGGAGCATGGTCCAACCATGTGATGTTACCTATGGACGCTCCGCACAGCATGGGGAGGTGTCTATGGCTGAGGAGGAACCTCTCTGTTCTGGAGTAGCTCTTCGCTACCTGGGAGTAATACAAGTAGTCCCTCTCTTGAGGGTGGAGCAGGCGCCAACAATCCCTCAGCTGATGGGCGTGGAGCGTGTTTGAGAACAATGTTCGCTGGTGGCGTCTAGGGTCTATGGTTTTGGAGGAGCTACCAGTCAAGTGGTCTAACACCATATTCCAATCACCTCCCGCAATCACAACCCTTCAGCAAAACCTTCTAACTTGGTCAGGCAGGAGCATATGTAGGGCACCTGGTCTGAGTTTGGGGCGTATATATTTGCCAGTGTTATAAGCACTCCATTGTAATATCCCTTACAAACACGAACCTGCCCCTCGGGTCAGTTTTGGTGTTGGTCTCTGTGAAGGATACATGGGATGTTATCAGTGTCTATTCACTTAATACCCACTAAGTGTGTTTTTCTATCTGCACACAGGTGAATTTATATTTCTTTGCTGTATATCGACCATTCTATTTTTCCTCTGTTCTATCAATTCACCATTTATCTGTAAAAGTGTCATGAGCATGTTTGCAAATTTAAGGGAACTGAGGGAAGCTAAACTTCAGTCCCTTTTTAGCAACACCAATATTAATCAAGAATCTAATGCCACCATAGATGATTATTTCTTTAAATTAGAAAAACTCTCATTCAGAGAGACTAAGAAATGGTGGGAAATATCCTTCCTGGAGTCTTATCTCAGGGAAGGATTGATCCCCAGAGGTCTAAGAATGGATAAAAGACCTGCTAATGGATTAGAAAAATCCAAATATATTGAACGTTGGGATGTTGCATTGGAAAGGTGCTCTATGACACTTATGGAAATCATTGTCGATTTTGAAAAAGATAATCTTGATATGGTTTCTAATGAAATGGGAAAGTTAGCCGAAATCAGTACTTTTGATAAAGATACTCCTGATTTTAAAAGGAAAGAAAAAATCCCTTTTGAAAGGATAGAAAATCTTGATGATAAAATTGCACAAACTAAAAATAAAAAGTATCTACGAGATAAGCGAGATAAAGTTAACAATACCCATTCAACATTGAATAAAATCGACAAAAAATTTAGATTCAGAGAAAACGATAGATCTAATTTTAGAAATTTAAATAAAGAAGGACCTACACAAAGAAAGGGAGAACATTTAGGGGTTAAGCCCAAATGGACTACACCTTCACGAAATCATATTAATTATAAGAAACATAATGAGAATCAAACTCAAGTACAACATATCCCTAGATCTCATAAGGCCGCAGCTTCTAATATAGTTGACACCACCCGACCCTCCACTCAAGACTCACATTTAGAGAGGGATTTTTTAGGGAAGGGGCAAGACCGAAGAAGGGGGGAGATTAAAGAATTCTTCCTTCCAAGGTCTCAAGAACTGCCCCTAACCAATCGTTTTGCACCTCTCAGGGAGTTGAACACTCCAGGAAAGAAGAGGAGGTTGAGTGGAGAAAGGGTGGGGATTTAACTATAACACAAGAAGAATATTTAGGAGTTTTTAACATCTCTGGATTTCACCTAACCCCACAAGAAGTCCTTCTTCTAAGTAAGGGCTTAAAGTTTGTCCCTGAAGAATCTCCTAATTGTTTTCAACTCTTTATTGATACTCAGAAATTCGTTAGAAAGATGTCAATTAAAAGATTCTTCATTAAGAAAACTAGTGAAGGATTTTCTAATAGTTTACCCAACCCTATGAAAGAAGAAGAAATACAGAGATTTAAGCCCAAATCTAAATTTTGCCCAAACGAACGAGGAAGCCAGATTGAGGCTTTTAATAAAATGCTAATTAGAGACTTTGATAAACTTGTAAAAGATAAGGCTAGGAAAGATAAACACAAGAATCTTACCCTAAAAGAGAGTAATACCTTGATAAATTTGAGTAAAAGGAAGGAGCTCACGATTAAAAGTGCGGATAAGGGAGGAGGAGTGGTGGTCATGTCAACTCAATATTATGTCACAGAAACCTACAGACTCCTTAATGATCTTTCTACTTATAGAAAACTTGACTGTAACCCTAATTGTAATTACAATCAAGATCTTAAAAGCCTGTTATGTGAAGCAAGAACAGCAGGTGTTATAGATGAGTCTACATTCTCTTTTATTTTTATAGATTTTCCCAAAGTACCAACTTTCTATTTTCTCCCTAAACTTCATAAATGTAAAGATAAACCTCCAGGGAGGCCGATAATAAGTGGTATCGACTCTCTTACATCTAAGCTCTCTGAGTATATTGATTTCCATCTACAAAAATATGCCCAGGGAGCTATGTCATATTTAAGGGATACAAAACATCTTATCCAGGAGTTAGAACATATTGAATGGGATGATGACTATATTTGGGTTTCTTTGGATGTAACTTCACTCTACACCATAATAGATCATGATCTTGGTATAGAGGCAGTTAAAAATAATTTAGAATGTGACACTGATTTAGAACCCCTTTTCTGTTCTTTTTTAGAGGAAGCTATCCGTTTTATTCTCACTCATAATTTTTTTAGTTTTGATGAGGACTTTTTTCTTCAGATTAAGGGCACCGCAATGGGCACCAAGTTTGCACCAAGCTATGCAAACGTGTTCATGGACTATTGGGAAAGATTGTCCATTTGGTCCAATAACCCGTTTGGTGCAAACTTGGTGCTCTGGAGAAGGTACATCGATGATGTCCTAATGATATGGCGTGGCTCTACTGATCAGTTACATGATTTTTTCGAGTATGTTAACCATAATTCTTTATCTTTGGTGTTTACTCCTAAAATAGGTATTCAAAATATTGATTTTCTCGACCTATCGATTTTTATCGAAGATCGGAAAGTCAAGACTAAGACCTTTTTTAAAGATATTGATTCTAACAGTTTTATCGATACTAAAAGTGGGCACCATCCTAATTGGCTTAGAGGAGTTCCAAAAAGCCAATTTGTTAGGCTGCGTAGGAATTGTAGTGATTTGGACTCCTTTTTTATGCAAGCAGATGTTCTTAAGAAGGGCTATCCTCCTGGATTTTTAGATTCAGAGATTGAGAGAGTTGGGAAGATTTGTCGTAGTGATCTACTTATAAATAAGAATAAGGACAAGACTAGAAACCCTATTTTCGATTTTTCATTTAATACTCAGTATAATGGAAGAGCTTTTGATGTGCAGAGAATAATTAGAAAACATTGGGGTTTGTTGGCTGAGGACGAATTCCTAAGCCGACAAATACCCCAGGTTCCTAAGGTTATTTTTAGAAAGGGTACTAGTTTAAAACAGATCCTTGCTCCTAGCACTTTTCGTTCCGAGAAAATGGAAACCAAACATAAGGGAGGTTTTTATACATGTGGCAATTGTATAAGTTGTGGCCATCAATTTAGTACGGTACACGATTTTGTTAGTACACAGACACAAATGAAATTTAAAATAAAAAATAGGGTATCCTGTTCTTCTACCCATGTAGTGTATCTCCTCACTTGTGGGTGTGGGATGCAGTATGTGGGGAGAACTGGGAGAAAATTAAAAATCAGGTTTCAGGAACATAGAAATAACATTAAAAAGGGTATGTTAACCCATTCAGTGCCAGTACATTGTAATAGCTGTCCCTTTTTTAGTTTTAATACATTCAAATGTATAGGTATAGAACAAGTGAGCCTGAATAAAAGAGGTGGAGACCTAATGATAGCTTTAAGAAAAAGAGAAGGTTATTGGATCCATACATTAAAAACCATGAAACCAAGAGGTCTGAATGTGGACTTTGATTTAATTTGTTTTTTGTAAATTTCTATTTATTTATTTTTAATTTTATTTTATTTTTAATTTTATTTTTATTTTTACTTATTTATTTACTTATATGTATATTTAATTTTATTAAAATTTTTATTTTATTTTTTTATTTTTATTTTTATATTTTTTTCCTTTTTTATTTTTTATTTTTTTTTATTTTAGTTTACTTCATTCTATTCTACCTAATTATGTTTATTTATATTTATTCCTATTTTATTTTATTTTTCCACTTAAAATGCCTTCTCTATCAATTAGAGGTCTCTTAATGTTATTCCTATTTCTCTCTTTAATATACATGGGATGTGTTGTTAATTTGTTTGTTTTCTTATCAATAAACATTGTGGACTTTCATGTTCAATCGTCTGATTGAAAGTGGAACGCATTCTCCCTGCCATTGCTGTATATGTGAACGGGAACCAAAGTGAGGCTTGGTTAGCAATCCCGGAACGCATGACGCAACCGGAAGTAAAGTCCGAAACCGGAAGTGAACAACCGAGTTGATTTTTTCGCGCCAGAACTGGACGGATTTAAATGGGAGAAGTTTCTATGTTACTGTATGCACGCTTATGGACAATATTCTGTTAGATGCCCCTGAGGAAGTTCATTATTGAACGAAACGCGTAGGGCTGATGTCCTTTACTGCTTAGAGTATTCTATATATTGGGCTTATGTCCTTTATTGTTTAAAGTATTTTATATATTTTTTATTTATTTATTCTTGATTTTATTGTTTATTTGGCTTTCCTGCTCCACTGGACCCTGACTGGGATTCGTGTTTTTTCCATCAGAGCTTGATGTGCCTATTTGCCACTTCTATTTTGTAAGTGTATCTATTAATAAAGTGTGTCATTTTTTACTTGGATACTCTGCACTATTATATATTTTTTTCCTCCTATGCATGATATTGATGTTCCACAAGTCCTGAGGTTCATACATCATTGTATCTGATGTGCCTTCAATCAAACTGCTTTTGTGAGTGCAACAAGTTATATTTATAATTTCTATTCTGCAACAATATTGCGCTATGTCCGTCTTTATTGCTTTTGTATTGTAGATAGCCATTTTTTTGGCACTTTGTTATTATGTTATCAGTATCGCCACACCTCTAGATTTCCTTTTCCCATCATTACTATAGTACGACAATTGTATGCGTCTGGATCTAAGCTTTGGTTGAAACTTACCCTTGTAGTGGGTTTCCTGCAGGAAAATTATGTCAGCTCCCTGCCTGTCTATTTCTTGTGCCAGCATAGTGCGCTTCATGGGAGAGTTGAGTCCCCTTACATTCAGGGACATTAATTTAGACGGGGGGCTACCTCATGTCTCGGTAGGAGAAATTAAGAATACGCAGCATAGTATGGTGCAGTGAAGGATGGTGGAGGTGGGGTCAGTGTAAAGGGGGCAAACTGGGGAGAAACAGAAACTATGTATAATAATATGATACAAGGGTGTCATATTGGTAGTGAGCTTGGCGCTGCACTTGTGGGTAATGCTTCCATGTCCAGTAATGTGGGGATAAGTGGGGCTTCCACCAGGGGTGAATAATAGAGCAGGACGGTAGATCCCCTTCCTGCTCCATGCAGACCCTTCCTACTCCTTGCTGTCTCTCCTTGCTGACCCCTCCTGCTCCTAAGATGTAGCTTCCTATCCCTGCCTTTCTTCATACACAGCGCCAGCGGCCTGCTGGCCGACGCCGGTATTGCACTGTTTTCTAAATCTGAAAAGAAAAATACCGACACAAACTGAAGAATCTGGGGTGGTAGGGGGGGTGGGGGGGGGGCAGACGCCCATGCTGTGTACAGCAGAGATTAATTCACATACACTTTTGGAAAGTATAACCTGAGCCTTCAAGTTGAAAAACAAGAAATTCAACATAAAATATTAAAAGAATTTTATTATACTTTTACAGATTTTAAACTTTTTGTGTGTTGATTATGTCTTGCTTATGTACCATTAGTATGTGTAGTTGTTTTCGTCAAGGTCAAGATATATGTGGCAAACGTGCCTGTGCCACGAGCTCCTGGAGGAGCCTGCTAGCTAGCCTCCTGCCCAAGGACTATGGGCCATATACAAAGACCCTGTTCGGGAGTTAAGCCTCCCCAGTCGCCATTAGTGGCTTGCCCTGGGTGCCCCTGGTTCGGCACTTTCCCTTCATGCAAATGGAACTGAACACTGGCTCTTTGGCGGCCGTTCGCATGAACCAAACCCTTGAATAGTCCTCAGCAGTACTTAGCTGGGGTGCCAGGCAGTCTGTCACAATATGTATTTGCAACAGCACGATCACATGTACAGATAACAGCTGATACTGAGGTGATTAGTCCACCTAAACATTTTAATAAATTGTGTTTGAAGGTTCTGAATAAATCTCCTGGAATAATATACTGAAAAGTTGGCAAGTCTATGGGGCCCCTATGCTCGTAGTGCCCCCGGGCAACTGCCCAGCATCCACATGCTTTAAGACAGCTCCGAGGCAGGCAGTGCACGTGAGACAATGCATATACCAGTGGCGGATCCAGGGGGGGGGCAACGGGGCAATTGCCCCCCCCGAGAATTCCGCCGGTCTCCCTCCCCTGCCAGCCCTGCAATGTGCCTGTGGACGGAAGGGAGATCACAGATCTCCCTCCCCGGTCCGCAGGCACTGTGCTGGCGGCCGGCGGCGGAGGGAGGGAGTGAGAGGGAGGACCCGGAGCTCAGGCTGCAGCTCCTCCGGGTCCTCCTCTCGTGAGATTTGAAGCGTTGCCGCGGTTACCACGGCAACGCTCCAAATCTCGCGAGAGTGAACTCTAGCCCGGGAGCGCGGGCTAGAGTTCACTGTAACCACTGGGACCACCAGGGAATCACCACTGGGACCACCAGGGATCGAAATATGTCCCCCCTCCTCCCCAGTAAAGGTAAGAAGGGAGGGGGGACATAGGATAATATTTATTTTAATTAAATAAAAAAAATATATATATATATAATTAAAAAAATCCACACACACACATATATATTGCCCCCAATACTGCCCCCCCAATACACACAAACTGCCCCCCCAGTCACACAAACTGCCCCCCCAGTCACACAAACTGCCCCCCCATTCACACAAACTGCCCTCCCCATTCACACAAACTGCCCTCCCCATTCACACAAACTCACACAAACTGCCACTCCCCATTCCACACAAACTGCCCCATTCACAAACTGCCTCCCCATTCACAAACTACCCCCCATTACACAAACTGCCCCCCATGCACAGGCCTTTACTTGCATACCTTTAAGCCTGCATGCTGCCCCCCGATTGGAAACCTGCCCCCGATTCCTGGGCCTTACGTTCACTGAGCTAGCCCCATTCACTTTTGAGCTGCCCCCGATTCACGCAGGCCTTTACGTTCACTGGGCTATACGTTCACTGAGCTATCCCCATTCACTGAGCTGCCCCCCAGCCACTGGGCTGCCCCATTACACAGGCTGCCCCAGCACTTTTGTACTGCCCCCATGCACATGCTGCTGATGGAAAACCTGCCTTCCCCATTCACACAGAGCCCCTTCACAGGCTGTCCCCATTCACTGAGCTGCCCCCCCATTCCACACAAATGCCCCATTCCGCACAGAGCTGCCCCATCCCCGTTTCACTGTTGCCACTCCCCGATTTCACTGGGCTAGCCCCCAGCCTGGGCCTTTGTACGCAGAGCTGCCCCCATTCACTGAGCCTTTGTTCACTGGGCTGCCCTCCCCATTCACGCACAGGCTGCCTCCCCATTCCACTGGAAGCACCTTCATACACTGGGCTACTTACCCCAACACACCTAGGCACTGCCCCAGCCACGCACATACTGCCCCATGCACACATACCTTTATACACATACTGCCCCCGTTGGAAAACACTGCCCCAGCCTGCACACACACCCTTCCATACACACTTGCTGCCCCCCATTCACACAAGGCTGCTTACATACACACACACTGCCCCCCATACACACACACACACTGCCCGCCATACACACACACAACTGCCCCCACATACACACATTGCTCCCCCATACACACACACATTGCTCCCCCATACACACACACACACACTGCCCCCCATACACACACATACTGTCCCACACATACACTGCATCCCTGACATACACTGCCGCCCTCACTCACACACTACAACCTTCACACACACACTGCACCCCTTACACATAGCACCACTCACACACACCACTGCTCCTATGCCCTACTACAGCCCCATTTCCCAGCAGATCTCAGGTAAGTTGTCAAACTGTTCTTAAACGGTTTGACTACTTACTGTGGGAGGGGGTCCCGGCACTATTGACACCATAACCACTACACTGAGCTGTAGTGGTTATTGTGTCTGGATTATTTCTTTAAATAATCTACAAGTGCCCCTCCCGAGATCAGGCTCTGGATCCGCCACTGGCATATACATGTATACAGCGTTCTTCCTTACTGAGTAATTTGGAAGATTATAAAGTACAAAGGAATAAGCAGATACACTGTAACATATTGAGGTCACATGGTTGAACCTTGAGAGAAGTACTGCGGAGATAGTTTGGAGAGTTCAGAGTGAATGGAGAACAGCGGTTGGTTCAATAGGTCGGTACAATTTGATGCCAGGTTGTGAGTAAAGTGGCGACTTGTCTGAGAATGAGAAGGAATACGAAGAGAGCATTGTCATTTGTGGGTAGGAATACTACAGGCCATTGGAGGTAGCGTGGACAGGTTACCTTGCGAAGTGTCCTGAACAAGGGACTTCATCCAAGAACATACATCACTACAATGGAAACTAAAACTAAGCAAGCAGTATAGGTAGTCATAGCTGAGTTCAGAAGACAGTAAATTAACAAATAATAAAATGGGTCATTTGGAATGAGTAGGAAGCACGGCTGAAAGGCAACAAGTTACACAAGTGAAACATTCCAGGGTAAGATTTAATAATCGATGTGTATGCTGGAACAATTAACCATATGGAGACATTCTGACAGCAGACCATTGACAAATGTTTTTCCCCCCCAATTTTATTGAGGCACCTACACCAATAAACGTATCCCCTACCTTGTAGCGCTGGGACCAGGACTCTGCCTGCGTCGGGGTACACTAGTCTTCATGGGGCGCAGGTCTCCAGCTGTCTGACTCCACTACTGTATTGCCCGTTTTGACCATCACCATGGATTTGGACTTTTTGGAGAGGAGACACATGTGGTTTCCCTGTGGTTTTGATTGCACAGTTCATGTGATAGCGCTGGGAAATAAAGCACTGGGGATGGTTTTGGTATGAAGAATGCCGTGGCTTTATCCCCATGGTTGTACTTCCAATTTAAATAAATTAATTGGTCTTCCTGCTCACTGTTTTGTAGTGAGCTTGACTTGAATCTGTCTATTGGTTTTCTTCTTGATGTTTAGATTATTCCTTAATTTCACTCTGTTCCTTTTACCATCGCCATTTACCTCTTTCCAGGATACAAGACATCCTTGGTCTATTTGTTCTATTGTAAGTATTTTTTGTCTCTTTGTTGCACTCTGCCTATTTCCTTATTTTGTTTTTTACTAATCTTGTCCATTTTGCCATTTCCATTGTCTGTTCAATTTCATTTGAACCTGTTTCTTGTGCATTAATCATGTTGTTGACTGGTCCTCACTTGTGTGCTAGAAGTAGGATGATGTGACAAATGGGGATGTGAAGATGCATTACACTAATAATGTGTGTCGGGCACTGTCCACGTAAAATATGTCTGGATACAATGTTGAACCTATCCCTATGGGAATGCAAGACAGTGCTAAATTTAGCTCATTGCATATGTTTCATTAATGTGGTTACTTATCCCTCTTCCCAATGTGATTGATTGAGCCTTGTCTCTGAGCTGATAACTCTGTTTTCTTGTCTTTTTTTTCCATGATGAACTCACCGTAAGTTCCTTGATAGCAGATTAGATTAATTCCCAACGATGTAGTTTTTCCATCCGATCTTGATGTTTTTGGGTTCCTGTAGATTACTTTTTTCATATCCGAGATCTTGTCTAAAGTCTGGTCTCTTGTAACCCTTCATTGGTGACCTGGTTCCTAATCAGATTTAAAATGAATTATATTTCATTTATTCCTAGAAACTTTACCTTCTTTGCACGTGGATCATTCCACCACTTAACAGAGGGCTCTCCATTAGGTGGTGATTTGTCACCTTGAACCTTGTTCACTTAGTCAATCTCCTACACACTGGATTCCATTAACAACCTAGTAGCACATGGGGTGCGAAATATTGCAAATAGTACAGAACAGCTATAGCATTCTGGGCTCATTGTAAAGCAAACATTACTGGACAAAATGACGAGATGGCTGCATGTACTGAGATGGGAAAGTGCTAGATAATTTCATTTGTGGGAAAACAACAAAAGTCATAAAATATACCTTCTAGCTGAGACAACAGATGACTAAAAGGTTCTCTGCAACATTATAATCCACCCAATTCTTCGGTTAGCTCCTAATTGCTTTTTTGAGCATTTAAAAGAAAAATGGATTGCCTGAAGGCAAATGTCATCTACTTGCTGGGTGTGTGGACAAGCCTCATTTTATAAATAGTATGGGATTTCCTAGCCCAACAAGCAGGTGCTGGTAAAACCAGTTTCTCTCTTACTTTATGTGACTATTTAAGAATGCTGCTTTTCTTTTATTTTTTTTACCATAATGTTCTCAAAATCTACCTTAAGCGTAGGAATTTATTTGAGCAAGATAAAGGTCCTTGTGTTGCTTAATTTCTATGCAGAGGTCAAATGAAAAAGTAATGAGACCATGGCGGATTATAGGGAATAGGTTATAAGAGTAAACATGAGGGTGCAGCTCAATATTGGGATGGTAATCTCAACATTTTGCTCTGTCAGTGTATTTTTTTCATTGTTCATATATAAATATTGACTTTTCCAATTATTGATCTCAAACTTTGCTCTCAATTATGAGCACAGCTCACATAATATAAGCTTGTTTGACCATTATTATTTTATATCGGGGACATCCCATTCACATGGTGTATGTTTAAATTATGTTTGTTTACTTGATTTCTGCTTTTATAAATGAGTTACATGTTTCAATATTGCACGGTTGTATTATTTCTTGCTGAATAATACATCCTAACAGGGACAGTGTATAAATACAAAACAAAAATCAAATAACCATTTAGTATATTTACCTCCAATGAAAACATGCATGCATTTGTTTTTGTTTTCTTTTTCATTGAGGGTAAATCTAAAAACAGCTTGCAAAAGCTGCAGACCTCTTGTCTGCAGCCTTTACAAGACCTCCCACCCCCTTCAAACTGTGCCCAGACATTCTGTAGCTGTCCAATAACAGACTTCTTAATGTAGTTCAATGCACAGTCTGCAGCCTTTGCAAGCTTTCCCATTCTAACCCCACCCAGACATTCTGTGACTATCCAATCACAGACTTCCTAATGCAGCTCAATGAGGCGTCTTTGCAAGGCAGGTGCTCTGGGCAATTGCTGCCTCTGGAGTTTAGCTCCACTGAGCTAACAGGACCAATTGTCTGGTTGACAGCCAGGGGTAAGGGTGTGGTGTAACAAGGTTCATTTATATATAATTTCGATTGAACCCTGTACATTTTGTAAAATGAAAAAAGACACACTCCTCACACAGAAAGTGTTCAGTAAGCTAAAGTGCTTTAGGGCTCTGGAGTGATCCCTTATTGAGATTTATTTTCACGTTATCCCTGACATGAATTAATTTTCTCATTTGAATTTTTTTTTTTTATTATTCTTTATTTTTCTTGTGCATACTTTTACAAACAGGCCTGTAGCGCCACGACAGCGAGTACAAGCTTTACATTGGTATACAATATCATGACGGAGTTGTCAGCACATTTAGTTTTATAAAATGTCATGCTTGGAGTACTAGAGTAGCATTCATATAGATTAATTAGACTATACATACACACATAAGTAGATTGTCGTAACGTCGTTAGTGAGTTTACTGACTGTTTAAGCTAACATCAGTTACATACTAGTGACTGCAGTAAATGAGTATGCATATTTTATCCCGCTAAATATAACATTACCATTCAAGTGGTTGGTAACTGCTAATGATAAAGTTTTGCATGCTTGATATTGAACTCTTCTTAGGCTGATTACAGTAATGAGTAGACATCTTTCTTAGCTGCCTAAGCTTTGTGAGAGTGGTTGCAGGTTATGCTGGGCTAGAGCTAGAGCACGAGTGGCTATATTAAACTCTAAAGCAGCCTTAACCCTTATGATTAGACTGTAAAATGTCCACCCCAGGTGGTTTCCACGTCGGTCAGGCGAAGGGTCTGTGTTTGCCAGTCAGGAGACCAGTCTTTATTCAGTGAGGATAGTTTCTTTGGTGCGAGAAGCTTAGGTGTCTGCTGCACTACTGATATTCCCTTGTTAGCTGGTCTGTCAGGTGTTTGTCTTGGGCTGGTGAGAGATCCCAGGTAACCTGTCTGATGTGAATGATCAGTCCGTGCATTTCGGCTCCCTCTCTGTACGCTGCTTAGTATGGTAGGGTAATCCAGTATGCAGTGACAGTTCCCTTTTTGTTTTTGGTGCTCTGCTCATTGGGGTCTTAGCACCCACTCCGCCGGTTCCCGTTCTGACTGGTTCGGCGATCTGTAGTGTGCTCGGCTGTTATCAGGGTCGCTTGCCATGTGGTCTCCGCCATTTTGGAAACGGCTTTCTCTGCCTCAGCTCCAAGCGCCGGCATTGTGGTGTTCTGATGGGTCTCGGGGTGGGGACCGGGATCACCTCCGCCGGCTCAGAGGGGGGGGAACGGAGCCGGACTGGCCTAACCCCGGGTTGCTGCCTTACCACTGGTGGGCAGGATAGCCAGGCAGCGACCGTCCACCTCGCTTACCGCCCGAGCGGTCCACATCGTGTGACTTGGATCGCCCCTCCGAGAGACTAAAACTGCTCAGCAAGCCTCTCTGAGGGACCAGAGTGGCCTCTTGCAATGGTGCTCGGCAGCCAGTTGTCAGGTATGCGTGATGCCGGTTTTTGGGGGCTAACACTGGAGCTTTTTACAGGAGCTACTCCATTGTGCGTCCATTCAACCTGGCGGTCCGGCCCCGCCCCCTTGAAATATTTTTTATGTCTCCAACCATCTGAACTACATTTTGCCAAGATGGCTATTTTGGACTACAATTTGCCTTGACAACATGAAGAATTGCGCTGTTTAGTAAATAAATCCCCAGATGTAAAGTTATCTATTGTCTGAGATACACAGATTATTGTAAATTTTAGGCAGTAAATGTATTCTTTTTATAGAGACTTGGGCTGGTCCTTAGATGTATACACAGGTGTCCCCAGGGTAGCGACGGCGTGATTTAATTTGACATGGAAGGAAGAGGTTGGGAATAGGTACAGTCCAAGTTTTATAACAGGAAAATGAAATATGTGTGCTTCTTTTCCAGATGGTATTTAATTAAACCTTGAAATGAAGGAAGTGGAGCTAACATAATGGAAAGTATCTGTCCTTTATTACACTCGATAGCTACTCCAGAACAACAAGATTTGGCTAGAAGAATCATTTGGAAAATATTTCATGCTGATAAATAGTATTTTGGCAATCTTTATTTTAGAATGTTTTCACAATACAGACAAAGATCAGAGAACATTGCAGGAAATGAATAGCAGCAAATGTAGACATAAGGCATCACAAACGTTTACAATGAAAGTCTAAGAAAGAAATGTTATCTGAGCTTTATTACAAATCGAAACTTAAATTACAGAGTTTGTTTAATACCGGTAATGGCTATTGAAGTGTAAGCTCTACTCAGACATTCGATGTGTTCAACACAGCTGAGAGGGATTTGTTCACAAGTCTAGTAGTTAGGGTTAGGGGGTCTTAAGAGTAAGGGTAGCATTCTAATGGGTAGGTAGGTGAAGTCACATCAGTCTCAGGATTTGACCAGGAAACAGATCAAAATTTGACATTTGTGAAAACATGTTTGTTTTTTACGTCCATACAAGCAATAGTTCTCAGCGTGCTGCATATCCAGGACACTGCAGGAACACAGCTACATGACGCCCCTCCCCTGTCATTAATCAGACAGAAATCCCTCAATCCAGTTAGATGCAATTCTGACATTCACACTGTGCAGTACTGTGCCTGGGATCATTAAGAACAGGATCTATGAAGCCATGGTTACTGGATTATTTCTTGCCAGATTCTATTGCCTTACAACTAGTGGCTTGGTGTAATTTGGCTGTGATGGCTCTTGGCCGCTCTTCCCAGCTGGAATGTGTTCCCTGGGAAACCGATATCAATAGCCGGTCTCTGTATACATGACTATTGTCACAGCATCGTACGGAGGATCAGTATGTTCCCTGGGAAACAGATATGGATAGCCCAGTCTCTGTATACATGACTATTGTCACAGCCTCATACGGAGGATCAATGTGTTCCCTGGGAAACCAATATCGATAGCCCGGTCTCTGTATACATGATTATTGTCACAGCCTTGTACGGAGGATCAATGTGTTCCCTGGGAAACCGATATGGATAGCCATGTATACATGACTATTGTCACAGCCTCGTACAGAGAATCAATGTGTTCCCTGGGAAACCGATATGGATAGCTGGTCTCTGTATACATGACTATTGTCACAGCCTCGTACAGAGAATCAATGTGTTCCCTGGGAAACCGATATGGATAGCTGGTCTCTGTATACATGACTATTGTCACAGCCTCGTACAGAGGATAGCCTTACCTGCTCTCTGTGCGCTGTTATTGCGATACACATGTGAAGCTAATTGTGTTAGATACAATGAGATTATGGAATAGGATTACACACAGGGTTATTCACAAAAGTTTGAATTGTCCGAAATTCATTGTTATGTTTGCATATCCTTTCAGCTATGAAGAATAGCGATGTCGCGAACATGAAATTTTCGGTTTGCGAACGGCGAACGCGAATTTCGGCAAATGTTCGCGAACCCGCGAACCGGGCGAACCGCCATAGACTTCAATAGGCAGGCGAATTTTAAAACACACAGGGACTCTTTCTGCCCACAATAGTGATGGAAAGGTTGTTTCAAGGGGACTAACACCTGGACTGTGGCATGCAAACTCCGACATTAGGTCCCCCCCCTTTTTAGTATTTAGGGCCCCCACCCGCCGCTCAGGGGTGGGGGCCAGGGGGGAGGACCTTAGGTCCCCCCCTTTTTAGTATTTAGGGCCCCCACCCACCGCTCAGGGGTGGGGGCCAGGGGGAGGACCTTAGGCCCCCCCCCATTGTGATTTATTTGCCCCCACCCACCGCTCAGGGGTGGGGGCCGGGGGGGAGGACATTAGGTCCCCCCCTTTTTAGTATTTAGGGCCCCCACCCGCCGCTCAGGGGTGGGGGCCAGGGGGGAGGACCTTAGGTTCCCCCCTATTGTTTTTTTTAGGGCCCCCACCCACCGCTCAGGGGTGGGGGCCGGGGGGAGGACAGTAGGTCCCCCCCATATCATTGAGTAAACTTTGACAACCCCCACCCCCGAGCAGCAGGTGGGGGGGTTGTCAAAGTTTACTCAATGATATGGAATAGGGGGCGGACCGAACATCGCATATGTTCGCCCGCCGTGGCGAACTCGAACATGCGATGTTCGCCGGGAACTATTCGCTGGCGAACTGTTCGGGACATCTCTAATGAAGAATAGGATGGAGGGAGATATTGATAGGTAGCTATACTATAAGGACAAAAGTATTGGGATACCTGGCCATTACACCAACAGGGACTGTTATGACATCACATTCTAAATACATACACACTAATATGGAGTTTGTATTTTGCAGCTCATACAGCTTCCATTCTTCTGGGAAGACTTTTCACAAGACTTTGGAGTATTTCTGTGTGACATTTAGCCCATTCTTCCAGTAGAGTATTTGTGAGATCAGGTACTGATGTTGCATGAGAAGATCTGGCTCACAATCTCCATTCCAGTTCATCCCAAAGGTGTTCGATGCGGTTAAGGTCAGGGCTCTGTGAGGGTCAGTCAAGTTCTTCCACACCAAACTCATCCAACCATGTCTTTATGGACCTTGCTTTGTACACTGGGGCACCGTAAAGCTGGAATAGAAAAGGGCCTCCCCCAAACTGTTCCCATAGATTAGGAAGCATAACATTGTCTCAAATGTCTTGGTATGCTGAAGCATTGAAATTGCCCTTCACTAGAAATAAAGGGTCCTACACTACCCCTGAAAAATAGCCTTGTGCAATTATCCCTCCTCCGCAAAACTTTAAAGTTGGCACATTGCAGTCAGGCAGGTAACATTCTTCTTGCTTTAAGCCACTTAGCTGTAACTCAGACCAATGATCTGTGATAACTAAGACAGTTACACAAGCATATTATTAGTTGTTTAATTTATTAAAGCATTCCTGTCTGTTTTCACAAATGCCACAGCTACTTACTGCTTCTTTGAACATTCCCTCTTCCATCCCAGCTCTGACCCACACACATTTACAAATGAAATAATCAATAATATGCTTGTGTGATTGTCTTCATTACCATGGAAGATGTGAATGTGCTTGCTTTGTGAATGTTTTGTACAAAAGATTATTGTACGAGGTGTGAATGATTGTGCATCGTGCAGAGTGTGAATGCGTTGATCAGAGTGCAAGGTGTGAATGTTTTGCTGAGTGTGCACAATTATAGCCAATTATTCATTGTGTAAGGTGTGAATATTTTGCTCTGCAATAACCTTTGCTATCTGATGATTAATTTACCCCTTAGTAACCAGATCGTTTTTCAATTTTCTTATCACTAAGGACCAGGGCTGTTTTTAAGTTTCTGCAGTGTTTGTGTTAAGCTGTAATTTTCCTCTTACTCATTTACTGTGCCCACACATATTAAAATAAGTTTTTCTCGCCATTAAATAGTCTTTCTAAAGATACATTAATTTCATCATATCATATAATTTACTAAACACTTTTTCTAACGTTGACCCCCAAAATCTGTTACACATTTACAACCGCCAAAAAACACCCATGCTAAATAGTTACAAAATTTTGTCCTAAGTTTAGAAATACCCAAATATTAACATGTTCTTGGCTTTTTTTTTCAAGTTATAGGGCTATAAGTACAAGTAGGACATTCCTGTTTCAAAATATATTTTTAAAATGTATCAATAGTGACATTGTAACACTGTTATCTGTCATAAATCTCAGAATGACACTTCACATGTACATATTTGTTTAAAAGTAGACAACCCAGGGTATTCAATAAGGGGTATGTCCAGTCTTTTTAGTACAAACACTGGCCAAATTCAGCATTTATATTTGTTTGTGTGTTAAAAATGCAAAAACAATTATGAACGCTCACTTTGGCCAGTGTTTGTGACTAAGTGGCTACTAAAAAAGACTGGACATACCCCATTTGCAATACCTTGGGTTGTCTTCCTTTTCAAATGGTATACCCTCAGGGCCCCCCTCCCGCTGGGCTGAAGGGGTTAGGCAGTGTGTGTGTGTGTGGGGTGGGCAGTGTGTGTGTGTGTGTGTGTGTATGTATGTGTATATATGAGTGGGCAGTGTGTGTGTGTGCATATATGGGTGGGCAGTGTATGCAGTGTGTGTGTGTGTATATGGGTGGGAAGTGTATGTGTGTGTGTATCTATGGGTGGGCAGTGTCTGCAGTGTATGTGTATATTTATGGGTTGAGCAGTGTGTGTATAGATATGGGTGGGCAGTGTATGCAGTGTGTGTGTGTGTGTATATATATGGGTGGGCAGTGTGTGTATCTATGGGTGGGCAGTGTCTTCAGTGTGTATGTATATTTATGGGTTGAGCAGTGTATGCAGTGTGTGTGTGTGTGTGTGTGTGTGTGTGTGTGTATATGGGTGGGCAGTGTATGTGTATAGATATGGGTGGGCAGTGTATGCAGTGTGTATGTGTATGTATATATATATATGTGTGTGTGTGTGTGTGTGTGTGTGTGTGTGTGTGTATATATATATATATATGTATATATATATATGGTTGGGCAGTGTGTGTGTGTATATATGGGTGGGCAGTGTCTTCAGTGTGTATGTATATTTATGGGTTGAACAGTGTATGCAGTGTGTGTGTATATGGGTGGGCAGTGTATGTGTATAGATATGGGTGGGCAGTGTATGTATATATATATATGGTTGGGCAGTGTATGCTGTGTGTGTGTGTGTGTGTATATGGTTGGGCAGTGTATGCAGTGTGTGTGTGTGTATATATGGGTGGGCAGTGTGTGTGTGTGTGTGTGTGTATATATATGGTTGGGCAGTGTATGCAGTGTGTGTGTGTGTGTGTGTGTATATATGGGTGGACATTGTGTGTATATATATATGGGTGGGTAGTGTATGAAGTGTGTGTGTGTGTGTATATATGGTTGGGCAGTGTATGCAGTGTGTATATATGGGTGGGCAGTGTATGCAGTGTGTGTGTGTGTGTATATATATGGTTGGGCAGTGTATGCAGTGTGTATGTGTGTGTGTATATAAACACACTGCATACACTGCCCAACCATATATATACACACACACACTGCATACACTGCCCAACCATATATACACACACACACACTGGGCAGTGTGTGTGTATATACGGGTGGGCAGTGTGTGTATATATACATCACACCCCCTGCTTCCCTCTCACAAGGAGCACACTTACAGCATGGATGGAGGGTGAGAAGAGGAGCCTGTCTGCCCCACTGCTGCTGGAGGAAGATGGAGGGAGAAAACCAAAAACCATCACATTGTACAGGTAAGCAGGCCCATACACACACTCCCCCCCCCCCCACCCATATATTTGTACACTGCCCACCCATATATACACACATACACACTTCCCCCCACCCATATATATACACTGTATATGGGTGGGCATTGTATATATATATGGGTGGGGGGAAGTGTGTATGTGTGTATATATGGGTGGGCAGTGTGTGTGTATATATGGTTGGGCAGTGTGTGCAGTGTGTGTGTGTGTCTATATGGTTGGGCAGTGTATGCAGTGTATGTGTATATATGGGTGGGCAGTGTATGTATATGGGTGTGCAGTGTGTATGTATGTATATATATATATATATATGTGGGGGGAAGTGTGTATGTGTGTATATATGGGTGGGGGGAGTGTGTATGTGTGTATATATGGGTGGGCAGTGTATATATATGTGTGTGTGGGGGGGTGTATATATGGGTGGGGGAGTGTGTATGTGTGTATATATGGGTAGGGGAGTGTGTATGTGTGTATATATGGGTGGGGGAGTGTGTATGTGTGTATGTAACGGAGCTCCCTGTACTCCGACCGAGTACCCTCCGTTGATGGATGCTCCTAGCGCTTCCTGAGGACTCCAAACACTGCAGCCGACACCACAACCACCGCAGACTCCACAACCGCCGTAGCTTAACTGGAGTCTCGCCGTCTTCCTTCCACCCTGGATCAGCTTCTGTCCTCCAGGACCGTGTGGGGAAGACCTCTCCTCCAGGAGAGCGTAACAGGAACAGCTCTTAAAAGAGCTAAGTGATTAAAAGCTCAGGGGAGTATGCAGAGCATAGCAATCCCCAGTGTGATATAGCAGTTCCCTCCAATAACGAGACAAGGCTACGTATTGAGGATCAAGAAGATCTGTCAAAACCTTTATTCCCTTGGGACCAGCCAATAGAGTCACCACAATAACATTGTTGTGAAACCTCAATAAAATCACAAACAGTCAAACCATATCAAGAAACACACAGTGACTTATCACAACACAATGGCACATTTTTAAAGGGGTGGGGGGAGACAATATTTAACAGTAAATATCTCACCTGCCTGCAGAATTAGCAATATGCAAATCTACCCGAATATGCAAATGAACCAGTCTTGCAATTCAGGTAGTGCATATTGCTGTTGCTACCAACAGAGGGCACTAGACCAGCTAGTGACTGCACCTGGGTATTCCTCTGGGGTGATGGGGCAACACGCTGTAGGGACTTGAGGGGCAGAGGCCAGCGGCACTCTGCCCTGATGCCAGCGCTTCTGCTGGGAGGAGGGGGGTGCAGGCCAGTCCTGTGACAAGGGGATCGGTAGGGCAGAGGCCAGGGGCGGTCTGCCCTGATGCCAGCTCTTCTGCTGGTATAGCCTGCAGGACATCAGGCTCTGGACAAGGGACAAAGGGAGGGCAGAGGCCGACTGCACTCTGCCCAGCTGCCAGCTCTTCCGCTGGGGGGCTTGGGACATAGTCCGGCTCAGTAGCCAGGGGAACGTGGGGGTCAGTGGGGGTTAACATCTCCCCTGTTAACCCTGGGGCCAAGTTAGGAGTCAGCTGGGGAGGGGAATTCGTACTTACCCCCTCCTCCTGTTGTCCCTGTGAGGGTAGTTGGGGATCTGGACAGGCTGTCCAGCATCCCTGTAGGTCGGGCACAGAGACCACGGTCCCCTCTGCGCCATCTGGGAGATTGGTGTCTGCCCTTGGTAGGGTAAGCTGCCGCTGGGGAGATAGGGTGCTGTGCTCCTCTCCCTGAAACACAGGCTGCCGCTGGAGAGGGAGACCGCCTGTCTCCACTCCCATAACGTTGTCCTGCTGCTGGAGAGAGAGACCAACTGTCTCTGCTCCCTGTAGGACACACTGCTGCTGGGGAGGAAGGACGACACCTTCGGCTCCCTGTAACTTGCACTGCTGCTGGGGAGGAAGGACGACACCTTCGGCTCCCTGTAACTTGCACTGCCGCTGGAGACTAGGTGTCCATATCCTCAACCTCCACAGTTGTCGCTCAAAGGCCATTGCCGCACTGTTCTCAGCACTCAACTGGCGCATTACTTGGTGGACCACCTCGTTCGAAAGGTCTGGGCCATAGCAGACCAACCGCCTCTTTACCTCCTCAATGTAAGCATCGTCCTCGTAGCGACGTATCCTGTTGAGGTGCTCTTCGCAGGGCTCTATCCATCCCTGCTCCATGCTGCTGTAGTTAGGGACGCTGCACAGTGGCTAGCGTTGCCCTCAATAACCTCTCATACGATACCAGTGTCTCCGAGCTGCTTCTCCTCGCACTAGGACGCCATCCCACCGCTGCCACCAATGTAACGGAGCTCCCTGTACTCCGACCGAGTACCCTCCGTTGATGGATGCTCCTAGCGCTTCCTGAGGACTCCAAACACTGCAGCCGACACCACAACCACCGCAGACTCCACAACCGCCGTAGCTTAACTGGGGTCTCGACATCTTCCTTCCAACCTGGATCAGCTTCTGTCCTCCAGGACCGTGTGGGGAAGACCTCTCCTCCAGGAGAGCGTAACAGGAACAGCTCTTAAAAGAGCTAAGTGATTAAAAGCTCAGGGGAGTATGCAGAGCATAGCAATCCCCAGTGTGATATAGCAGTTCCCTCCAATAACGAGACAAGGCTACGTATTGAGGATCAAGAAGATCTGTCAAAACCTTTATTCCCTTGGGACCAGCCAATACAGTCACCACAATAACATTGTTGTGAAACGTCAATAAAATCACAAACAGTCAAACCATATCAAGAAACACACAGTGACTTATCACAACACAATGGCACATTTTTAAAGGGGTGGGGGGAGACAATATTTAACAGTAAATATCTCACCTGCCTGCAGAATTAGCAATATGCAAATCTACCCGAATATGCAAATGAACCAGTCTTGCAATTCAGGTAGTGCATATTGCTGTTGCTACCAACAGAGGGCACTAGACCAGCTCCATAGCCAAACCCACCTAGTTGGTAGCAAACCTCAGCAGTACAGGAGAGAAGGCAATACATTTCACAGTACACACACACACTATAAACAATTACATTACACACACCCTGCACCTATAATGGGTACAGGGTGACTAAAACATAAGATAAATAAAGCAGCCTACATAAATAGTCTGTCTGAAGGTAGAATAGGGGCTTTAAAGGCAAATACATCAAAGAGTCATAGTCACAGGGGAGGAGGCTGGCAAGCAGGCCTCTCCAGTACCAAGTGGCGAAGGGCACTTCGTCACAGTGTATATATGGGTGGGCAGTGTATATATGGGTGTGGGGAGTGTGTATGTGTGTGTGTGTATATATGGGGGGGAGTGTGTATATATGGGTGGGGGAGTGTGTATGTGTGTATATATGGGTGGGCAGTGTATATATGGGTGGGGGAGTGTGTGTGTGTATATATGGGGGGGAGTGTGTATGTGTGTGTGTGTATATATGGGTGGGCAGTGTATATATGGGTTGGCAGTGTATATATGGATGGGTGGAGTGTGTATGTGTGCATATATGGGGGGGAGTGTGTATGTGTGTATATATGGGTGGGCAGTGTATATATGGGTGGGGGGAGTGAGTGTGTATGTGTGTGTATATATGGGTGGGCAGTGTATATATATTGGTGGGAGTGTATGTGTGTGTGTATATATATAGGGGGGTATTGTGTGTATGTGTGTATATATATATGGGTGGGGGGAGTGTGTGTGTGTGTGTGTATATAGGAGTGTGTGTGTCTATATATGGGTGGACAGTGTATATATGGGTGGGGAGTGTGTGTGTGTGTGTGTGTGTGTGTGTGTGTGTGTGTGTGTGTGTATATATGGGAGTGTGTATGTGTGTGTGTGTGTATATATGTAGTTGGGCAGTGTATATATATGGGTTGGCAGTGTATATATGGATGGGTGGGTGTGTATGTGTGCATATGTGGGAGTGTGTGTATGTGTGTATATGGGTGGGGGCAGTGTCTATGTGTGTATATATGGGTGGGTGGTGTATGCAGTGTGTATGTGTGTGGCCCATGCCTTGGGTTTGGCAGTGTATATATATGGATGGGTGGGTGTGTATATATGGGGGTGTGTATGTATGTGTGTATATATGGGTGGGGGGAGTGTGTATGTGTGTATATATGGGGGGGAGTATGTATGTGTGTGTATATATGGGTGGGCAGTGTATATATGGGGGGGGAGTGTGTGTATGGGCCTGCTCACCTGTACAACGTGATGGTTTTTGGTTTTCTCCCTCCATCTTCCCCCAGCAGCAGTGGGGCAGACAGGCTCCTCTTCTCACCCTCCATCCACGCTGTGAGTGCTCCATGTGAGAGGGAAGCAGGGGGTGTGATGTCACTCCCTGCCCTGCCTGCCATCCTCACACGGAGCACTGAGCAGGGAGAGAGAGGAGAGACCTGGCAGTGAGAGGGGTGCTGCCAGGTCTTACACTGAATGGGGGGTTATTTGCAGATTGATGGGTTGCAGGGGCCCTTCAACTCATTATGGCCCCTGCAACCTTCTTACAGCACTTTTTTTTTGCATAACTTCTGCTGTGGTGATCTCCACAGCACAAGCATGACTGTGCTGCCGGGCCCTCGGTCCATGATCGATCTGCCCAACCTGTCAGTCCGCCCCTGGTAATGAGTATCTGTGCATATAGATTTATGTGAGTGGGCCAGATTGTGGGCCCGAACAATAAAAGGAAACCTACCAGAACCTATTGATGAGCAGTGAAAATATGACAGAGGCAGATGACGGAATTGTAGTGCTTGTAAAGCAACCGTCATGTATGACCAAGGCACCTAAAGGAATGCGAGATGTTAATGCCAACTATAAAATAAAACTTTCAATGAGTACAACCTTAAACCAAATTACCAACCTAATAAGGCCAAGTATTGGCAAATTTGTTACAAAAGGTTAATTTTCCTGCAACAAATCCTGTGGGAACATCATGACAAATGTCAGATAAAAGATAATTAAACAGCCGAATTCAGTTATTTAACCTCTTAAGGACTGGACTGTTTTTGCGATGTTGTACATTTGCGACCAGGCATATTTTTACACTTTTGTGGTGTTTGTGTTTAGCTGTAACTTTCCGCTCTCTCATATATATTGTTTTTTTCAGGACAAAAGGGGCTTTCTTTACATACCATTATATAATATACCATTTATATAATCTCTTGCATTTTAATTTAAAAAAAATAAAAAAATATAATGAAAAATTGAAGAAAAATACATGTTTTTTGACTTTTACTTGAAAAATATTTTACTCATCTACAAAAGCGAATGAAAAAAACTGCTAAATAGATTCAAAATTTTTTCCTAAGTTTAAAGATACCCAGTGTTTACCTGCTTTTTTGCATGTTATAGGGCTATAGGTACAAGTAGGATATTGCGGTTTCAAAACATACATTTTTAAAATTTATCAATAGTGACATTGTAACACTATTATCTGTCATAAATCTCTGAATAACACCCCACATGTACATATTTTTTTTTTAAAGTAGACAACCCAGGGTATTCAATATGGGGTATGTCTAGTCTTTTTTAGTAGCCACTTAGTCGAATACACTGGCCAAAGTGAGCATTCATATTTGTTTGTGTGTGAAAAAAGTAAAAAAACTAAATTGAACGCTAATTTTGGCCAGTGTTTGTGACTAAGTGGTTACTAAAAAAGACTGGACATACCCCATTTGCAATACCTTGGGTTGTCTTCTTTTGCAAATGGTATGCCATCATGGGGGTAATTCTCATTCCTGGGCTACCATATGCTCTCAAAGGCAACGTAACCAACCTGGCCATTTTCAATGTAAAAATATTTGACCCATATATTTGACACTGTAACTTTCAAAAATACTATAAAACCTGTACATGGGGGGTACTGTTTTACTCGGGAGACATCGCTGAACACAAATATTAGTGTTTAAAAACTGGAAAACATATCACAACAATTATATCATCAGTAAAAGTGCTGTTTGTGTGTGAAAAATGCAAAATAAAATCACTTTCACTGACAATATCATCGCTGTGATATGTTTTACTGTTTTGAATCACTAATATTTGTGTTCAGCGAAGTCTCCCGAGGAAAACAGTACCCCCCAAGTACAGGTGTTAGGGTGTCGTAGAACGTTACAGGGTAAAATACAGTGCTAGCAAATTAAATTCTCTGGACTGTCGGCCTGGGTTGGTGGGCAGGTCCCTCAAATTGCAATCAATAAAATTACTTAATTATGTAAAAATATTACATAAATATGCACGTAGAATTTAAATATATATGCATATTTATATATTTGAAGTCTACGTGTATATTTATATAATTATTTATGTAATTTTGTATATGGACATATGTATATTTTGTATTATTTTTATTTATATATACATAGATATATATACAAATTCATTCTAAGTGTATTTTGATATAAATATATATATTAATTTTAAAATACAGTTAGAATAAAATTTCATATAGATATAATTTTTTTACATTTTTATTATTTAAAAATTTTTTATTTAATTTAAATTACTTATTTATATTTTATAATAATAAATATACAATATATAGTTATTATATATATTATATATATACACATGTGTGTAATTTAATTATAAGTGTATTTTATATTAATATATGTACATATTAATATAAAAATACTCTTAGTATGACATTATATATATGATATTTAGACATATATTATATATATATATATATATAATTTTTTTTTTAATTAAGATTAACTTTATTTTATTTTTTGATTTTACACTAGCAGGGAGACTGCCTGTCAGCACAGGCAGTCCCCCTGCAGGCAGACAAATGGACACCTATTGTGACCATGTGATCGCTGTGTTAAGCGATCACATGGCCCCAGGGGTCCTAATCCGGTGTGGGGAGACTGTCTGGGCTGCAGGCAGTCTCCCCACACCGGGAGCAACGCTGATCGCGACCGGGGGAACGACAGCGATCAGGTAAGTAACTATGACCGTTAGGACGGTTCAGGACGGTCATCGGTCGGCAATGGGAAAATGACGATGACCGTCCTGAACCGTCCTCGGTCCTTAAGAGGTTAACCCCTTAAGGACCACGGATGTACTAGGTACGTCTGAAAAAAATTGTCATTAAGGACCACGGACGTACCTACTTACCCGATCGCCGCCAGTCCCCCGCCGACGATCGGTGTTGCTCCCGGTCTAGGGGGACTGCCTGACAGCCCAGACAGTCCCCCCTCTGCAAATTAGGCCCACGCGGGCCACATGATCGTTCTGACAGATCGGTTACATGGCCGCAATAGGTGTCTGTGTGTCTGCCTGCAGGGGGACTGTTTTAACTGACGGGCAGTCTCCCTGCTTCTGTTAAAAAAAAAAAAATAATAATTATATGTGTATATATATTTAAGGCCTTGGCCTGTAGTTGTGGGAGGTGCTTGAATACCCTTTAAAAGGTCTGCCAATCCTCTCCCACCTTACCGTTGTTGGTCTGGCGAGTTGAGAGGATTACTTCCCGTCAAATCACCATCTTGTTTCTTACCTGCTTTCCCTCGCGGTACTGGTTCCTGGCTCCTGTTCTCTACTTACCTGACCGCTTGCCAAAAGTTGCAAACCCACGGCCTCCTTCCGGCTTCCTCTGAGCACGGTCTCGGCATGGCTGGTGGTTCTAACCATAAGACTCTTACCGTAAGGCAACGGTCACAGCCGTTACAAGTCATCGTGGTAGAGGTCTATTCATGTCTTCGTACGTTCGTTTGATTTGGCATTTGTTTTGTTTTTAGGCGCTTCAACACGGTTAGTTTGTTTAAGTCATGAATTGATATAGATATGTTTCGGTTACTAACGCACGCACGCAGTCATTCGTTTCGTTCCCCTCACATTGCATTCATATGTTTCATTAATCCACCTTTTTCATACGAACTCTCCTTTCGTATCAGTAGGAAACAGGTGAACGATTATGGTGAAAGCATTTATTCTATACAAGGGATTCCCCCCCTTTCGGCAGTTATTTGCTGCATTTTATGTTAGTTCACGAATACAGTCGATTTGCCTGGTTTTAAGTCATATGACCCTATTGGTTAGAAAGGTTATTACAGTTTACATTTAAATGGATATTATTTGTGGCTATTTTAATACATTGCACTTTAATCCACACTAATCTATGCATAAAAAAACAACAACTTGGAACTCTCAACCTCTGACATTAAATCTAAGATGTGTACTCTTTTTTTCGGGTTGAAATCTCCTATTCACTATGACATTTGGCACATTCGTTGATTATCTGAAAGGGTTACTTCAACGTCAATGACCACTTCTTCTTGAAGTGGTCATGAAGGAAGGAATGTGTAGGTGCAGTGATTCTGCTTGAAACACTGAACATCCAGAAATATTTCTACTTTTGTGCCGGGAGCTAGTTACACACACACACACACTCCATACAAGATCCAGTGCACTCACACACTCACACATTAAACAGGAACTTCAAAGCTCACAGAATGTAATAGTTTTATTTAAAAACACCTAGGCAACAATACTGGGGGTTTAGTTACATTATATGATCATACATTGCATAAACCTGCCACAACGTCAATGTACCCCATCTTTGGCAGGTCCTACTCTAACAGCCTAATGACTGCTCTTATGAGATTAATCCACTTACTTGGGAAATGCTTCCACCTGGGACTCTCTGCACGTCAAGTTTAAATAGGGCCTTGGAATGAGACACCTGTGACAGGGAGGAGTGCCAAACTGGGGAGTTGGCTTAGACTCCCAAATAAATATATATATATATATATATATATATATATCTATCTAAGATTGCTGCACTCGCCTGAACATGCATACATTATAATGGTGCTGCTAGGGCCATTTATTTTTTTTTCACACAACATAGAAGATCCAGATCGGAGTTTGAAGTTGCTCTTTAGCATGTGAGTGACGGCACTGGATAATTACATTTAACGCACATTGCAGATTCACTATGAATCTGCCTGCAGTTACCTCATTAAAAAGACAAATTCTGCTCTTTAAGGTCTGTTCTTATTGTACTTTACCTCCCAAAAGCATTTTATAGAATGAGTGGAACTGCTTGGCAAACTGACAGCGGTAGAGAAGGATTAAGATCCCACAGTGCCTTGTAATGGGTACAATTAGGGTCTCATATCATTCTACACATAGGGATGGTTAATGGGGCCAAACAGATTCATGGTTCTGGGGCTCTCATCGAACACCTGGGCCCTTCACGGCTGCCTCGGGCCACCTTATGGTTAATCCTGATTGTTTTCCTTTTCTCTAAACAAGGAGGTCTGCATACAGCATGCTCAAGTTAAAAAGTGTCTAAGGCTGTCTCATAGCTGTGAGAGTTTTACAAGTCACTGCAGGGCTCAGTCACTCTCAGAGAGTGGGCTAAGGGGGTGCTCTGTGCAATTATACAAAGCTGTGGGGGTGCTTTACCCTTCAAGGACACATGACATGTGTGGCATGTCATGATTCCCTTTTATTCCAGTTTGGTCCTTAAGGGGTTAAAGTGACCCTTTATGAAAAAATTGTAATTATGGCTGGACTCACATGGAAAATAATGCCAAACATGTTGTAGTCCTGCGTTAATAATATGATAATAAAATAATAGCCTTGGTACCTAAGGAGTTAAAGGATAAAGCTGTGTGAAGACAAAAAAACACAACTATACAACTATGCTATTCCAAGAAATCAAGCAGACCCAGGGCCAGGAGACTAACACAGTGAGGGCTGTGGCTCATTAGAATATTTTGACATTTCTGATGGGTGTGAAGGGCTGACTGCTGGAGGACTCAGGACCCACCCTGCAGTCTATCAATGCAGCTGGAGTCTGCCTTGAGGAGGAGTCAGGGTGAGTGTCAGTCAGCTCCTTCCTCGGTGCTATTACTGAGTGCTAGCCGCTAGAAGAGGAGGTACCCAGGCACAGATATTATTCTATCTTCCTCCACAGCTGCCATCGGACCTGGGGTCTGGGTATCAGTCCTGATCCTGCTGAGGAGGGAGCCTGGGCATCCCTTATTCACTGATATCTACCTCCAAGAAAGCTGAGGATCCCGTGAGCTTTGTGTCTGCACAGGGACAGTTTGTAAACTGCTTCCTCTGATCCAGTCTGTGGATCCCCCGTCCCCTCTGATACAGTGTATCCAGTTTGTGGGTGCCCCCTGTCCCTTCTGATACAGTGTATCCAGTTTGTGGGTGACCCCTGTCCCCTCTGATACAGTGTATCCACTTTGTGGGTGCCCCCCTGTCCCCTCTGATACAGTGTATCCAGTTTGTGGGTGCCCCCTGTCCCCTCTGATACAGTGTATCCACTTTGTGGGTGCCCCCCTGTCCCCTCTGATACAGTGTATCCACTTTGTGGGTGCCCCCCTGTCCCCTCTGATACAGTGTATCCACTTTGTGGGTGCCCCCCTGTCCCCTCTGATACAGTGTATCCAGTTTGTGGGTGCCCCCTGTCCCCTCTGATACAGTGTATCCAGTTTGTGGGTGCCCCCTGTCCCCTCTGATACAGTGTATCCAGCTATTCCCCCATCCCCTTCCTCGGACTGTCTGCAGGGATGATTGGACTAGCAGCTAAGGTAGCCAAGGACCGGGCTCTAGCTGATGGCTATGGCACCAATGAAATGGCTTTGAAATACCTCAACCAGGACTATGAAGCCCTAAGGGATGAATGCTTGCAGTCTGGGACTCTGTTTAAGGACCCCTCCTTCCCTGCTATCGGTTCTACTCTGGGATTTAACGAACTGGGACCAAATTCAAGCAAAGCCCAAGGTGTGGTGTGGAAGAGGCCCACGGTAAGTGTGAGTCAGAGTGGGGAGGGTGCTCAGACACTGCCAACAGCAGTGGGAACAGGGATTCCCTTAAAGGGACCGAGCTGATAACTCCCCATGCTCTAATAGTTCTATAATTCATATAATAATAGATCAGTACTGTGTGCAGACTGACCCAATCCTGCAGGTTCTGAGTCACATTGAGGAGGGTGCTCTGACACTGCCAGGAGTTTATTAAATCATAGTCCACAGCTCAAAGTCCTGGGATTGAATGAGTTAAGGTATCAGAATGTAGCTCTAATTATCAAATAAATAACTTTTTTTGCAGCCAGACTCAGCTACTAGTTTATACTGGGTCCCAGTGCAATGAAAACTAAAGTAAGGGGTGATTTTATAACCTTGTAAATCACACAGTATCGTTTAGTGAAGGTTTGTCAGGAAGTGATTGATGGTGAGTAGTAACTGAAAGGAAATTATTATTAATCATTATAGCTTAGTGTCACATGCACTGCCCATATGCTGGACGTTTTATTATGTCATTTCCTTTATTAAAGTTATTGTATAAATGTAAAGACTGTTTTAAAGGGATATGTAGTGGTTATGGTGGCAGCAGTCCCCTGGCATCGTCCTACAGTAAGCTGTCAAACCATTTATGGACTGCTTGACTCTTCCTGGCTACCACAAAATAGTGTTTAGTGAATCCTCATATTGCAGTAACAGGACCTGACTGAAAATGATTGTATTTACGATCCTCTGCATTACAGGTAGAGTTAATGGGTAGAAAAATAGCCAAGATTACTGCAGGTCAATAACAGTCCTGGTTAGTAACTGGCAGCGAAGGTTGTAGTTTTGGTTACAAGGAATTTGTGGGGCTTCTAAGCTGACAAGCACGTTATCCACTAACTGGGCCTGTGCATGCGCAGAGCACTGTCAACACTCTGTGAATGCTGCAAATGCTATTGGCTGACCAAGAGTGCATTCAATATTGAGCTGTCAGGACACATCTGAAGGATATCTTTGGAGAAAAAAATAGAAATAATTGGAGATGCTGGGACAGAAACATGTTAAACGTCCCCATATAAAACATAAAGTTGGAATGTATAGTATGGAAATACATTGCCATTGACGGATTGTGGAGGGGACTCACAAGACTCCCCTTGTAGGGGATAATCACATTATGTATGTCGCCAGCATGCAGTGCGCACTAACGACAGACGTAAAATATGCACATAATTGACGTTATTCAGTCTAGAATGGAGTTCTGGGCTGTCAATGTCACGTGTGCCGGGAGTGCAACTAGCTACAAGTGCAAATTACTCTGAATGTGCAGTGTTACAAAATGAAACATTGCACATCCAGACTCCAACACAATGACTACTTCAAAAAGCAGAAGTGGTCATGATGGTTGGAGTAACCCTAAAATATGGCACCAGACATTTGTCAAAATGCAGTATGTCTTCATGGAGAGCCATAATTACTGTTCATACCGAGCATGCACGCAGATTTTAAAGTTCTAAAATGTGAATGTGATGAAATCTTGTCACAGGGCGTGGAATTGGGTTGTTGACCAATTCAGGTTTAACAAAATAAATTACTAAGTGGATCAAATGACATTAAAAATGGCATTGTATACAGGACATGCATACAAACATCACTGTAATTATATACTTTTATTTTCTAGTAAGGGAACAATTGATAGAAAAAAGAAAAGGAAAAAAAAAAACAATTTAGTTGCAGAATGCATGGCCAGAATTATATTCACTTTTTCATGACTGCAGAACCTCCAGAGTGGTTCAGGATATTGGCGTAGGTTTAATTGAATAAGACAGGTGTTCAGTAACTAATACTAACCCTCAGGTGAGCTGTGAATTTGTTTATCTCCGGCTGTACTGGAGTTATTTTCAGGCTATCCCCTAAAGTGGAATTTGCTTTAAACTGTAAGTGAATTGAGTTCCAAATTTGGAAACATCCTCCAAATTAGCTATTGCAGTATATGACTTCAACTAGGTTTTGTCTAGAATTTCAACTCCTTTTTAACCTCTAAAATCTTTAAAATTCCAATAATTCGCAGTTTAGTGATATCTTTAAAATTCCAATAATTCGCAGTTTAGTGAATAAGTCTATGATGTTTACCGATTAGCTACTTGTATGTTCTAGCATCCTATTGCTAGAAATCACCATCTGTCTTGGGAACCAGGAGTGTGGGCATGTAGCAGCTCAGGGATAATTCCCAGAGGCGTATAGAGTGCTTTATTTAGTGCTGGGGGAGAGAAGTTAAGTGCAGTTGTTATGGTAGCGTAATTAGTTGCCTCCCAGCCTCCTTGCATGCACAAGTCCTTCTAGAAACTGTGCTGTCTGACAGCTCAACTATTGATGTCAATAAAGGGGAATGTATGGTGCTTTTATACGAAACTCCATATAATACTAGAGTATCAAATGTAATTACTCACAAAGAGACAAATACTCCAATAATCCCTTTCACTGATGTCAGTAGCGAAACCTAACTGTAATACTACCTTTTAATCCTTCATTGTGTCGGAAGGTTGTGATGCTGAGTTCGGTGAGATGAGGATTGTGGGTATGGGTTAGGTAAACATTTTGTCTATAGAGGCCTGTTGTGTGCCTATATAATAATTAAAATATTACCAGGGCCAATGCAAGGATTTTTGGCAGTTCCTTTGTGATTTCTCCATGATAAATAAACTATTTATCTCTTCAAGTGTATGAATGCCAGATACTACCAGACAACAATTTTCCAGTATTCACTATTCTATATTGGTGATATACGTCTGGTAAACCTTCGTGAATAATTGGACCCAAATTGGGCAGTGGTTTACGGGACTCATGTAATTTAAGAAGGGTGGTTTGATGCTTAATATTTTTTTTTTTTTAATGCTATGCCTTTACCAAAGAAGTGAAAGCCAGATTAGTAAATACACTAATTATAAACATTATAAACATTGTATATGTTTGTTTTATGGTTAGCATGATGTAAAGATAAAATCTAATTTCCTATAAAGTGGTACGTTGTTTTTTTTCCATGACAGATAAGTGACGAAAGACCTTACAGAAAATCGTTGCTTTGCCCTTTACTAAGCCACCAGGGAAGGACACCCATCTGTAAAGAGAAGCCGTAGCTATAGGCTTTTTACACCCATAACTACATTTAAAAATTAACCTTTGTGTATACAATGTCCACATGTTCCATCTGGTGGCCATGTTTGTCACCAGACGGCACATTCTTTTAGAATGTTTTTGTTCTGAACTGTGTTTTTTTTTTTTTTTTTCTCTTAAGAAAACTCTGTATTTGGTCAGAGTAAAAGAAAACACTTTAGTCCCCACCCCCATCTTCACAAGGTAAATAAATAAATAAAGACTATAGCTGCCTCCTACCTCTGTTCCAGCTCCAAAGCCAGGTTCTCCCTGCAGCCTGACCTACCTTGCTTGACTCCACTCTCTCCCTCGCTGATGGGGGAAGAATATCAGGGAGGACATAAGCAGCACAGAGTGGGAAGATGTGCCACCATTGACTGTGTGGCCAGCATGCTCCCCGTGCTGGTGTCAGATGCCAAAGTTGCATAGAATTCATACTGGCCAGCTCAGAACTTTTGTATTATGACGACTAATGACACTACCAGAGGTGTAGGTTCACAGAGGAGTTAAACTCTGATGTGCAGCAATGCTACACATACCGATGCCAGGCACCATGACCACTTCAAGTCAGTGAATAGGTCACGCTGCTTATAGTAACCCTTTAACATGTTTGTAAAGTTTTAAAAATTTACTCAGATAACATTAGACTCAGATAACTAGAGTCCTGGGCTGGCTAATGTCAATTTTGTGTAACTTTTGATGCACAGCCTGGCATGACTCATTGGCTCACTGGCTTCGGTAACTATCAGTTTGATGTCATCCGGAAGGCAAAACGCCCGGCCTGGAACCACAGCATATAAATACCCAACAAAATCCATCTAAAAGCTTTTCAGAAAATGCTGAGACAGCAGACGTGCACTGCGAGAAATACATTAGCTGTATAGATTTATTTTTTTAAATCCTTAAACGATTCGCACAAAGTCATTAGTTGGCTAGCATTAAAAATTTTATCTTCTGAAGGACATTGTTTGCCTCATGCATCGTGAAATATGTTATTCAATTTTTAATGATCTTCTGCAAACAATCTGGTTTATTCACTCACATTTTTTTTAGTGAATGTAACATTTTAGGGCACAATAGTAAAATTGGGAAATTCTCCAAGTCAGCTACGTTTACAGTTCTGCTACGTTGGCCTAAATTTTGGTTTGTTTTCATTTTGAATTTCTGACAGTATAGTCTTTAAGGAATAACCCAATCTGGCTTTCCCGGTGTTACGTCCACTTGGTCAACCTATACTTATCTAATAAACACCAGGTTAAGGTTTTTATAAGATAATCAGAGATATAAAGTCTATTAAACCTGTAAATATCTGTACTTAGTAGGATGCAGCTGATTGAACGCAACGTTTTTAGCAGACAGACTTGGGATGTTCATCAGGTCTCTGAGCACCAAAACTGTCAAATTAAACTGTAAAAAAAAAAGCTTTTATTGTAATCACCCAGTCACTCTGTATTTATTTTATAGAAGAGCATGACTTGATTTGCTTGTTTTTATTGGTTATAAAAAGGTCCATCCTCAAGGCAGGTTTCTAGAAAAATTCTGAAGACTAATCTTGGTAACTCACATATTTCTTAAAGGGATTCTTTAGTGCCAGGAATACAAAGCTTTATTCCTGGCACTATCGCCCCTTCGGCCTACCCACTCCCTTGCACCCTCCCCAATGCTAAGTAATGGGTTTAAAACCCTTTATTTACTTACCTGATTCCGGCGCTGATGGTCATGGCTCCACCTCCTCTGATGTTACTGACCAGGGGGCAGTAATGTGCATGTGTGGAGAGTGCAGCACGCACATGAGGCCCTCCCCATAGGAAAGCATTTAATCATTGCATTTTCTATGGGGAAATAGCTGCCGCTGGAAGTCTTCATGCAGAATGTGAGGACGTCCAGCATCAGTTACCGGACCAAAAATCCGTTAACATCCAGGAAGTGCCGCTAGTGGCTGTCTGGAAAACAGCCACTGGAGGCAGACAGTCCTGCAATGTAAACAATGCAGTTTCTCTCTAACTGCAATAGGGACGCTGCATCCAGACTACTTCAATAAGCTGCAGTGGTCTGGGAGCCAATAGTGTCCCTTCAACTGCATTTGTCTTTATGCTCAGCAAGCTTTAAAGGAATGCGCCAAGCACCATAACCACTACAGTGGCAAACGACAGACACTAAGTAAGAAGTAAATAAATTCTAAAATTCTATAACTACTGTTACCAGAACCACTGCAGAGCTCTGCGAGGGTTATGGTGCTTGGAGTGTTAATTTAATCAACTGTTTCTACCATTGTGCCATAGGCACACATGCACCCTTACAACACCTGTGGGGATAGCACCATGGAAATTGAAGAAATTAGCATTGTATGCCTTGGCTGTGCCAGAATAGTTTTGGCAAGTGTTGTGTACATAGCCTAATGAAAACTATTGGGTTGTGCAGAAAGCTTTGGGGTCAGATAAAAGTCTGAAATGGAGGATCTGTCCCTTCATACGACATACTGACCCAGACGTGTTAATAGGAACACATACATGCACACTCTCTGATACACATTTCCTATTAATGTGTTAGTATGTTGGTTTAAACACACATTCTAGTTGTTATTTTTATATATCTCTGATAATTTGTATTTGCTGTAATTAATTAAATGAAGCAAGCGTCTCATTGAATGAAGTAAATGAAATTTTATCTCAGATTAGAGCAGATTTCTCTCCTGGGACTGATAAACGCTGAGTAATTCATTGTGTCTCTGTGTGTGTGGGCTACCCGGTCCATTAAAAAAAAAAAAAAAATGTTTCCCGCTTACTTCTTTATAAACAATACTTTGTAAATAAATGCCAAGTAGATATAGTTGTGAATTTATTTTTTTACTTAATTCTACAGCCATGCTCCACGTGTTTTGCTGTTATCGTTGGAGCTAGAGAGATTTACATTTAAGAGAGAATTATTATTACTTTGACTTTAATTGTCATTAATTGCTACATTATGTCATCGAACAGGAAGAGACCAACCAAAGTGGCCGGTGCTAACACTATAAATGACGGGAACCAGGAATACATATAAGAAAATTGTTGCATTCATAATTTCCCATGTGCTACTTTGTTGCAAAATAAACCTCTTCATATTTATGTTGTAGTACCCTAGATGTCATTAGAAGGTACAGCGCTAATTGGGTGTGGATATTTGAATAATTGAAAAGTTTTCTGTTAATTTAAATTTAGTATTACAGATTATTTCTTTCAAACCTAATCATGTTTTTGTACTTCCATGACAGTCAAAATCATAAATATGTCTTTAACATATTTCTGCTGTAGTGGTTATGGTGCCAGGCGTGACTCTTGGCGTCAAGAGTTTGACAGTTATACCAGTTAACAATATCCATCTCTGGTGCGGCTGGAGCTGTGTGAGTTGGTGCAGGGCTTGACTTGTTGGCAATGAGTGCTTAGCCGACACTCTCAGCTAATGAGCCAACTCTGCATGGTATCGCTCAGCTCAATGGGACTAAAGGAAATTATTTATACTTACCCCGGGAGGGTAAGCAGGCTGTAGTGGTTATGGTGCTTGGCGTGTTCTTTCCATCCCAAACTACTCAAAAATGCATTGTTTGCAAAAATAAAACTGCCAAATTGTCAGAAATAAAGATTGACAGTTATCGATTAATCACTTTATTTAATCAATTATTTTAGTCGTTTCAACGTACAGTAGCTCAGTATGGAAGCTTATGTGCTTATCAAAGATGCCTCTTCTGCAGTTAGAAAACACTTATATTTTTTGGTTTTTTTATGAGTCACAAGCATGTTTGTCTTCTCATTGTTGTGGGTACCCTTGTGGTCAGTGTTGCTATGCAGAAGGAAATCGTATTTTGTGTGTCATGATATGAATTCCTGAGGATGTTACTCATTGTCCTGTCACTGGCTACAATGAAGACTGGGGACCACAAAAGCTAGAATCCAGCTGTCAGAAAACTTAAATTTCGATGATGCTTTGCCACCCTTACAGCAGCAAAGCATTGTAGGAGTTGTAGTTTTACAATAGCTGGAGGCCTGTCTTTTTACTTCCCCTGATTTCACCCTTTTCCCATATTTAATGGCAGAGATCTGATAGAGTTTTCTGTCTTTCAGGATCTGTGTTCTAACCCTCAGTTTATCAGTGGCGGAGCCACTCGGACGGACATCTGCCAAGGAGCCCTGGGTAAGGAGAAGCCTGCAGCAAACTTTGTCACTGTTATTTACTAAGGTGTGAATTATTGGAATTCAAATTGTAGGCCCAAATTGCCAAACTTCTCAAAAATCTACACCCAGCTAGCCAAAGAATGTCATAAATTGAGCCCGGTTTTCATTTTGGCAATTTTGAACGAAATGTTTGAAATCACTTTTAATTCACAACAGTATAGAATGAGAATTTAAGGTGAATTTCACATTTAAGGTTAGAATAGCCGAGGTGGAAAAATTCTCTAGGTCAGCCATGTTTTCACATCAACTACTCTGGTCTTTTGATATTTGATATTCACGTTGAATTCTTACTTAACCCTGTCTGTGTTCATAGAAGTAAAATGCATGTATTGCTTCAACTGCTAAATAACATACTCATTCTCCGAGACCAAAGCCACCTTTACACAGCATATAAAGGTTTAACAATATCATTTTATCTTTATCACTAATCATAATTACAACAGAACCAGCGCCCCTTGTTAATATTTTTTTTTTAAATTTTGCAAATTACGGTAAGTTTGCTATAAATTTTTAATAAATATTGAACCATCTTATTTGTGTAAAGGAGAACATATGTGCTGTTAGCGCTAAATGTACTTTGTATTCAATATGCCTCCCAAGTGTTCCTACTTAGGATGGACAGTACCTAGTTTGGGACAAAATCCCTCTGTCCTTCTTTTCTAGGAGCTCCATATTGTTGGTGTGTCTGAATGTATCACAGAGCTCCACAGAAATCATACTCCCAGTAATGTGTCTGAGTGTGTAACAGAGCTCCACAGCAATAATACTCCTAGTAATGTGTCTGAGTGTATAACAGAGCTCCACAGTAATAATACTCCCAGTAATGTGTCTGAGTGTATAACAGAGCGCCACAGCAATAATACTCCCAGTAATGTGTGTGAGTGTATCATAGAGCTCCACAGCAATAATACTCCCAGTAATGTGTCTGAGTGTATAACAGAGCTCCACAGCAATAATACTCCCAGTAATGTGTCTGAGTGTATAACAGAGCTCCACAGCAGTAATAACAGATAGCAATAATACCCAGTAATGTGTCTGAGTGTATAACAGAGCTCCACAGCAATAATACTCCCAGTAATGTGTCTGAGTGTATAACAGAGCTCCACAGCAATAATACTCCCAGTAATGTGTCTGAGTGTATAACAGAGCTCCACAGCAATAATACTCCCAGCAATGTGTCTGAGTGTATAACAGAGCTCCACAGCAATAATACTCCCAGTAATGTGTCTGAGTGTATAACAGAGCTCCACAGCAATAATACTCCCAGTAATGTGTCTGAGTGTATAACAGAGCTCCACAGCAATAATACTCCCAGTAATGTGTCTGAGTGTATAACAGAGCTCCACAGCAATAATACTCCCAGTAATGTGTCTGAGTGTATAACAGAGCTCCACAGCAATAATACTCCCAGTAATGTGTCTGAGTGTATAACAGAGCTCCACAGCAATAATACTCCCAGTAATGTGTCTGAGTGTATAACAGAGCTCCACAGCAATAATACTCCCAGTAATGTGTCTGAGTGTATAACAGAGCTCCACAGCAATAATACTCCCAGTAATGTGTCTGAGTGTATAACAGAGCTCCACAGCAATAATACTCCCAGTAATGTGTCTGAGTGTATAACAGAGCTCCACAGCAATATTACTCCCAGTAATGTGTCTGAGTATATAACAGAGCTCCACAGCAATAATACTCCCAGTAATGTGTCTGAGTGTATAACAGAGTTCCACAGCAATAATACTCCCAGTAATGTGTGGGAGTGTAAAACAGAGCTCCACCGCAATAATACTCCCAGTAATGTCTTTTTTTTTTTTTTTTTAAATACTTTATTTTTTAGTAAAACACTTGACAATTATACAATGTATGGTAAACAATACTGTAGTCATGCCAATCCAACCATATTTTTGGCAGTTTTACGTTAACATATTTTCACATTTGTCTTGAGTCGCATGTCCTTCTAGTTTTTGTTTTTTATGATATAACTGTAACTGGAGTCCATAGACTGTGTAACCATCTGATTCAACATTGCATATGATATCATTTGTAGCGGTCTGTCTCTCCGGTGAGGTTTGCTTTCCTGACTCCTACATGGTGGCCTTTCTAACAGAGAAGGGCTATGCCCTGAGCCATTTTGCGGTAGTAATGTGTCTTTAAACTACAATAAATGTGTTTAGAAATCAGTCGGTGTAAATCAGATACATTATTCTTTTTATAAATTACATATTAATTGTATAAATGTTTTCTAGGAGGTCACCTCAAATTTATCAAAACAGCCCCGACCTTGGCCACACTACGACTTACTAACAAAAATTAAAGTGTTCACCTCTGTCTATTTGAAATTTGGGGAGTTTTGCAATCATACACGCTTTTCAACAGCACCTATTAAAGGACCCAGGGCTTCTTACATAGTACATTAAACTTTATTATTATAAGCAAAAATCAGTTGCCTTTAAAATGTATTGCGACACAATATTTAACATTGGAATGGAGCTAGATTTAGCAGCGTTTTTATAATGGCATGAATCATTATAGACTGGGGTACAACAATGCATGTTGGTACCGCGGTGTTTTCCCTCAGGAACACCGAAGATTTTGTGGACTGCACTTCTCATCACCCTCAGTCAGGTCCTGGCAGAGAAATATGGAAGTTAAATAATGAATTAACATTACTTCTCCCCAAAAAAGTATTGAATCATTTCAGTAAAACTTCACTAAGCAAATGAATGCACCTAGAAAACAGAAACATTAGGACAGAGGGATTTGGGCCCAAAATAGGGACTGTCCTTCCTAAATAGGGACACTAGGCAGGTATGCATCTTCGCATAAACTGAGATAAGTGAATTTATTAATTTGGGAAGGAGAGGTGACAAGGAGTGTACCCCTAACTTTCTGCTCATTTTTGTGACAAATCTGCACAGCATTTCCTTATGAATCACATGTTAATGGTTTTCTGCCCAGATCACTCATTTGATGCTAAAAATAAGATAAAATGCCAGTACAACCAGAAATGTGAAAGCTTGTTTTGTGATTTCCTGTTATGTTGCCAGAGTAGCAGGGTCACACCTCCCACATGACGCTCTGCCCAATGTGCCATTCATTACAGAAGTTATACATTTTAGAACAAAACGTCAGCTGAATTGGAGAAACCGAACAGTCAAAAAGTAGAAAGTCAGCTCTGCTTCCAATACAGCTGCTCTGGTCTATAATTTAAAATCCGCTCTGAGTTCCCAACAGTTCTTACTTTAGTAAATATCACTGATTATGTATAAAGTGACACAGTTATATACATAATGCATTGAAACATGAAACAAAAATATAAAAGGAAAACCATTACAGTTAAAGTTGATTGCACGGCAAGTGATGCAGCTAAGAGAGTGTTCCCCAACCAGGAAGTGACTCCACCAATCAGACGCTATCATTAGAGTCTGTCTTCTTATTCCATAAACCATTACTGTTACTGAGTTACATTGCTTTCTGATACACTCTGTATTTTGCAGATTACTGTTAGTTTTATTGTTGTGGAGCTCTGTGATACTAATTCACACTCCACATTGTTCTATTATATATTCATTCACACTCCACATTGTTCTATTATATATTCATTCATGCTCCACATTGCTGCGTTCTGTTGTTGTGGAGCTCTATCTCACCACCCTCCCACCCCCACCCCCATTTTTTCTGTAAATTGTAATGATCTAGAATTCTGCAATATGCAGCAAAACACGCATTTGTAGGGTTATTTACTAAAGAGAGATTTCAAAGTGAATTCAAAGTGAATTTTGAATTAAAGTCAAAACAGATGACCTGGAAAAAATGTCTAAGACAGCGATGCTTTCAGTTTGACTACTTTGGCCTTAAATATGAAATTAATTTTGGATTTTCACTTTAGTAAACAACCCAGTCAGACGTCCTTAAACGTAGGATCATCAGAGGAGTTTGTGTGCAACCAGTCCTGCAAGATCATGCCAGGACTGGTTGGGAGTGGGGTCTGTGTCAGGGTATGCCAGGACAGGTAAGGGGTGGGGCCTGTGTCATTGCATGCCAGAACAGGTATGAGGTAGGGTCTGTGTCAGGGCATGATGGAACAGGTAGGGGTGGGTTCTGTGTCAGTGCATGCCAGGACAGGTAAGGGGTGGGGCCTGTGTCAGCGCATGCCAGAACAAGTAGGATATGGGGTCTATGTCAGGGCATGCCAGGAAAGGTATGGGTTAGGGTCTGTGTCACGGCATGCCAGGACAGGTAGGATGTGGGGTCTGTGTCAAGGCATGCCAGGAAAGGTATGGGTTAGGGTATGTGTCACGGCATGCCAGGACAGGTTGGGGTGGGGCCTGTGTCAGCACATGCCAGAATGGGTTAGGGTCTGTGTCATGACATGCCAGGACAGGTAGGATGTGGGGTCTGTGTCAGGGCATGCCAGGACAGGTTGGATGTGGGGTGTGTCAGAGCATCCAGGACAGGTTGGGGTGGGGCCTGTGTCAGCACATGCCAGAATGGGTTAGGGTCTGTGTCATGACATGCCAGGACAGGTAGGATGTGGGGTCTGTGTCAGGGCATGCCAGGACAGGTTGGATGTGGGGTGTGTCAGAGCATCCAGGACAGGTTGGGGTGGGGCCTGTGTCAGCACATGCCAGAATGGGTTAGGGTCTGTGTCATGACATGCCAGGACAGGTAGGATGTGGGGTCTGTGTCAGGGCATGCCAGGACAGGTTGGATGTGGGGTGTGTCAGAGCATCCAGGACAGGTTGGGGTGGGGCCTGTGTCAGCACATGCCAGAATGGGTTAGGGTCTGTGTCAGCACATGCCAGGACAGGTAGGATGTGGGGTCTGTGTCAGGGCATCCAGGACAGGTTGGGGTGGGGTCTGTCAGGGCATGCCAGAACAGGTTGGGGTGGGGTCTAGGTCAGGGCATGCCAGGAGGGGCATACCGCAGCCATAAGAGGTGTGTAATTCCAGGATATAACGTGTGGCATTAACAACGGCTGCAATAATACCTAAATTAAAAACATAGAGATCATAGAGATGTTCTTCATTAAATCTTGCTGTATATTTTGTTGTTCAATATTAACTCAAAATGTCAATAAGAAAACATGCCCATTCTATTCAGACCTACTTGGCAAGTCATTCTCTGAGCGTGTGACTGAGTTACGTCTGTTCGGACGGTTTTTACAAGGGGAGCATTCTTCTACAATATACAGGAATTCTTGCTTACTGTAAGGCCACTGTGGCTGAACTTGGCACTGCCAATGTTTGTAAACTATATTATTCATCTAGGCTGGCTAAGCATCATGGGAAATATTCACAAACGTGCAGTGCCAATGTTAGGCATCGTTAGTGACTGTGTGTTCTCCAGTACACGAGGCCCTTCCCCAAGTGCAAAATATAGTTTTCTATAAACATTGGCAGCATCAGGATGACTGTGAGAACATAAACTGGGGATGTGGCAAGAAATCACCATAAATGGCTTATCCAGTAAACGGTGTAATGCGGTGAAATGAAACTTAGGAAGAAATTCCCAGATTTGATTTAAAGGGGAAGTTTCTATTTTTTTTCCAGCTCAGATATATTGATTGTATTTTTTTCCAGTTTCACCACAGACAGACATATATTCTGTTACTCCACTGTCAGCACACCTTAACTATTTACTTTTCTTTTTCTTTTGTTCTGTAGACCCATTTCAATCTGATACTGGGTTATTCACTAAAACCAGAATTTCCAGTAAATCAAAGTGAATTTCAAATTTGCAGTTCCCTACTCGAACCTTCTCATTGTTCTCTGTTTAGTAAATAAACCAAACTATGACTAGAGTGAGGTTATTCATGGAACTGTAGGCCAAAGTCCAAAAATGAAAAATAAAAAGGGAAAACACATTTTTTTTTTAAACGCGTTATAAAAGTTCAGATTTTAATAAAAATTGTCTCTCTTACAATTGAGCACTGAAAGGTAGGTTTTCTTCCTCCTTCATGGAGCTAACAGAAGTATCAGGCACGCTGGACTAGAGCATGTCCACCTCCCTCCTTTCTCAAAGAATTGTGAGAAGCATTGGAAAGTCACAAAACACATGCACTCGTTGCTCAATGATAAGTCTCTATCAGTTGATTACGCGACACAGAGTAAAAGTACACCAGGTCTGCGTGTTTTTTTATATAACCCTTGCTATGGGGGTATATCTAATAAATAGTGAGAAATTAAATTAAATGGAGAGTTCCTTTATATGTGCAAGCCCCTGGTGATTTATTTCCCTGCAAGTCACTGTTTGTAATTAACTCTACAAATATGAAAAGAACGAAGTGACTTGTACCTTGCTTTTGCCCAAGGCTACAAAACTTAAAGAACACTACACTCTGCATGGGGCCAGGAAACCCAGCATCTTGTAATGTAGGACACTGGTATGACTCATACACAATATTTTATCATATTCATAGACAACACACGAAAACTGTTGCCCTGCAGTATGCAGAATTCATATGCTGAAATATTTCTGATTAATTACTTGATTTCCTGACAGCAGTACATGAATTCTATATACTAAAGGGTAGCAGACTGCAGGATCGGCCCATCAATTTGAGTATCTTGGCCAACACAGAAAAAGTGCTGCCCTGCAGTCTGTAGAATTCAGGTGTTTCACAATTCCTAATGATTGCAGACTTCTCGATGGGCTGTGATAAAGCGGATTAAGAAGGCTGTGATTGGACAGCCACAGAAAATTTATTTTGGGGAAGAAGGGGCGGGTTTACAGGAGATGAACATACTAGATCTGCAGCTATTACAAGCCAGGGTTTCATAAATTCTCACAGAAAACATGCAAAACAAATGACTGCATATTTTGGGTTATGTCTACTAAACTGTCAAGAAAAATCTATATATTTATTTAATGAAGTATTCCTTTAATTTACAAGGTTCCAACGTGTTCTGCAGATCTGGACAACTGATTGCAGCTAGAATTAATAAATAGCTTTCCTGTTTTTACGTTTTACTTGTACACTGTAAACACTACTCAGCCGAAGGATTTCCTAAAATTCTGTACGCACCTAACAAACTGTACAGCGGGTTTCTTTGATATCTATTTATATAAACCCAACAAATTCTGCTTGATGCAATAAATACAGCTTCGTATGACAGACAGGAAGAAACCGGTTTAGTAGGTTTTGGTGCACCCTTTCTGTATAATGAGTGAAACCCAATTTGCAGACAGGGGGTGTGGTTATTTGTATAGGTAAAAACAGGGGATATTTACTTACAGTGTGTTCATATTATGGGAATATGGCTACTTAGGTGGCTAGGGCAATGAAAGCGTAGGCCTCTATAGTTAGATCATGTTTGAAGAAATATTTGAAGTTATTAATATTACACTCCAAGCACCATAACAACCTATGCTACTTGCTTACTTCATGGCGCAAGAAGGTCCCCTTTCACTGTCTCATTTCTTCGCGGATTCTTATGTGATTTGCAAGAATTGCTGCAGCATGGACTCCCCCTCCCCATTTATGTTTGCCCTTGGTAATAACTTCTGTAACTTTAGTTATATTATTGCATTTGCCTGATCTGGGTAAATTAGAGAAACAAAAACTGGCCTCTGCGTCTGTGCTGCCTACAAAGAGCTTGTGGACTGATTGTGAAACTGCTGGATGCAGGAGTGGCCAAAAGGTAGCCCACAGCTGTCGTGTTGGCATACTACACCTCCCATGATGCTTTGCCAATCTATAGACTGACACATTATGTTGTGAATTGTAGGTTATAGCAGATGGGGGGTAGTATTGGCCATCTCTTACTTTGCAGTATTTTGTTTTGTTAAAAATGATAAGCTGTACAGTACCTGTATTATCCAGGATTTTCCTGAATCACTTCCTGGTTTGTGCATTCTTGCTAGCCCTGCAATGCGTATACACTGTTCAATACTGCAATATCCATTACTCAATCCAAGGATTGCAGCCAGGGAGACTATGGGCGCTATGGAAAGTAATTTGTCCTTTTTATGGTAATCAGCACTCATTGTCAGAGCTTCCTGCAGCTGCTTGTAGTTATTATAACATTCACAAATCCTTATATCTTTCCAAAATGTATGGAAAGGCAACATTTTAACGATATGAATTCATGAAACATGTTTAATTTAAGTCAGCCTTTTTAATTTAACCATTACCGCCATTACCATGTGTTTCTGTGCAGCCGATAATGTGAATCTTTAGATTAGGTGCTGAGTATTTTTATATGTTGACACAGATACTAATATTGACAGATTTTAAACTATTTATATAATCATTGTTAGCTTCAAACTCAATGACAAATGGTCCAAACATAGCTCTGCTTCACGCCATAGCTGGGGTAGCAGGCAGCAATAGGCTGAGAGTGTCACCTGACTGCTCTCAGGCAATTACTTCCCTATTACCTGGTATGAATTGGTATAGACCAAGGTGGAGCATAGTCCCGCTATCCAATGTCATTGGATGCCAGGCTGCAGGCTGCCATGGACCGAGGATGAGTAAACCGCTTATCAGCAATGCGGCACCTGGTGCCCACAAACTCCTGGCACCATTAAAGTTAAAAATAGTTATGGTACCTAAAGTGTACTTTTGAAGACGATACAATAATAATTAACTATTTTTAAATTGTGTTAAAACGGTGAGAAGTTTGTATATGTAGGGTTGAGGTTTAAATGCATTGTGCTCCAGTATACGTATTATTAGAAGTAAAGAAGTTAATGTGTTACAAACAAAAGATTGAGTGAGTTCACAAATAAAAGGTCCCTTGTCCCCTAATTGGTTAGAGTCCCTTCTCCAGCTGGCCTGCAAATCCTACTCCAGGTTCATACAATGTGCCAGTTTTATGTTCCTGACCTAAATCATTACACAATATGGCTGCGGGTGAGGGCCTCCACGCCCAATATTAGAATATTATATGACTATATTGTATGACTCAGCCTTCCCCTCCTGAATGGTATGTTCTACTACCTGAAACTGAATCAGCTCAGTTTCAAGGATATACTTTTATCCTTAGTCAATGTATTTCCTCAAAATGTGTCTATTGTAATATTCTATTGAAAGGGAACATGTTTTGTGTGAAAACATCCTGTTTAACCACTTTATTCCAAAGTACACAAAAAGTCTATAACTTTTATTTGATGGGAATCACAGTTACCAGTTTGTTGGTCAGGGATACCTTAAAAAACGTAAATTATGTAAAGGAAATTGTAAACATTATAAGGTATCTTTATTGTTTTAGGTAAGGTTAGGCAGAGGTGAACACTAACGTATAAAGAGTAACAAATTCTCTACTAATCTGTGAGTTGTGTGTTTTCCCCAGCGTACTAACCCCCCTAAAACTGCTGGTGTGCGAACGTAAACTTATCTTAAAGATATGGGCCAATTCTCTGATTATGTTATAACTCTGTGCCTCCTGTCAATGTGCAACACAGGATCACTTAGAGAGATTTTTGTCTGAGAAAAAACAGAAATGTCCCAGTGTAGCCATTGGATCACCATGAATCAGTAATCCTCATGTAGAGGAAAATCTGAAATAGTATGGAAGTCTGCAATATAACCATAAAACCAGACATGCCAATTTGTCACATACACTAGGTATAAAACCTTGCGGATGGTTATTTATAATAAACCTTGTGACATTTTTGGGAATGTAGTTTAAAAAAAAATCCCACCAGAATCTAGAAAAAATATATTTTATAGCATAATAAGTGCTGTCACGCTGAGCACTTGTATGATTCGGTATTTCGAGTTGTCTTTGCAGCCTGCAAAGAATATCTTCAGTGTACTACTCGTGCCTGACTGCTAAAAAATATCCATTAATTTCAATATACAAAATGCGTTGTAGAGTGCAGTTACAGTGGATAATGTATTGGAAACCCACTTATTCAGTTATAGTGAGATCTGCAAATCATTGTTGAGCAGTACAAATCTCAGAGTAGTCAGTACAGTTGCCGTCATACTGTAGCCCATGGAGCAGCGTAGCTAAGGGGAGTGGGCCTTGACATTGCCAGGAGACAGGCCATCTAAAGGTCAGTGGTCAGGGATTGGTCATTGGAAATGGTGGGGTGGAGTTTTAAAGGGGAGTATAAGTAGTGGCCATTTTAGAACCAAGGATCACTTTAATCTAAGTTACACAACCTGTTTGTTGTCCCACCCACCCTCCCTTTGTTTTCAGGTGTTTCCCGTTTGGTCACGGCGGCGGGGGATGGAGAGTAAAGTTGGCGGGAGTGAGATGGGGAAAAAGTTTGGAGTTCAGGGCTAATAGGTAGGCCTTTGGACTGGTTTGGTAGGTTCGAGCTCGTAGGTAGCTCCGAACCGGGGTGTGTATGGGGTGTCTCAGTATGCCCCTACACTTGTGGTGCCCTTTGGTGGCAATGGATGGTGCCCTTTGGTGGCAATGGTCATGTTCATGTTAAATAAAATGTTCAATGTTTGGGTATTATGTTATGTGGGGGTGGGTCATTGTCAAGGGGTTAATTGTAAATGCAGGATGTTAATTGTGCAGGCCAATGTTGGCCTGCTTTTGACCATAACCTTTAAATTTATGTTAATTACAAATAAAGCTGTGATATAATTTTGCCAAAACCATGGTGTCAGTGCTTTATTGGGGATTGGGTATTTGGTGGGGTTTTTTTAAGCAGAGGCCGACAAAGTGACTGTGCCCATGTCAATACTTTCCCAGTATATAATGATAATTTAAAGTCACGTTTTGCTGAAATAAAACATGCTAACCTTATCAGTGGACAAAATCATCCAGTATATACTGCTTGCTCTGCAGTTAGTGTCTGTGTCAAGAGATGCTTTCATTAGAAATCGACTCAGCGTTCTTACACCATTAACCCCTTAAGGACACAACTTCTGGAATAAAAGGGAATCGTGGCGGAATATTTCCGTCATGTGTCCTTAAGGGGTTAAGCGTTATATAATAACTTATAATAAGCAGAACTACAAGCATTAGCTGTCAATCATCCGACCGATTTTGGTTATAAATCACTGATACATCGTTACTTCTACAGATTAATTTCCATTTCTTCCCAGACTGTTAGATATTGCATTTCGCTATGTTTTCACAGTAGAATATTTGGCATTTTCTAGTTGCTTGGAACACATCAAGTTATTCCACACCCTCCAGTACAAACCTCCTTTCATACTGTCATGTTTTATTCTGTCTGAATCCCAGGAATTTAGGAAATGATCTACTGTTAGTGTTTCGTATTGTAAAGTTTCAATTTCTCATTCGAATACAGCTCTGTGATCCTCCTACCTTCACTTGTTCTTCAAAACTCCTTATTTTCAAACTCTGACTAGGCCAAAGCCCTCTCTTATTTATTCTTCAAAGATTCCTTCTTTTAAAAGGAATCTATAGTGCCAGGAAGTTGTTTTCCTGACACTATAGCTCTCTATAGTGCCCCCTCCCCGTGGTGCAGAAGGGGTTAAAAATCCCTTCTGTCATTTACCTGAGTTTAGTGCCGATGTCCCTCAGCACTGAAGTTTGGGTGCCTATAGTGTCCCTTTAAACTATGCCCTTCTGCCTCTAGATCACTCGCACCCATTATCCCTCCTACAAACCATAGTCATCCAAGCTTCTCTCCATTATTAAATGTTGTAAGAGCTTCCAAATCAGAAAATAGCCCAGTCAGTTAAAAAAGGGGGATACATAAATGAGAAGAAAGTAAAACAAGGATTAGTTAATTAAAAACAAAAGAAGGAATGTATGTAAAAGAGGATAAAGATCTAGCTGACACTAAAAACATACAAAAAATCACTGACACTCCCTCTGCTCAACGCATTGGCGGATCCAGGGGGGGGGGCAACGGGGCAATTGCCCCCCCCGAGATTCCCCCCTGCTGGCTAACGCAGGGCTGGCATTGCCCAAGTGCCAGCCCTGCAATGTGCCTGCGGACCGGAGGGGAGATCAGAGCTCTCCCTCCCCGGTCCGCAGGCACTGTGCTGGCGGCCGGCGAGGGAGGGAGTGAGAGAGAGGACCCGGAGCTCAGTCTGCAGCTCCTCCGGGTCCTCCTCTCGCGGGATTTAAAGCGTTGCCGCGGTTACCACGGCAACGCTCCAAATCTCGCGAGAGTGAACTCTAGCCCGGGAGCGTGGGCTAGAGTTCAGTTCACTCTGACCACCAGGGAATCACCACTGGGACCACCAGGGACGGAGAAATGTCCCCCCTCCTGCTCAATAAAGGTAAGAAGGGAGGGGGGACATATTTATTTTATTAAATTTTTTTTTTTTAATTATTAATTATTATTAAAAAGCCTCCTTCCCCCCCTCCTCCCCCATTACACACACTGCCCCATTACAGGGGGGCAGTGTGTGTGTATGGGGATAGTGTTTGTGGGGCAGTATGTGTAATGGGGGGGGGGAGAGGAGGTTTTTTTATAATACATTTTTAAAATAAATATTCTGCCCCACAAACACTCTCCCCATACACACACTGCCACCCATACACACACTGCCCCACAAACACTGTCCCCATACACACACTGCCCCCCAAACACACACTGCCCCACAAACACTGTCCCCATACACACACTGCCCCCCATACACACACTGCCCCACAAACACTGTCCCCATACACACACTGCCCCACAAACACTGTCCCCACAAACACTGCCCCCCATACACACACTGCCCCACAAACACTGTCCCCATACACACACTGCCCCACAGACACTGTCCCCATACACACACTGCCACCCACACTGCCCCCATACACACACTGCCCCACAAACACACACTGCCCACAAACACTGCCCATACACACACATACACACTGCACTGCCTAAACACTGTCCCCATACACACACTGCCCCCCATACACACACTGCCCCACAACACACTGTCCCCATACACACACTGCTGCCCACAAACACTGTCCCCATACACACACTGCCCCCCATACACACACTGCCCCACAAACACTGTCCCCATACACACACTGCCCCCCCAACACACACACTGCCCCACAGACACTGTCCCATACACACACTGCCCCACAAACACTGTCCCCATACACACACTGCCCCCATACACACACTGCCCACAAACGCATCCCACACTCCCCATACACACACACTGCCCCACAAACACTGTCCCCATACACACACTGCCCCCCATACACACACACTGCCCCAAAAACACATACAGTGCCCCCATACATACACTGCCCCCTAACACACACACTACAACCCTGACATACACTGCCACACTCACACACTTTTACCCTTAACACACACCACTGCTCCTATAGCCTATATCCCAGCAGATCCCAGGTAAGTTGTTAAACTGTTCTTAAACGGTATGACTACTTACTCTGGGGTGGAATCCTGGCACTACTGACACCATAACTACTACACTGAGCTGTAGTGGTTATTGTGCCTGGATTATTTATTTAAATAATCTACAAGTGCCCCTACCGAGATCAGGCTCTGGATCCGCCACTGGCTCAACGCAGCTAAATCCCTAATACCCACTCTTTGGAAGCAACCGGGGGCGCCAACCCTCCAGCAATGGGTGACTAGAGTAGAGGAGATTTACTCCATGGAGTCTCTAACAGCAGACCTGCAGGGGCGCTCAGAACAATGTGCCCTAACCTGGTACCCATGGATGACATATATCTCCAGGAAAACTGGTGGTCCGGCGGGAGCCCAATCCGCCAACCTCCCATAGGTAGACCATCCAGAACTGGAGCAGTAAGGGACCCACTCACAGACGGGACAAGTGAAAAGAGGGGCCGAGGGGGGGGGGTCAAACCCTTCCTAACCCACCCAGTACCTTATCTCCCTACCCCCCGACCCTTGACCACATCCTATTATAGACCATGGAACGTTACCATACTACACTACGCACAATGACGGTGGACGGGACTTAGAATGACACCGACTACTGTGCAATCCACCCGACTAAGCACTAATCCTAATGGATGTTATGATTTTAAAAAATAAATAAATAAATAATCTGTTACTATTATTATTAATGTTTGCAAGCACCTTTACCTACTGAAACGTTTAAACTGTGATTCAGTTTTACTTTACTAGTGTTCATGTCAGGCCAATAACTCTATTGCTACTTGTTGGAACATACGCTTGTACCACTGTTAGAACGATAAGTCAGATAGGTAATCTTTATTATGACTCTTCCTCTTACGGATGTTGACTTTAAACTACTGTTGTGTACCGTATTGCTACCTGTTTACTTTTGCTCAAACGACAAAATCAAAAATAAGGATAGTAAAAAAAAAGATCTAGCTGACTGCCTCAATGAATATTTTTGTTCAGTATTTACAGATGAAAATGAAGGAAAGGGACCTCAGTTAGCAAAGAGGACAAATATATTAATTTGTTACATGTGAGTTTACAGAGGAACAGGTTACATTTCAACTTTCAAAAGTAAAGACAAGTAAATCGATGGGGCCTGGTGGAATACACCCAAAGTTAGCTGCTGCCCATTCTCAGTAGTCTCTTGTGCTCCGTTTCTTGCTTATTAAGCAAGCTTAATGGTGTACTGACAAAACCATTAGCGGATTTATTTAAACAATCATTGTTAACGGGAGTAGTCCCAGAAGATTGGAAACCGGGCCGGCGCTTCCTTTAAGTTGAACTTGGCAGCCGCCTAGGGCGCGATATAGGAGGGGGCACCCTGCTCCCCCATCACCGGCCCTTTAAATGCTGCAGCCACCTGAGTGCTCTATAGAGAGCACTCAGGCGGCTGCCGCACTGCCCTTCACCTTCCCTGTAGCGTGGCTGAGCTTCTTTCTGGTCCGCCGTACAGGAACATCCGTTTCCAGTACCCGCCGGACTGATAGGAAAAAAGAAAATATGACGTATTATGTTCTTTAAGACTCTTTCTGTATATTAAATGTACATAATTAAATGAATTTTAATATATTTAAATGAAAGCTATGTGTACTGGAGAATCAACTTGGGATGTTATAATATATTCTCATTCAGAACGTAGACATATCGGCTCTTACTGATTGAACCCCCCCATTCATGTGATTCTAGGTGACTGCTGGCTGCTGGCTGCCATCGCATCTCTTACCTTAAATGAGCAAGTTTTATCCCGTGTGGTCCCCAAAGATCAGAGCTTCCAGGACAAATATGCAGGGATTTTTCATTTCCAGGTAATTTATTCAACATATATATACAGAATCCAGAAAGCATGAGAACTTACCCTTACTGAGTCCACGTTTCAGGATTTTCAGGTCAATAAATCTTTGACAAAGATCTGAGATTTCTGCTTCCTCTAATTCTGAATGAATTTTACGTGTACGAACATTTATATAAAAGACACAGAATAGGCGCTCACTATAAAACCAGAGTGAAAGGCAGCAGTGAACCAGCAGGTATTCCCTAACCTTGATAATTTTCAAAACGTGACAAAAAAGAATATTGCCAAGAAGATAGAATTTATGAAAAAAAAAGGGGTTTAGTAGAATATATATGTATATATATACATATATGGAGGACAATAATTTTCTGTTGTGTAATAGCCTAAAAAAAATAGGAAACAATAATAGTGCAGTATGGTAAAGCAATTTTTAAAAGGTTAATAAAATACTAACTCACAATCTTTAGAGCTGCTAAGAGCTCTGCTGTATAGCGCATTGACAGTACAATCCCTGTCTTAGGATATGTTGATATTCGTGATGATAGGCTTCCAATTTTCAACAACCATGTAGGGAAGAGGAGAAGAACCAATAGCACAGTATATAGTATATAATATAGAATATATAAAAGCAGAGTATGCTACTTATTATTTCCAGAGCAATAACTTGCTCTGGTGGTTGTGGCTGTGGTAATACAATCCCCACCTGGGATATGCAGAATACAATGTGGCAGAACAGGACCAGGAGAAAAAAAAAATAGGGACTATATAAATAACAATTAACTTTATTACTAACATAGAAACATAGAATGTGACGGCAGATAAGAACCATTCAGCCCATCTAGTCTGCCCAATATTTCAAAATGCTTTTCATTAGTCCCTGGCCTTATCTTATAGTTAGGATAGCCTTATGCCTATCCCACGCATGCTTATACTCCTTTACTGTGTTAACCTCTACCACTTCAGCTGGAAGGCTATTAAAAGTAAAAGTATATAAAAGCAAATGCAGCAAAGAATAAAGTGCTCCAGTCCCACATTTATATACTTTGTGCAACCTGTCTGGGAAACATCAGTAGAGTAAGATTTTCTTAACTCAAGTAGTTGAGTAATTAGAGTATAATATCAGACGCAGGGGCGTTTTAGCCGCGAGGCAAACAAGGCATTTGCCTTGGGCGGCATTTTTCAGGGGGCGGCAAAAAACGCCGCCCCCCAAATGCCCAGGCAAATGCTTTGTTAGCCTCGCGGCTAACTGACCGGCCGGGCTGGGCTGGGCAGGCGGCTGGCGAGGGAGCTCTTCCCCTGAGCTGTCCGCTCAGCTCCCTCGCGCGCCGCAGAGTGAGGCTGGGAGCCGGAAGATGACGTCATCTTCCGGCTCCCAGCCTCACTTTGCGGCCCGAGGGAGCTGAGCAGACCGCTCAGGGGAAGAGCTCCCTCGCCAGCCGCCTGCCCAGCCCAGCCGGCATCCACTGGACCACCAGGGAGGTAATGAACCCCTCCCCCCCAGCACTCCCAAAGGTAAGGGGGGGGGGGCTAAATAAAAAAAAATAAAAAAATGTGTTAATGTGAGTGTCTGTTAATGTGTGTGTGTGTTTTGTTAGTGTGTGTCTGACTGTGTCTGTTAGTGTGTATGTGTGTGTGTCTGACTATGTGTCAGTGAGTGTGTGTTTGCCTGTGTGTGTGTGTGTGTGTCTGTAAATGTGTGTGTGTTTGTTAGTGTGTGTGTGTCTGCTAGTGAGTGAGTGTGTCTGTTAGTGTGTGTGTCTGACTATGTTTGTCTGTTAGTGTGTCAGTGAGTGTGTGTGTGTCTGACTGTGTGAGTGTGTTTGCCTGTGAGTGTGTGTGTTAGTGAGTGTGTGTCTGTTAGTGAGTGTGAGTATCTGTTAGTGTGTGTGTGTTTCTGTTAGCGAGTGTATGCGTATCTGTCAGTGAATGTGTGTGTGTGTATTTAGAAGGCGGGGGGGGTTGGCGCGGGGGGAGGGGGGGGCGCCTGCGTTTTGTCCTGCCTAGGGCAGCACAAAACCAGGATACACCACTGATCAGACGCTGATTAAAATTATAATGGTAAGGCCTACCTGTTTAGTAAGGTAACTGCGATTTTGCCACCTTACAGAACAGTTAAAACCTGGGGCTTGGTGAGTACACCCCAAATCTTTTCTTGGATGAGCCATGGGAATAAGAATTGTAAACACAATCAAGTGATACATAATAGCAGACGATTAGATATTACTCTAGAACTTGTTGAGAAGTCCTGTTGTCCTTAGTTCCACTCCCACTCCCTTGGAATTATATTGCAGAATGTGTGAAAAAATGGTCTCAGGTACATAGATAAAAACTGTAGGACCATGATTGCTCACCATTGGCAACTCTTGCAGTCTAAGATCAGCCAACCTAACAACTGGTGTGGCGAAGTTTTCTTAAAGATCTATTCCCAGAACACTGTGTGTCTTGCAGTTCTGGCAGTTCGGTGAATGGGTGGATGTGGTCATAGATGACAGACTGCCGACCAAAAATGGGGAACTGGTCTTCGTTCATTCAGCAGAAGGGACTGAGTTCTGGAGTGCACTTATGGAAAAAGCCTATGCCAAGTAAGTGCTAAATTCCCTCTCAGTTACAAACTATTTTCTCGTTCTTATTTCAAAGCAGACCAATTATTTCCATTTGGAATAAATCTAATTACCTCCTTAGAAACCATTTTAAGAAGTAATGGAGTCTTTCCTGTGAAAATACAGCTTCTTTAATGTGGTTCAGAACAATGTTATGTGATTGAAGAAATGTCCAGATGGGTCCAAAATATTGATTGTGTAATGTTTTGATTCACATAAAATAATTAAATTAAAGAAGCATTTTCACCGCAAAGACACATTTGATTATAGAGATATTTATGAACTAAATAAAGTTTACTGATTTAGAATAATGTCTATTTCCTATAGTCCTGTGATTTAGACTTGAAGGGGCAGAGGGTTGATTGGTCACATTTATGATGGATTCCCTTTAATATTTATATTTCCTTGGTTACTCTTAAACGTTTGCACGGACCTTAAGCATAAAAATAATCTAATATCTGAAAAAGAGTTTAATTCCTACCTGCAACTTGTGCTGTTTTTCTCTTCATGAACCTCCATGAAACAAACTAACAATATAACCAGAAAATGTAGGTTATTCAAGAACTGTCAATCTATGATTCAGGTTGAACGGATCCTATGAGGCTTTGTCAGGAGGTGCGACCACAGAGGGCTTTGAAGATTTTACTGGGGGACTCGCAGAGTGGTATGACCTGAAGAAAGCTCCAGCAAACCTCTTTAAGATCATCCAAAAAGCCTTGAAGACCGGATCTCTGTTGGGCTGCTCTATAGACGTGAGTAATTTCCTGCATTACTGGTAGAATTGTTTTGTAGGATTTGCCACAAGTTCTATGACAATATTGCAATATCAGGAGGTTTGCTACATAAGCAGAGAATTGTGGTGAGGTTACACAAAACCAGAAAAGTTAATTAAAGGATCACAATAGTATCAGGAAAACAAACTAGTTTTCCTGACACTATAGCATCCTTGGGGGACCCTCACCCTCAGGGTCCCCCTCCCGATGGGCTGAAGGTGTTAAAACCCCTTCAGCAGCTTACCTTAATCCAGCGCTGGGCTCCCTCTGCGCTGGTGACCTCTCCTCCCCCGCCAACATCACCTCCTGAGTGGAACGGAATGCGCATACGCATTCAAACAGTCCATAGGAAAGCATTTCTCAATGCTTTCCTATGGACGTTCTGCACGTTGGATGCGAATTTCGCATTCAACGTCGCAGAAGCGCCTGTAGCATCTGTCAGGAAGACCGCCACTAGAGGTTGGATTAACCCTGCTATGTAAACATAGCAGTTTCTCTTAAAATTGCTATGTTTACATGTGAAGGGCTAAAACCTGAGGGACCTGGCACCCAGACCACTTCATTGAGCTAAAGTGGTCTGGGTGACTATAGTGCCCCTTTAAATGAAAAATACCTAAGTTCAGAAAATAGCTAATTCAAATCAAATTTTACTTTGGGACTCTTAAATGTTGCCATTCCATCATCAATTCACCAGAGTTTATTATTTGTACACGAGTCCCAGAATTCACATGTTTTGTGCAAATCACAAGGATTATTAAATTAGCTTAGAATGAGCATCCCTACTGCCCTCTCTACTCCCTACTTGGGTAAAAACCCAATGGCAGAGTATAAAATATTTAATAGAGTCCTAACCTCAACATCTGAGGAAAGGGATTTAGGGGTGATTATTTCTGATGACTTAAAGGTAGGCAGACAATGTAATAGAGCAGCAGGAAATACTAGCAAAATGCTTGGTTGTATAGGGAGAGTTATTAGCAGTAGAAAGAGGAAAGTGCTCATGCCATTGTATAGAACACTGGTGAGACCTCACTTGGAGTATTGTACGCAGTCAGGGCCGGATTAACATAGGGGCTGATGGAGCTGCAGCTCCAGGCCCAGACCCATGGAATAGGCCCTTTAAAAAAAGTGTACTTTTTTTTTTTTTTTACACACTACTCTTAGGTTTGCCACCTGACTGGTATTTTACTGGCACAGTCGGTATTTGAGGCTGCCTGGCCATGCCGGTATTGCAGTAATACCGGCAATACAATTGCAGGTGTTTTTTTTTTGTTTAAACGGAGATTACTCTGCAATACTAGCACCGGACAGTAGGGGTCACTGTGTGTGGAGAGAGGCAGGGAGTTACAGCAAATCTCTGCCTCTCTCTATTACTCACTGATATGTGGGGGAGCAGCTACACAGTACAGAGAGTCCAGAGAGCAGCTCTACAGCTCAGGTAAGTGAGGGATTGGGGTAAAGGCAGCAGGTAGACATGGGGACACTGAGACACTAGGGGACACTGAGACACTAGGGAACACAGGGAGACTTGAGGACACTGGAAAACATGGGGACACTGAGACACATGGGGATGCTGTGAGAGATAGGGACATTGGGAGACACTGGGACACGGAGACACTAGGGACACAGTGTCCCCATGTCTCCCAGCCAGTGTCTCAGCGACCCCATGTCTCCCAGCCAGTGTCCCCATGTCTCCCAGTGTCCCCATGTCTCCCAGTGTCTGTGTTCCGATATCTCTGTGTCCCTAGTGTCTTAGTGTCCCCATATGTTTCAGTATCTACATATCTGTCTGTGTCCCTATGTCTCCCAGTGTCCCCAAATGTCTGTGTCCCCATGTCTCCCAGTGTCTCTATGTTTTCCAGTGTCCCCATGTCTGTATCCACAAGTGCCCCCATGTCTCCCTGTGTCTCAGTGTCCCCATGTCTCACTGTGTCCCCTAGTATCCTTGTGACATGGGGACACACTGAGACATGGGGACACTGGGAGAAATGGGGACACTGAGAGACCGAGGACACTGACACTGTGATACATAGGGACACTGAGACACTGGGTGATTTGTGAGACTGAGAGACAGGGAGACACTGGGAGCAATCCATCTATACAGCAGAATCAAACTGAGTAGTTTTTTTGGTGATTTTACAGAATGTTCTCTTATGTCACTCCTTGTGATTTACATCATGTGATGTCACGCATAACTAATTAATTATACAAATGATTAAGGCTGGTATTTTTTTCCAAGAAAGGTGGCAACCCTAACTACTCTTCACATACTCTTGCTTAAAGGAACACTATAGGGTCAGGAACACAAATTACAATGCTCCCCCATAGTATTGGCTGAGACTGTCAACTAGGCAGATCAGGGGCAAAGCCAGCACAAGTCAAACATAGCCCTGGCCAATCAGAATCTCCTTAACAAAGATAAATTGAATCAATGCATCTCTATGAGGAAAGTTCAGTGTCTGCATGCAGAGGGTGGAGACACTGAATGGCAGTGCTGCACACTAGGCAGTACTGCCCCAGGAAGCACCTCTAGCAGCCATCTAAGGAGTGGCCAGTGGAGTTATTTTGTCTGAAAGACAGTGTTTACTGCAAAAAGCCTGAAGTAAGTGATTCTACTTACCAGAACAAATACAGTAAGCTGTAGTTGTTCTGGTGACTATTGTGTCCTTTTAAGTTTGGAAGCTTAAAGGGGATGTATGGGAACAAAACTTGTGTGGACTGGCTCACAATAAAATTAGTTTAGGTAATGCATACGTTGGTCTCTCTAACACTGTGGCATGTCCCCTTTCTTCTACACTCACTACATACACCTTTTCTCTGTCCCAGACCATATACCAGGAGCTTCTGCCTGCTAGTAAGAAGGTAAGGAGACAAGTAGACATGTCAGTGCCAGGGGACAGTCCTTACAAAGCTTGGAGTAGGCGCATCATTTGATGCATTTATGTCAAGCTCAGGGTGCTGTCTGCCTAGTATGCCCTTAGTTGGACAGTCTGCATTATTGCCCTTTTTGGCAGGTCTGGTCACGTGATTCACACCAGTGGCACACCCTTTAACCCTGCCCATTGACTTCCTGCTTCCCTGGACACTGCTGTTAGGGGGTATGGATTGAAAGTATAAATTAGAGAGAGATTAGCATAGAGTATGTGTTTTCATATAGCTGCATCCTTTGAGTTTCCCTCCAGCACCATCTCCATCAGATAGATGATGCTTGGGAGGTATGATTGTTTTTGTGGTTTTGGTCGATAAGATTATGTAATTAGGCCCATCATAATTGTCAGCACCAGGCCCACTGGGTTCTTAATCTGGCCCTGTACGCAGTACTGGAAACTGTATCTCCAGAAGGATATTGATACCTTAGAGAGAGTTCAGAGAAGGGCTACTAAACTGGTTCATGGATTGCGGGATTAAACATACCAGGAAAGGTTAAAGGATCTTAACATGTATAGCTGGGAGGAAAGATGAGACAGGGGGGATATGATAGAAACATTTAAATACATAAAGGGAATAAACACAGTAAAGGAGGAGACTATATTTAAAAGAACAAACACTACCACAATTAGAGGGGCAAAGGTTTAAAAATAATATAATAATAGGGTACTGAGAGGGTAGTGGATGCATGGAATAGCCTTCCAGCTGAAGTGGTAGAGCTTAACACGGTAAAGGAGTTTAAGCATGCGTGGGATATGCATAAGGCTGTCCTAGCTATAAGATGAGACCACGGACTAATGAAGGTATTCAGAAAATTGGGCAGACTAGATGGGCCGAATGGTTCTTATCTGCCGTCAGATTCTATGTTTCTACTTGTAAATAATATCCAAAGATAACTAGTAATTAAAGTCTGTTTCCGTTCATACAGAGACTGAACCTGAAATCAGAGTAATTCTGTTTCTTCTATAAAAATAGGAATTTGGGCATTTATCCAACGTGCCTCTGAAGTGCACAAGTAGAGATTTCTGACCTCTTGCTTCACTGAAATAATATAAACAACTTGCCCCACCTAGCCCATAAGCTGCGAGTGGGCAAAACCTGAAAAGAAAAAGGAAAAATAAAGTTAGAGTCCATTGACCCCGTAGTAGGTAAATAGGAACTGTGCCTGCATGCCCCCCCTGTGCAGCAGCAGTCTGAGGGAAATAGAGGGGTCTCCATGACATGTTATTAATCAGAACACGGAGTCCCTTCTATTCCCACAGTATGCGTAGCACGAGGCAGGTTACTATAGTGAAGACAGAGTGTCTCCTTACCTTATTAATTACCTTACATTGTAATTAAGATACATTGTAGCGAGTCACTATTTTATTGAACACGTAAAATACTTAATAATGACACTTGAATTAATACAGTCCTAATGTAATATATATATATATTTTTTTTTTTTTTACAAAACTTTAAAGGAACACTACAGCGTTAAGAATGCAAACATATATTCCTATTGCTAAACTTTTCTTCTGACTATTTTGATGTTCATGCCCCCCTCCTAACACCTGCAAGAGATTTGCTTTCTTTATGTCTCACAGCGCGCTGATCTCAGTGTTGCTACCATGTCTCCTTGGAAGGCATTGGAAGGCTAGCACTCATGTTCGGCAGAATGCCACGCAGCGCCAATCAAATGCTTTCTTTGCACAACCTTTTATTGAATAACCAAGTCTGACTGTGTTATTTGGTGGAAGCGCCTCTAGTGACTGTCAGGAAGACTGCCATTAGAGAGGTGTTTTAACACCTTAAAAAATTGCTGTATCTTCAAATCTGTATTGTTTTATATTGCAGGGTTAAATTGACAATACCACAACACCCAGACCATTTTATTGAGATTATGTGGTCTGGGTGCCGATAGCGATCCTTTTAAATCTCAATAAAACCACCTATCAACATCATCAACCTTAAAACATTTGGTTGGACAATGCCCTTTTTGCGCAGGTACTAGAGGCTTGGATCTTTATTAGCGACAGAGGCCAGTACTGTTGGTAATAAAAGTTTACAGAGCTTAGAAAATATTTCTCCATATTTTTGTTAATCCATATTTAGTTTAGTTTTGGTTTTTAATGATTAATTATATACCTTAAAATATATATACATTTTGAAATATAGCGTTTCCCTTTAACCCACCCGCACCCTGCTATTTCCTAGTGACCCCCAAATATTGCATACTAGCTCCCAAATCAAATCATGTGGAGTGTGAGAATAGATTTTAAAAAAAAAAATTTTTTTTTTATATGTTTTCCATCCAATTTAAAAGAATCACACTGTTTTCAATCTCGATAGGAAAAATACAAACTGAAAAGTCTCAGTAGTAACTATTCCTTTTTATTTTAAAGATCACAAGTGCGTCTGAGACAGAAGCTATCACGTTCCAGAAACTGGTGAAGGGCCACGCTTACTCTGTGACTGCAGCTGAAGAGGTTGGTGTCAGGCTTATTTTTTTTTTAAATTCATTAAGAGTATGTTAAAATGTGCTGTGTACATTCTGTCTAAAACTTGAATGTTTTAATGTCGGTTCCACAATCTGTCTTCCTATTTTAATCTTTAATGGAGATGTCATCCATAAACAGCTTTTATATAGTACTGTACTGCATACTTACCTTATAAATAGACTAGTCACTATAAAGTCACTATACAAGTCTCTATACAACAAACTATTATTTTTATCTGCTGAAAGGGAAACAAATCTCAGCTCAGTCCTATCCTGTCTGTGGTCTTCTAATTAAAGGAACACTATAGCATCCCTGCCTGTGTGCCATAAAATTAAAAAAAAAAAAAAAGTGTTTTACTCACAAGACTCCCTCGGCACTGCACACCTCTCTGCCTCCTGTGATGTCATGAATGAGGTTTGGCCTCCCTTGGCAATGGTCCAGTGATCCTCATAAAGGAGCATTGGGGACCTGTATGACAGCCACTAGGGGTGTGTTTACCCTTCCATGTAAACATTGCCCTTTCTACAAAATGTCAGTGTTTTACCTTGAAGAGTTAAGCACACAGGACCACTCCACCCAGACTTCTTCTTTGAGATGAAGTGGTCTGGGTGACTTTTAATTCATTTAAAGTGCAAAATATACAATACCCAAAAGACAGCCCGTTTTTCAAAAGGGAATACATGATATTATTCTGCTAAAAATATTTTTGGTGCAAATATTTAAAGGAACACTATAGTCACCTAAACAACTTTAGCTTAATGAAGCAGTGTTAGTGTATAGATCATGCTTCTCAGGTTTCACTGCTCAATTCAATGCCATTTAGGATTGAAATCACTTTTTCTGTCACACCTCCCCTTTCACTCAGATGTAATTTACCTTAAACAATTGTATCAGTTCTCTGTAAATGTAACTTTAATCACATACAGGAGGCTCTTGCAGGGTCTAGCAAGCTATTAACAAAACAGGGGATAATAAAATGTAAATTAAACATAACTTGCAATAAAGGAAGAATAAACTTTAGAGGACTCTTTAGAGGAAGTGTTTAGGAAGGCTGTACTAGTCACATGCAGGGAGGTTTAACTAGGGTTCATAAAGTAATTTAACTCCTAAATAGACAGAGAATTGAGCAGTGAGACTGTAGGGGCATGTTCTATACACCAATACTGCTTAATTAAGCTAAAGTTGTTTTGGTGACCTTAGTGTCCCTTTAATGTTTTATTATTATTATAATTTCTACTGCTCTAAGGGAATAGGATCATAATATTTTTTATTATGATTTATGTCACTCAATATGAAATCATAATTTGGTGTAGTTTAAAATGTGTGAATTATTTTTAGATATTTTTTACTATGTATTTTCTGTATAAATTAAAAGATGGAACAAACACAATACAATAAAAATCATTTGCTCATTTTTATTGAAAGCCATGAGTATAGAACACTATTGTTTAATTTCGGGGGATGAAGCAGAAATTATATTACGTGTAAAGATATAATGTGTCGATTATTCATAAAATAACGACTCTCGTGCTGTTATTCACCATGTACACTGTGGAATAATGACCCAAAAATAATGTTTTTCTCTGTATTATTCATGGTGGGTTTTTTTTAAATTTTTTTTTTTTACTATTTGGATTATTGTGTAAATGCAAGTTATTTTCTAAATGAGCATGTTCTGTAGAAAATAAAATTTAATTGACAGTGCAACTCTCAAAAGAAACCTTTTGATATATAAGCAAGCACTAAAGCGTAAATATGATGTTAGCACATGGGTGTGATATGGCATAAAAGCTGAGATTATAAATGTCTTAACTACCCTAACAATGCTTAGCACTTGGCCTCCTTCCAGCACCTGAAGAGTTAAGGGTTTAAGAACATGTCTTTCGAAAAATCATGTCTTTTTTTTTTTCAGTTAATTTACTACACACTTTGTCAATAGACCGTTTACATAAAACCATTACCTTCATGGAGGGTAGGAGAGCAGGAATGTAGAAATATATTGTGAATGTGTATGGCACTGCTGTAGATAATATTTTTTCTGAAACCAGCTGTGTCTAATTAGTGTATAGCTTTGCAACAAAAATTCTAACTATCATTACTTCCGTATAATACTGAATAAATGTTCTCGCTACCTCCTATACTGCTTCTTGATGGTGTTTGTCCTCTATTGAGTTTAACTTTGCATTACTGGACTTTGGGTACTCACAGATCAGGATCTATCATAAGGTGACCTTAGGTGGCTGCCTATTGGTCAGGCAGGGGCCCCAGAACCATCAATGCACTTGGCCTATTCTCTATCCATGTTATCTGTACACAGTAACTGATTTCTTTTCTGCTCCTGAAGCTGCAAGATATCCAGCTTTTTGAGTTTTCTACATTGACTGAGCATGAAAAAATGTGTGTTTTGACCAACACACGCCCTGAACAAATTATTTCCTGTTCTTCCGCAGCCCTAAGCAGTGCTGAGTTTAAACTACCTGTCTCCAAATTGTCTGACACCTTTTCTAGCTAAGCTCTTTGTGTGCGAGTCTTTGTTTTTATAACACCTACCTGTCCTGCGATCACTGTAAATACAATGATGCAAATAACGAAATGCGACAGGTGAAACTCGGACCCAGAAATATTTTTGTCTGACTGGCAGGGTTTTGTGAAGTCAATACATATGGATTCAATCCCTAGAGGAGTCTGATAGAAATGTTCTGTGTACATTGTTTGCATAGTACAGGTTACATTGTCTCACCTGTGTCTTGCATCCGTGAGGCTGAAACATCTCTTTTATTTACATTACTGTAAATAAAATAATTAGTTTTTAGTTAGAAATTCCCGAATTCGTAAATACATTCGTACAATCTTTCTTTCTGTTTTTGGAATATTACATTGTCTTGGGGGAGTAATTTGTTTGTCTGTATGTTTGGTTTTTATTTTGTGTGTGTTTGTTTCCCACAAGGTAAGCTACAGAGGACAGCAGGAAAAGCTGATTCGGATTCGAAATCCTTGGGGTGAAGTAGAATGGACCGGAGCTTGGAGTGACAAGTCAGTACTCAATGCTATAGTTGGGGAATATTTCACAGAATTAGCAAAGAACACCGAATGACTAGGAAATGGAAATTTAGCAATATCCATTTTTAATCAATAAGGTTTAATTACTAAACCATGAACTTGGGTGAATTAAAAAAGCAATTCCTGCTTTTCCAGATATTCTTAAAACGGTAGGTTTGGCCTCTTTTAAGAACTTTCAATTTTCAGTTCAAAACGAGGCAATGTTTAATTAGTAAATTAAATTTTCTCCCTTATACACTACAAACTGTGTCTAGTGCCTTTTGTCATATATAGTGCAATAAAAAAAGTACAAAGTATAAGTAATTAAAGTGGCTTTATTACCTGAAATGTTATTTTTATCATTTATTTTTAAACAATTTAGAATTTCCGTGTAAACATATTTAGCTGTATTTACTAATTGACGATCTGACATTTTATTGGTGTGGAGGTTGCTATCTTGGAACTGCATCCTAATTACAAAAACAATAACGGTAATAAAATAAAATGCTATGTTATTCTTGTAATGCCTGACTGTCTCTCAGCAATTCAACTTGCACCAGAAAAAGGTCTCATGGTACTAAAAGGAAACGATTTGAATTCTGACAATTCTCACAATAGTGAATAACTCTGATAGTGAATAACTCTGATAGTGAATAACTCTGATTGTGCTGGTGAAAGTGTTGCCAGTTAAAGGAATACTATAGCGTTAGGAATGCAAACATGTATTCCTAACGCTATATTGTTTCCCTCACGATTTTAGATTATTGGACCCCTGTAAATTTAATTAAACATGGTTTTCACTTAAATAGAAGTATTCCCTGGATAGAAAATCCAAATAGGGAGTACAGAGAAAAACGGGTTATAAGGGTGGCAATACGGGCATAACCCTGCATAAAGCACAAAATATACAAAAAAGTGAAGAAAGAACAACCCCGTGATAAATCAGGTTGTTCCTCTTCAAACCACCCCAAACAGATCAACGTCTAAGGAAAATAAATAGATTTTATTATTAAGAATAGGACCAAAGAAACCTAAGAACTCATATATGACAGTGGACTAAAAAGTTCTAGTGGAAACAGCATGTATTAATCACTGTTATATGTAGAAAATAGAACTCAAACAAAGTTAAAGCTACATATGATACTGTGAACACACATTGAACCTAACAGAAGGTCAGAGAGTGCAGATTGAATAAACTTGTATGAAAAGAGTCAATTAATGAGGAGGACCATATAAATAAAGAGGAACCTTCAAGCTGAAAAAGTCAGTCTCATAATAACTCCATATTATACTATGTGGTCGCCCCGGTGTGTATAAGCACTGAGTAAACTATTAATAAAAGTCCACTGAAAATAAATGAGAAAAAGGTATATTCAAACAAAAACAAATAAATCAAATTACCTAAGGACTCACAGATATAACACAATACTGTCTATAAACTGCAAGGTTCCAGTATAAATGGAAGTGGTCAAAGCACTATCCCATATAATAGTCTAAACTCAAAAAGAGTTAGTGCTGAGTATGATTGTATACATGAAACCTGCAGAAAGTCAGAAAGTGCAATTTAGTAGACTTGCATTGGAAATCGAAAGGATAGGGAAGATATTATAAGCAGAGAGGGATATAAAAAGTGGAGATGGATATAGATATAAATATAAAGTAAGCCTAAATAGGACAGACAAAACTAAATAAATCCACCTCACAGTAAATCCCTACTAGTTAGTCGTCCCGGTATGTAAAACCGATCAAAACAAGCCCAACGCGCGTTTCGGCGGGTAAACCGCCTTTCTCAAGAGCAAAATATAATGTATCAAAATAGTGTATCTAATGTATCAAAATAGTGAAAATAGTTTTCACTTACCTTGTTTCCAGCACCTGAGAAGCAGATGTGCGGCATGCGCCATTCTCATCCAATCAAATGCTTCTCATAGGGATGCAATGCATGAGGACGTCAAACCTCAAATAACTAAATCAAACTCCATTATGTGTGGAAGCGCCCTCTAGTGGCTGTCAGGAAGACAGTCCTATCTATCATGGAAGACAGCCACTAGAGGTGTGTTTGACACTGTAAGTAAATATCTACCAAACAGCAATGCTTTACATTGTGGAGTTAAAACGCCACGGTCACCGCACCCAAACCACTTCATAGAGATTAAGTGATCTGGGTGTCTTTCGTGTCCCTTTTAACAGCAAATAGATTCACAATAAACCACTCTGAGAAGTGCTGGTGTTGCTTATCAGTTTTGTAGAACCAGAGCATCCTCGTCAGCCCCCTCACTTTTAGTAAGTGCTCAGCTTGTTACAATTCATACGTAGAATTGGTGGCTTAGGGCTGCTATTTTCATCAATTTAGTTTCTTGCTATTGTCCCTGGTAAATGGATAATCAGAGTTTTAGGTAGTTTACATGTGGTTCATGGTGATCTGAAGAACATGATGATGACAGTCACTTCACTGATACTTTGTACATGGTTTATAAGAATACACATTTAAAAGACTAGGAGTGGAATACCTCCATGCAGACAGTAATATAAACAATTACCCCTATGCTGTAAGCAGGCCTTTGTGTGGGTGGATTTGGGGTATAAACAGTAAATCCACAGAAAACTGTTATAACCTTAATAAAAGCCATAATTGGACCAAGGTTCTGAATATTGTGTTCCATATGTGAGCCTTCAAAACAGCCATCGGCTTATCCTCTTCTTTTATGGTAAAGCTCATCCTATTCTCCTGAATGCTGCTGTGCTTATTAGATATTTATTTTTATATTTTATTTATTATTTTATATATATTGTTTTGTTTGCTTTGATTAAATCCTGCATGTTGTATTTACAGTTCTAATGAATGGAACTCTGTGGATCCGGACGTACGTGACAAGCTAATTAAGAGATGTGACGATGGAGAGTTTTGGTATGAAGAATAAATGTGTTATGTCTATAAATTATTACAGTTTCTCAGTAGACAATAGAAGTCTTACCTTATCCAAATGGGTTCTAAGAAGCACAGAATGCTGATAAATGATATTTAACTGTCCTATAAAAAAAGACCAGGTAATTCTAACCTTCAGACAGCGGACTCAATTTCCAATGATTCTCAGCCAGACTGAGAGCTTGCTGGTCATTATGGGAAATATAGTCCATAGCCTCCAGAGTGCGAGTTGCTACTGCTGGACGGCACAATGGCAGATGGGAATGATTACATACAAATGTCAGGAAGCAGTGGGGAAAGCATATTAAATACAATGGAATGTAGGGCCTGGATCCTGATGTTTATGTGCATGCCGAAAGAATAACATCACAGGGCTGTCTGTCTATATTTGAATGAAAGAAAGTAAAATACAGTGACTGTCATGTAAATGAGCACTACATGTTAGATTTGGCATGAGTAACTGGAATGTAAGTTGCTGGGATTGTCTGCCAAAACACTGACAAGGGCTTTAACTTGCAGAACATATATCTCAGTCAGTGCTCCATTAAGACATCTAATCACAGGGGTAGGCAACCTTTGACACTCCAGATGTTGTGGACTACATCTTCCCTGATGTTTTTGAGGATTATGGGAGATGATAAAGGTTGCCTACCCCTAATCTAATGTTACTTTTCTGACAACAGCTCCAGCTTGCAAGCGAGGGTGAGACTGATTTGCTAAAGGTTGCCTACCCCTAATCTAATGTTACTTTTCTGACAACAGCTCCAGCTTGCAAGCGAGGGTGAGACTGATTTGGTTTCTCCCTTCCCCTCACCCCCACCCCCCAAACACAGAATAATTCCCTTTGGTCCTAACATCCAAACATATCTATAAATCTTCATATGATATTAAAATTTAGCCAGCCAGCCTTTAGCCAGTGTTTTGGGACTGTCACAAATGTACATCATATCTCACTGATGTCCTGTCTTCAGCAGTTTCTTTTTAAATTTGCTGGAACATCTTAAAAACCTAGTAAAAATCTTCACCTGTTTGTGGTTAACGTTATTGTAATAGTGTCTCTGAGATGCGTTGTATAGGCAGAGTGAGTCCAGGCATTTTAATTGGCAAGAAAGGGAACATTTCTGTTAATATGGACAGTCTTTTTCAAGTCATAACATCATTGAATTACACACACATATACATACCACCCCTACACACACATCCTTCACCTGATTCAGTAAGTAAATAGTCTTTCTGGTTAAGCAATCACCTGAATGAACAACCCCACATTGAAAAGAAAAAATGAAAGAAATGTGTGTGTGCTGTTCAATGAAATGTTTTCATGTTGTGCTTGTTGTTCTTATGATGGACTTTGTGCGCCTGAGCTCTCTCTGCATTTGGAAGTAGTAAGGGGGCTTGCCATCTCTTGAGCCTGCAGTATATTATTTGGGTAAATACTTTGTTACTGTTTTGACCAATTATCCTGTCTTCTGTAGGATGTCTTTCAATGACTTCTTAAGGCACTATTCACGGGTGGAAATCTGTAACCTCACGCCTGACACTCTGTCTTCTGATAAATACAAGAAATGGAGTTTGACAAAGATGGATGGCACCTGGCGGAGAGGCTCCACTGCGGGAGGATGCCGAAATTTCCCAGGTGAGTTCCCAAAACTAGGTTTATATGTTTCTTGTGGGCTGGGGGCAATGGAAAGTCATCTTTATTAGGGAGTCTCTTTTTTTTTTTTTTTTTTGTCATTGAAATTATTAACCCTTAAAGTCATCTCATATATTTAAAAAAAACAACTATGTGGAGGAACTAAGTGGCAGAATTTTAATATTAGACATGGTTTATATGTTCAACCCCTTAACCATTATGCCATTTCACACCCATGTGTTAAATCCATGTTTACGTTTTTGCAATCATTGCATTAACACACCAATGTCAGTACAGATATCTGTGAGTTACTGTCCAAAAATTATATATTGTTTTGGGTTTTGTATCAACAGATACATAAGTGTATTACACTTTTAGGTAATAATTCTAGTTTGCAAAACAATCCAAACACTGAAAAAAACACCATACAAAATGCAAACTCAAAAAATTAAGATTGGTGCAATTTTCCATATTGCATATGGTAAGCAACAGTATGGTAGTCATTTTCTTATAAATATTTCAAAAATACAATCTTCTTGGCCCTGCACATTTTACAACAGTTCAGCTTCCAGAAAATACAAATTTAGAAGATAAAACATAGATTTTATTAACTTTCTACAATCTAGTAATTTATGTACAAAAAGCATAAGAATAAAATGTTTGTAAAGAATATTGCACATATTTTTAAAGTACAGCAAAGTTGGATCTCACAGTACTTAATCTTACTCATTATAATAAAATAATCAATATCCTACCTCAGTACAAATTCATTTACTATAATAAGTTAATAAGTAAATTGAAGAAGTAAGTTGTGTATTTTTTAAATATCCAGATGCTATGGGCTCTCAGGACAAATAGTCAGATTTCTCTGTCACACAGCTTAGTCTTCACAAGATTTTACCCATGTTTTGCACCAAACACACTATCAAACTTTGCCTGCCCTGCACTTTGGTGACATCATCAATAGAAGCAGATGTTGTATGTGCCTTACACATCTGTCCATGGGGGCTTCTAGAGGCCAATTCCTCACATGACCTTCTTGAGATTTTAATACAGCTTTTCAGTTTTATCCTGAACCTCCCTAAAGACACTGCAGTACAGTTGCCCCACTACAGGATATTATCTAGTGCCTTCATAATTACACACCCAAAGAGGATCTGATGCCAAGTACCTGTACCTGAACGGTCTACTCTTGTGGCTTTCACAGCTGTAGGATCCACTGTTTCATATTTACCTCCATGCTTGGGGTTCTATGTTTAATTTGATAAAAGGGGAAGTTTGCCCAATTGCCCATCAGAATAATAGAGAAGATACATTTATGTACATACTATGGACTGTTTCCCTTTCCTCCTCTATCGCCGCCACCCCTTATTTTCTTTCTACTTTTTCTCCATCTTCCCTGCATAAAAAGAGGCAAAATTTCAGCCCTACATGAGCCTTTGTCAAGCTTTGTTCTTGACATGGACTCATGTAGAGCAGAAACGTTGCCTTATTCTATCCAATAAATCTGTCCTGGACCTCAGCCTGTGCTCAGCCCTTGTTTGGTTTTAATGTACAAAAGCCTGGTCACCTCCGGATTGGAGGCATGGTTTGTAGAAGACGTGCCTAACCTATTATTATTTCTGCTTTGTTTTGTACTGGGCTGAGTCAGGTCCTACTATGCGTAGCTATGAAAACCTTGCACGTGAGAAGTTATAAATTAAATCAACTTGCTAAATCTAAACCAGCATTTTGTTATGAGTCCTCTACTCACATACTCACACATTGATTCCATTACTTGATTTATTATGGCCTCGATTTAATATTTTTGAATAAGCATTTCGAATTATACAAATCTGTATATTTCCAAATTATTTATCTACAGAAGTCACAGTTAAAGTATATGGGAATATTTGCAGATACATCAGTTGGATAACTTTTCTGATAGGATTGTATCATTTGAAAACCTTATCCAAAAGAATTAACTCCAGGCCTGCATCGGGTCACAGAAACCTTTTACCTCCTTGTAGAAGGAGTTTGACAGCTGTCAATGTGATTCCCTACAGACACGTTCTGGATCAACCCCCAGTATGTCATCAAGCTGGAAGAGGCAGATGATGATCCAGATGATGATGAAGAAGGTTGTACTTTCATTGTTGGTCTGATCCAGAAAAACCGCAGGAAGGCAAGAAAAATGGGCGAGGACATGCACACAATCGGCTTCGCTATTTACGATGTACGTTCACATGATGAAAAATGAAAATATAATTTTGTACTTTTTCTACCTTATTTTGACACAAGCATCTTATCTATCAGTCCCTACTCCCTCTAATATACTATTATTTCTCTTGTGTGTCTTTACTCCTTCCTCCTAGACTGTAAGCTTGTTTGACCAGAGTCTTATTTTCCTTCTGTCAATATCTTTTGTATACAGAGAGTCCAGGCTCACACATTGCATCATACTGCAGACTGTTTATTGGTATAAGGACAACTTGACAATGTTTTGCCCGACATAGACGACCTGTGAACAGTCTGTTGACTCTGTGCCTGGACTCTCTCTGTATTTGGGAGTACTATGGGAGTTTGCGATCCCCAGAGCGCCAATATATTGTTTGCATAAATTACCTCATAGGATGTGCGAAGTCCCCACTGGAATCTTATTTGGTTAAATATTATTTTGTATTTCAATAACTTTGTGTCAAATAATTGTAAAGCGCTGAGGAATATGTTAGCGTTATATAAATAATAGTAATAGTAAATAATCCTGTGCAAATAAGTGATAGATGGTAAGTTATCATTACAATGAAAAACTTTAAGGTTCCTTTTTTTACTAGAGTGCAAATTCTAAGCCAAAGTCTGCTATTTTGGCCTGAAATCTGCTCTCCATTGTCTATTCTCTATAATTCCGTGTTTGGGAAGGAATCTTAAAGGAATGAAATGCTTTGAGGTCCACCATGCTCATGCTCTTGAGAACCTTCCACATTCATTTACTTTCTCTCTGTTATTTCCACTTTTGACTCATCTCACTGTTAACCTCCAGAAACTCATTCATCCTGTTTCTGGGTTTTTTGGCCCAGGCATGTCTCTGCTTCTTGTTCTGCACTCTTAGCAATTGTCCTTGGCAACACGTCTTCCAGTTATACTAGTTTCATGCAATATCCGTCAGTCGATGCTGAAACATTGTTACTTCTGGTAGCATTTAGCTGAGTTTGCAGTTCGGTAATTGTGTTTTTGGCAGACTTGGGACCAGAACAAACTTTTTGGATTCTGAGATTGGCCTGATTGCTTTGTTCTGTCTTTGTGAGCTCAAGAAATGTGTAGAGTCTGAATGTCATTTCCAGGAATGATAGAGTTAACAGAAGCTTTATCCACATTATAACCTGCTTCCTGGTTAATCTCAATCAGATTAAATCATATTTAGCCTCAGTCACACAGCATTTTTATAGACAGGTTTATATAACTGGCAGGTTCTTCAAAAAATCCTAAGGGATGAATGAGGTTGAAATGTATTTCAGACTCTACTCCGGGACTTCCAATAAAGATTCAGTAATTGAGAAGAATATGGAAAATGATTGCATTCAGGAAACTACTCTTGAATAGGTGGTGCAGTTCATATGGTAACATTATCTTCCAGGGATATGGAAACATTATCACAGGAAAATATTTTGACTTTTTCCAGGCAGTAACTCATTTGGATGTAGATTGTAGTGCAGGTGGTAACTATATCACATTTTTCTACAGAGTTAATGATGGTGCTTTATAAATGCCAGTAATAATGATAATAATATAGATACATGGTCCAGGTGTTCTTACACAAGCTTCTAATTTGGTTTTTAAACTTCTCATCTTCCACTTTACCTCGTGATGCTGACTTGTTTTCTGGTAGTCAGTGGCTATCCCATGACGTGTCCCTCAGTCTTTGATTTTGACCTCTCTTCCTCGTTGTGGATGTAATAGGTCCAATCTTTCTTATTATTTCAGTCTGTTCCCCTGACAGCTTAAATGTTTGAACAATGCACCTGCTATTCGGGCACTGACTAAATATCTGTTTGAATCAGCTTGTATGCAGTGTTTGATAACTTGTATAACTAAATATTAATTGCTAGACCTCTTTTATATTTGCCAGACTGCAAATTGGCCATTAACCCAATGTGACTCACCTGTGCAGCAGCAAATTTATACTCCTGTTCAAGTAGTTTTGGTGATAACGTGTGAGTTATAAAGTGTGTGTGAAATAAGTGAAATTTTAAAGTAACAGTAAATGTTGACGGTATATCTCTCCCTAAACCTTAAATGTAACAGAAGTACGGACTTCTGTGCATCAAGGATATAGACACACTACAAATATAACACTTACTTGAAAAGTAAACATGGTTGTTAACATGAAGTTCTCTTTAAAAGATTTTAAAAACAATAAGACAAAAATAGAGCAGACAACTTCAAGTTAATAAATGTCTTTCATTTTCGAGTAAGTGTTACTTTTGTAGTGTGTCTGTATCTTTGGGATGCAAGGTCGGGATTTCTGCCTCTTGTATTTTAAAGAGAATATATACACTCTTTGTTGGGTACCTTCGCTACAGGTGGGATTCTAAGACAATTGATATTTAAGGTTTGCTCATTTTATTTTTTATTTTTTTGTGTGTGTTTTGCCTAAGTCTTGAAAGCCAGTTTTAACCCCCCTATTTTTTTTATGCGTGTAAATTCGACATACATGATAAGTGACAAATGATAATGTACCTTTAATTAAAAAAAAATATTTCTTTGTTTCCCATTCCTGTCTTTAGGTCCCTCAACAGGTACGTTGACTTTGTGCAATTTAACATTTAATGAATAAAAAACATTCTCTATTAATAAATCTAACGGAGGATAATGTGCAAAGTATTATATATAACATAGAAACATAGAATGTGACGGCAGATAAGAACCATTCGGCCCATCTAGTCTGCCCAATTTTCTAAATACTTTCATTAGTCCCTGGCCTTATCTTATAGTTAGGATAGCCTTAGGCCTATCCCACGCATGCTTAAACTCCTTTACTGTGTTAACCTCTACCACTTCAGCTGGAAGGCACTTCCATGCATCCACTACCCTCTCAGTAAAGTAATACTTCCTGATGTTATTTTTAAACCTTTGTCCCTCTAATTTAAGACTATGTCCTCTTGTTGTGGTAGTTTTTCTTCTTTTAAATATAGTCTCCTCCTTTACTGTGTTGATTCCCTTTATATATTTAAATGTTTCTATCTTATCCCCCTGTCTCGTCTTTCCTCCAAGCTATAAGAATAGAATGTTGTAGCGGAACCATCACTTAGTCTTGTACATTATTACTGTAATGTTTGTGATTGTCTTACTCCATCATATATTGAACACTATTACTATCTTTATACTAATGTGGCAAAAAGCAGTTCTCTATGGGGTAATATATTTACTATATTATATACTGACTATTATCTTATTGGAACATCAACACAAAGGTGCCATGTATGTATTAGTTGTCTTACTGAGGCTTTTTTGGGGCTTTGCGCTTGCAGTTACTCTGTGTAATATTCGCCACATTACTAATTCAAATTTTTTTTATTTACATTTTTTTTTAAATCCCTATAGCAATCATAAATGATTAATTTGAATGATTAATGTAAAAATGTGTGCGCAGATTGCCTTTTGAAAGTTGTGAAAACACTTTACCAAATATTTTTAAAGCGAGATCAGCACAAATGGTGTGTGAATATATCTGAAATTTACTAATCAATTTCAAAAACACAGATAAAAAGTAATTACTTTACGACATATGTGGTTTGGGGTTTTCTATTTTTTGGCACTTTGTTTGCACGTACCTCCCATAATACAACAAACAAGCAGGTTGCGCATAATATTCAAAAGAATACTGTAATAAGTATAAAAGAGTCCACAGGACACAGTCCACGTTTTAAGCATTCACCAAATGACCTTGCTTCCTCCAGCGTTATAATTCTTTATCCGTGGGTACATGTAAAAGAGGGAGGGAGAAAAAAAAAAGACCCTATGGTTCAGTATTTTTCCTAAGTGAAGACACACAACATTCGTGTACAAATTCACACTCACATAATATGGAGCTTCAAACAGCTCCAGTCACAACAGCATGTAGTGGATAACATAGCACAGTGAGCTCACATAACAAGTAGAGGGTATTTGTGGTTGTTTGTTCAGTGTTAATGCATGCAGTTCCTCCTGACACGCGCCCACGAGGAACCCCTGTCTGTTTATTTCCTTTTAGATGGTTGGGAAGACGGACCTCCACCTTAGCAGAGATTTTTTCCTAAGAAATAAGGCCAGAGAAAGATCAGACACCTTCATCAACCTTCGTGAAGTACTTAACCGGTTTAAACTCCCACCAGGAGAATATGTCCTAGTCCCATCAACCTTCGAACCTCATAAAATGGGAGACTTCTGCCTCCGTGTGTTTGCTGAGAAGAATGCTGAGGCTGTGTATGTAACAAAACTATCTGTTTTATGGGTTAAAACCTGGGGGAATAGTAACATTTGGCTCAGCAGCTCCTTTTTGTTGCCTGAGCATAATGTGTGCAGCTCTTTCCAGCACCTAGAATACGTGTTATCTGATCCACAATGTATTCCTGGCCCTTTTTTCTCTTTCTCATGCTATTGAGCAGTACATGCTGTTAAGATCCAGTATATAGCAATCCTCTGTTAATTCATTGTTTTCCCTCCTATATCAAAGGATCTCCCTTTTGCAGCATCAATATTACATAATGCAGGGCAGCACTTGCCTTGTACTGCCCAAAAAATGAAACATAGAAACATAGAATGTGACGGCAGATAAGAACCATTGGGCCCATCTAGCCTGCCCAATTTTCTAAATACTTTCATTAGTCCCTGGCCTTATCTTATACTTAGGATGGTCTTATGCCTATCCCATGCATGCTTAATCTCCCTCACTGTGTTAACCTCTACCACTGCAGCTGGAAGGCTATTCAATGCATCCACTACCCTCTGAGTAAAGTAATACTTCCTGATATTATTGTTAAACCTTTGCCCCTCTAATTTAAGACCTCTTGTTGTGGTAGTTTTTCTTCTTTTAAATATAGTCTCCTCCTTTACTGTGTTTATTCCCTTTATGTATTGAAATGTTTCTATCATACCCCCCCCCGTCTCGTCTTTCCTTCAATCTATACATGTTAAGATCCTTTAACCTTTCCTGGTAAGTTTTATCCTGCAATCCATGTACCAGTTTAGTAGCACTTCTCTGAACTCTCTCTAAGGTATCAATATCCTTCTGAAAATACGGTCTCCAGTATTATGTAAAATTCTCCAAGTGAGGTCTCACCAGTGTTCTGTACAATGACATGAGCACTTCCCTCTTTCTACTGCTAATACCTCTCCCTATACAACCAAGCATTCTGCTAGCATTTCCAGCTGTTCTATTACATTGTCTGCCTACCTTTAAGTCATCAGTAATAATCACCTCTAAATCCCTTTCCTCAGATGTTGAGGTTAAGACTCAAATATTCTGTACTCTTCCCTTGGGTTTTTACGTCCAATATGCATTATCTTGCACTTATCCACATTAAATGTCAGTTGCCACAACTCTGACCATTTGGCTTATCCCTCCTGGAACATCAAAGCTGTTACATATCTTAGTATCATCGGCAAAAAGGCATACCTTACCATCAAGACCTTCTGCAATATAACTAATAAAAATATTAGAGAGAATTGGTCCAAGTACAGATCCCTGAGGTACCCCACTGGTGAAAAGCCCAAGCTTTGAATATACTCCATTGACTACAACCCTCTGTTGCCTGTCACTCAGCCACTGCCTTATCCATTCAACAATATTTGAATCCAAGCTTAAAGATTGGAATGTATTGATAAGCCATCTATGTGCAACAGTGTCAAAAGCCTTACTGAAATCTAGGTAAGCAATGTCTACTGGACCACCCTGATCTATTATTTTAGTTACCTAATCAAAAAAATCAATAAGATTAGTTTGGCATGATCTCCCTGAAGTAAACCCATGTTGTCTCTGATCTTGAAATCCATGTGTTTTTACATGTTCAACAATCCTACCCTTTAACATGGTTTCCATTACTTTCCCCACTACTGAAGTAAGGCTTACTGGCCTATAGTTGCCCGACTCCTCCCTATTACCTTTCTTGTGAATGGTCACAACATTTGCTAACTTCCAATCTTCTGGGACTACTCCTGTTAACAATGATTGGTTAAATAAATCTGTTAATGGTTTTGGTAGTACACCACTAAGCTCTTTTAATAACTTTGGGTTTATTCCATCAGGTTCCATTGACTTATTTGTCTTTACTTTTGACAGTTGAAATATAACCTCTTCCTCTGTAAACTCACATTTAATAAATTACTAATTTGTCCTTTTTCCTAACTGAGGTCCCTTTCCTTCATTTTCATCTGTAAATACCGAACAAAAATATTAATTGAGGCAGTTCGCTAGACCTTTATCCTCTTATACATACCTTCCTTCTTTTGTTTTTAATCTAAAAAAATTGTGTCCCCTTGTGTGATTTGGAAGCTCTTATAACTTGATTAGCCTCTTTCTGCCTAATCTTATAGATCATTCTGTCTTCCTCACTCTGTTTTTTTTTTATAATTACTAAATGCTAACTTTTAGTTTTTTACTATTTTGGCCACATCTGCGGAGTACCACAGTGGTTTCTTGAATGTGTTTACTTTTACTGACAAGCCTAATGTAATTTTCTGTTGCCTTCAGCAGTGCAACTTTTAAATAATCCCATATCTCTTGGACTCCATTTAAATTGCTCCAGTCTGATAATGACTTCCTTACACATATTCTAATTTTAGAAAAGTCTGTTTTTTTTTAAAGTCTAAAACGATTTTTTTTGTGCGGTGTGACTCAGTCACTGTTCTTATATTAAACCACACTGACTAATGATCACTGGATCCTAAACTTTCACCTACAGTAATATCTGATACCAAATCTCCATTTGTTAACACTAAATCTAGTATGGCCTCTTTACGAGTTGGCTCCTCAACGACTTGTTTTAGAGACAATCCCAGTAGGGAGTTTAGAATATGTGTGCTCCTGGCACATGCAGCTATTTTGGTTTTCCAATTCACATCAGGAAGATTAAAGTCACCCATGATGATAACTTCCCCCTTCATTGTCATTTTAGTTATTTCCTCAACTAGTAGATTATCTAACTATTCTATTTGTCCTGGGGGCCTATAAATTACACCTACACGAGTTACTGTGTGATTACCAAATTCTAACGTAACCCAAACCGACTCTATGTTCTCCTCACTAACTTTTATTAGGCTAGATTTTATGCTATCTTTCACATACAGGGCCACCCTCCCCCTTTCTTGCCTTCCCTGTCTTTTCTATATAAAGAGTACCCTGGTATTGCTATGTCCCAGTCATTTTTCTCATTATACAATGTCTCAGGAACGGCGACTAAATCTACATTATCAGTTGCCATTATTGCCACAAGTTCAGGGATCTTATTCCCTAAACTGCGTGCATTTGTAGACATGACTCTAAGCTTATCATTTTTTAACACACTTGCTACATGCACCTTCTGTCCTTGTTTTGTGGGGCAATTGGATTGATGTTTTATCACCCTTTTGCCCCCCCTCCTAGTTTAAATACATCCTAGCAAAACCTTTGAACTGCTCACTGAGAACATTTGTTCCCTTTTGAGAAAAATGCAAACCATCTTTTTTGTATAGTTTATTTCCATTCCAAACAGAGCTACCATGAGAAATAAAGCCAAATACTTGCTCCCGACACCATTCACCAAGCCACAAGTTAAAGTCCCTAATACGCATCCGCCTGTCATTCTGAGTGTTATGCACAGGCAGAACTTCAGAGAATGACAGTGTGGAAGCAACCTGCCGTATATCATTGGCAAAAACACTAAAAACTTCCTTAACCTCTGAAACCTCATTGCAAGCCAAGTCATTTGTCCCTAGATGGACAAGTACATCCAATTCCCCTTCCTGCTTTGCTCGCTTAACAATATTACAGATACGTCTCCTGTCTCTGTGAGCAGTAGCTCCGGGAAGACATCTCACAAGACCATCATTGTCCATCTCCACACCTCTTAAAATGGAATCCCCCAACAAAAACTGCTTTCTATTAGGCCTCACCATAGTCTTCAAGCTGGTCTCCACAACACCACTACCCTCAGTGCCTGAGCCTGTCTCCACAACACCACTACCCTCAGTACCTGATCCTGTCTCCACAACACCACTACCCTCAGTACCTGAGCCTGTCTCCACAACACCACTACCCTCAGTCCACAACAACACTACCGGTGTCCAGGAAAACATGGAAAACAGGGTGGATTTGGCAGTGTTATATCCTGATGCTGCAATTTATGATTTCCATTTTGCTCATACGGCAATCCTAGCTGCAACAACAGAGGTTCCCTGTCCCGTTATAAACTGTATGATTATATCCATGTCACGGATTCACTAAGGGTGATTGGATATTCACTAACATTCGCTATCCTATCCATACAGGCTGACAATTTGCATGAATGAAATGCCTTGTTTGTGTCTTCACAGAAGGTAGTTGTGTTACCAAAAGTTTGTTATAAAACAAATATAAAAACTAGAACAATATGTGTGTATATATATATATATATATATATGTGTATGTGTATGTGTGTGTGTGTGTGTGTATATATATATATATATACACAAAAATTAAATAACAATGTTATATTGTTTTTAACTTTTTTTTTGTAGTGTGGCAGATGATAAAATTGAGGCAAACCTCCCAGAGGTAACGTACTTTTGACTTAATATAATCGTATAAACATGTGGAAATTCGTTTGTGAAACCTGTATTTAAAGGGACGTACGCCACGTAGAAAATGAACTGCAACATTATTATTTATGTGTGATAAATAACCATAAAATGCTAATGAAAATACACCATGGCTTAAAATAAATTTCTCATGTTTGGATTTAATAATAAGTATAAAAACAAACTAATATATTTTATACCAGAAACACTTCGTTATCAAAAATATGCACACAGTCTCAGTAGCACTCAGTGTGCTGTTTTTAATTCACAACCTGGCTGCCGACAGACAGAGAATCTACACACAGGTAGTGATATCCTCACTATATAACTGCCTGGGTGTCCTCTCCTTCTAATGCAGATTGTTTTGTTGTTCAGATCAATCGATACTGTCAGTGGCTGAGCTGTGTACATACATTTGATAAGGAAGTCATTTTCTGGAGTGAGGGGACGTGGCAAAGGAGGCAGGCTTATGGTGCAGCATTTTGCAAAACATTAATTTATTTTATGGAAAAATATAAAAATTTGAGCATGCAAAAAATATAGCATATTAATGCATTAATATTAATCAAATGCATTAAAGTTGTAATGGTGCCTGGAGTGACCCTTTTAATTAAATTCTGTAGTTAAATCTTGCCCTGTGAACATCAATGCCCCTAGCTTCCTTTTTTATTATTTTTTTAACATATCTTGCATGCATACAGTATACATGTGTAAACGTTGCTCCATTACATATAGGCGATTTTTAATGAATCACAGTTTACTGTCAGACCTAAACCAACCTAGCAGGCTCAGCTAAACTTTCAGACTCTTCCTCATCAGACATCCACGTGCTCTAAGCATGCAGGGAAATTTTGGGTTATTATGCCACATTATCATAGGCCACAAATGACTAATTTAAATGAAATGTCTCTGTTGCGTCAGAAAAAAAATATTGGATATTAAAAACTTGCAGCAAGAGGAAAAAAAGGATGAATAATCAATCTGATTGTGAGATGACCAGAGTGTTTTGTGAATAAATATTGTATCACAGTGAGCTGGTACAGCATAATCTTAAGTGTCCCTATTTATGAGAGACAGTCCCTATTTGGAGCCTTAATCCCTCTGTTCTATCTTAATGTCCCTCGTTTCTAGGAGCTCTGTATTGTTTGTGTGTCTGAGTGTATAACAGAGCTCCACAGCAATAATACTCCCAGTAATGTGCCTTTAAACTACAATAAATGTATTTAGAAATCAGTCTGTGTAAATAAGATACATTGTTCTGGTTCCATGTTACATTTTAGTTTTTATAAATTGTTATTAGTAAGTCACTTAAACTTTCTCAGAACAGCCGCGCCCCTGATCACCCCCAACTCACACCCCTAATCTTTGTCCATTTGAAGTGGGTGTTGGATGGTGAGGTCCAGTGTGGCCTACATTGGTTCTCCTGTGGCCTTCTTTTTCTGTTAAATTTTCGTTTCCATGATGTTCCCTGTCAGGATGACTTCACTGAAGACCAGATCGATCCCAGTTTCAAGAGATTGTTCCAGCAGCTGGCGGGAGAGGTGAGTCTGTGGAGATACCTGAATGGTTCTTCTTTAATAGCTATCCAATACTTACTGCACATTCACTCATTCCTTTCACTGTCCAGGAGATGCACATAGGGCTGCATGGGGTCTACACTTATACCAATCAATGTAATGCAGGGCACACAATGAAGGTATATACAAGCTAGAATCAGAAGGAGCGCACGGTTATTACCCTGTTTCCCTCAGGGCATAGTCTATACTCTACATACAATACAACATATTAAATAAAATAGGGCACACCAAATAATAAAACAAAATAACACATCCTGATTGTATATTTTTTTATTGTCTGTTTTTTAATCAAAAAGGTGTTGTGTACGGTAATAACGCATCATCCGTTTGGCTAACTTTATATGTACTATTTGTGACTCCAATAATTGCCGATTTTGATTGACTCGTAATAATAACCGATAAAACAAAAACAAACAAGACAATCTTTATTAGAAACACAAATCCCAATTATTAGTCCTCTCAGTTATAGAAATCCATAATACAACCTAGAGTAGTAAATAGAATAGTCCAAAGTTTAGGTGACTACCGGTAGGGTCTTAAACCCACGTGTTCTACCACAAGAACTTACCAGCATAGTTTTAACCAGGAATGCTCAGTGTGTGATCGCTCATGTTGGCGTGTGTGTGTTTTTGTACCAGATAACAGTTTTTCTTTCTCTCTCCAGTGAAAGACCATTCATCCCCCCTTATAAAGTATTTTGATACAGTAGTGACGACAACTGACTCATTTAGATTATTTTATTATGAATGTATGTTTCTATTTGCAGTCTATTTACAGACTTTGTTCAATTTTTATTCCAAAATATTCCCCACTAACTGAATTTTGTGTTTTATTTATTTTCAATCTTCATAGATGTCACCAGAGGTATGATGTGTGACATGTGTTGTGTTGTATATAAGGGTTGATTCAATTACGTGTAATCTTTGATGCACACTGTAATTAGATACGTACTATAATCACGTTTACTGCGCAGCAAACTCTACAGAGGCCAAAACCCAGAGCAGCATCCTTGTTACTTACACACATTAGAAAGAAAGGGCACATAATTGAATCATGCATATTGTATGGAATTTGTTTGGCTTTTATCCTCTAAATCCCTACCTTCCCCTCTCCACTAGCTTTCCAGAATGCTGTGTCCCTCTCTCAGACTCGGACCATTCCGAATTCGACACAAACTTGCAAACGCTTTACATGATTGGCTTTTCGTGCTAGCGAAAGGCAACACACTTTTTCCCTATTACGTTAATTTTGCACATTTGAAGGCCCCTTATTATAAAGCAATAGCCTATGGCTCCCTATCATGGAGAATATAGCAATTTATTTATTATTTGCTTGTGCGCCATTAAGCGATTGCCCGGCGTCCATTCCTGCAGTATGCTGGGAGCATGTCTGGCACAGCTAAAGAGTCCGCTTCTTCAAAAACAGTTTATTTGATAAACCAGTACCTGCGGTGAAATGACAACCTGAATGTAGGCTAAATTAAGCATGTTATAAAAATCTGAGTTGAATTTGGTCAAAGTATTGATGAGGATTCAGGAGTATTTTTGATCAAGTATAGTTGGTATGTATGACATTTTTTTTTAAATGAATTTGGGGAGGTTGGATGATAACCGAGCTAGTGACAGAGTGGGGGCGAGGGGAGGATTAATATTGTTTGTGATGAGGGGTAATCAGATTTAGGAATACTCTAGGCAGGCATTAACCTTCACACCCTCCCTTCCCCCAGATAGTGTGGACTACACCTCCCATGATGTTTTGGTAGCGTTATGGGAGATGTAGTCAAAAACATCTGGAGTGCCGAAGGTTGCCTACCCCTGCGCCTGGTACCTTAGATGCAGCTAAAATAAAGGGCTAATTCTACCTTAATGTAAATTAGGCATTTTCCTGAGAACCGAGTAAAATGGATGCTTCTAGCCACATGGACCAGAATACTTCCCCGACTGATTCAGAGCCTTTTCTTGGGGTCTGTATCTCTGGTCGCTGCACCTCACTGTTAACATAGCCTCTTCTTAATGTGCTCCTAGCTGGGGTATCTAGCCACTACTCTAATTCATACAGGAGGGCAAAACAATGAGAGAGCAACAAAGGGCAACCTCACCGACACACAACAAGGAGCCTCCCCTCACACAATCCCCCAAATATAAAGTGAAATAACCCCCAGTTAGGCAGCACGCCCTGCTTTCTAAAGCTGTTTTTTTTCTCTCTCCTTTAGGTCTTTATAAAATGTGCAAAATTAGTAGACTGATGCGTATTTAGAATTTAGAGGTGTGGTTGCTGGTGGCCTATTGTACAGTGCTACAGAATCTGATGGCGCTATATAAATAATAATAAGTACAAAAATACTCCCATCGTTCCATTAAACATGTTAAATCATCAGCTTCCTGTTCTGGCTGCAATAGTCCTCACACTCTGTATCATTTATTATTTCTGCATCACTTTAGTCCACGTACATTTTTTGTTGGTTAGGTCAAAAGTAGAGATTGCAGCATAGGTAGAGTTAAAATCTAACTGATGCCTGTCGCTGTGACAATGCCCAGCCGCCACGTTTCCACTTTTAGTGAATAGCTGATAAATCCATTAAAGTTTCCTCCAGTGATGCCTAATAGCCTGTACAGCCCGGCTGTCATGTCACAAGCCGTGTGGGAACTTCGAGCCCCAGGGAGAATGTATCCAGGAAGATCACAAGGTTCTGTGTTACTCTGTTACGCTCTATTACATTATACCGCAATGTTATTTGTTGTTCTTTTTTTCTCCCAGGATAAAGAGATCTCAGTGTTCGAACTTTGCAACATCCTCAACAAAGTGATGGCAAATCGTAAGTCTCAGCGTATCTCTGCTTTATGCTATACTTTGGGTTTTTAGAATGTAAATGATACCACGGTCCTTAGGAGCATCACATCCAGAATGATAGTGTAAGAGCCCTGTATGCGACTAACAATCTCTCAATGCAGCATGGAGGACTCAGATCTGTGTCTTGTACTGGTATTGAAAAGGTTTGAGAAGTCACCTCCAGGAGGTGCTGGAAATATCAGAATTTTCTTCTTTCACTGGACCTGCGCATGCGTGTATACAGGCTAGTCTATTCTAGTATTACTGCCTGTCTGTATGTCCGTTCTCCTAAATATTAACCTTAAATATGTTTATTAGGGGTCATGTAATAATGTAACAACGTATTTAATATACAAGAGCAGATAACCCCCCTGTTAGATCTACATTAAAATGCCATCACCCACAGGAAGGCTGAATGAGTGACAATATTCAATGACAATGTATAAAACAGAACAAAATTTTACCACTGATAAAAACTGTGATCCATGTCCCAGGGCATTTGGGTGGCACCAGATTATTTTGCTAATTCAGTCTGGGGGCATTCCGATATTAGTGGATAAGAGTTTGCAGAGTTTTTTATTTGACTTTACTAGGAATTCAATATTTTTAATTTCTTTTTGAAATGGTGAATTGTGATAACCTGCAAAGTGAACTTGTTAAACTAATGTCACAATTAGTGATGTCCCGAATGGTTCGCGAACGGTTCGCCACGGACTCATCATTGATTAAACTTTGACCCTGTACCTCACAGTCAGCAGACACATTCCAGCCAATCAGCAGCAGACCCTCCCTCCCAGACCCTCCCACCTCCTGGACAGCTCACTAAGAATGCAGCTTCACAATGGATGCCGTCCAGGAGGTGTGAGGGTCTGGGAGGGAGGGTCTGCTGCTGATTGGCTGGAATGTGTCTGCTGACTGTGAGGTACAGGGTCAAAGTTTACTCAATGATGAGTCCGCGGCGAACAGTTCGAGGCGAACCGTTCGCGAACCGTTCGGCGAACCATTCGGGACATCACTAGTCACAATAATCACAATGAGTACATGATCCCTATTTTAGTCACTTTTTTTTTTTTTTGTATATCAGAATTTTCATGACATTCAGGAACATAGTGTATAATAAATTACAATGTGTAGAGAGAAACAGAGGCTCGCAGGTCTTCGTTCAATTTGATTTTAGTCACAATTTGCCTCCCTCTCTTGACACATCAAGAGAATTAATTATCTTAACATGCAGCCAAAATCAGGTGAATTTACCTTTTAGAAAATGATAAAGTAACAGCTACACATGGCTTGCCCCAGATGGAACGTGAACGGTTATTCAATAATAAATGTGTGTGAGAAAATGCATTTAGTCACAGTACAATATTTACATTTCAGGAGGCGATATAAAAACTGACGGATTCAGCATTGAGACCTGCAGGAATATTGTTGACCTGCTGGATGTATCCTTTGAAAAACTTCATTGTGTCTTGAAGTTTGACGTTTTACACTCTTACTGCAGTGTCCCAATTGGTCAGACCAGATTCAAAAATGTTCGTTATTCCAGATGGCAAAGGGATCCTGTTAAAACGGGTTCATCTTAACAGATAACTGCTCCTAAAGAAATTAATATATAATCCACCATAAACGTATTGATTTCAGCACATTCATATTAGAACAGAGTAAAATCGTTCATTTTACTCCTATATTCCTCTGGCTAATGTGAGTCCTGCATGCTAAAGTTGTAGTCCCCTCCATGGCAGTGCATTGCTGTAGTTGCTGTGATGCCGAGTTGGAAAACCGCCTATAGGAATTTCTCCTGTTCTACCCTGTCACAGACTTTGCTTTTTTTTTAATTTACACTTTATCAAGTATTTATGAGAGCAACAATTATATTTGATTTTTTTTTTTTTTTTTTAATTGTTGATGGAAGCGTAACTTAACTTGATATTAGCTGATAATCTTGTAAGAGCTCATGAGCCACATGGCCATCCTGCATGGCACCCCTACATTTGATTTTTACATTTTTTTTAATTTTTTTTAAATAATCTTTAATGTTTACTATGACAGTTAAACTGTGATGGTTAGCAAAGAAGTAGCTGACTTGACTCCCAATGTTGCCTACCACGCTGCCCTCTGCAGGATTAACGTGGAATCTTGCAGACTCTAGGTATTGTATAAAATGATTGCCCAAACCTCTTGTAAACACAGATCCCACGAACAAGTAATTAGATCCACGCCAAATGGCTGACTACACCGACAGACTGAGTTGTGGTCACTTGACAGGAAAATTACAATGTTTAGTCTGAAATTGCCAAACTGGGGAAAAAAATCACAAATTGTAGATATTTTTTTAATTTTATTTTTGAAATATTTTACAATATGTCGGTTTCTGCCAAAATGCCTTAACTAGGTGATCAACTCACGTAAACTCTCTGTTAAAGATGAATCCCTAAACATTACCAAATAAAACTGATAGTGGTTGGTTCTTTAAAGTGCACTTGTCAGCTGATACAAATATATTGATCTAGAAAGATGTCTGTATCACGTACCGCCATGCTGTTATTTCTCCTTAATTCATTACTTTTCCTGCAGTCTGATGGGTCTGGAAAACTCGGCCTGAAGGAATTTAACATCCTCTGGACAAAAATACTGAATTATCAGGTATGTTTTCTTTTTCTTTATTTAATTTTTTTATTTGAATTTTTATATTTTTATTTTATATTTGTTTTATAAGCTTTACTTAAGTTTTCTTACTTTAATATGTATCAATATTATTATTATATTATATGGCGCCAACATTCTGCAATGCTGTACAATAGAGTAAATACAGACAAATAATAAACATGTATGGAATCGATAAATGGATAGATAGATAGAAATGATAATTAATACTATTTTTAAAGTGAACAGGGGGAGGGGTCAGGGACCTAAACTTTTTTTTTTTAAACTATAGTTTTTAGGAATATGTTTGTTTTACATGTACTGTATTTAGTTGTTGCCAACGTTGTCATTTGCCTGTTGTAGAGAATTTACCGCAGCATCGATGTGGACAAATCGGGAACAATGAGCTCGCATGAGATGAGGAAAGCTCTGGAATCTGCAGGTAGGAAGGGTTCTAGAATTCATTCAGTCAGATTACGTCTGGAAATCTGGTTAGTGTATCTTTATGTGCATTTCGATGGAACGTTCAAATGTAACAAAAACAAAGACTTACAGGGTTACTTACTAAAGTGAGAATTCAAAGGGACACTATAGTCACCAGAACCACTGCTGCATAATGTAGTTGTTCTGGTGTGTATGGTATGTCCCTGCAGGCTTTTTAATGTAAACATTGTCTTTTTCGAAGAATTTAAAGAACACTGGTTTCGGTTTCATTTTGGGGTACCTTAAATATAAGATACAGTTTCTCTGTGTTTAATAGAATTGTGTACTCTCCTTATTATTTTAGGGTTTACGCTGAATTCTCAGCTTCACCAGATGCTCGTTGCCAGATACGCTGATGAAGAGTTGTCCATTGATTTTGATAACTTTGTGAGATGCCTTATCCGCCTGGAAGTCATGTTCAGTAAGTAGCCGGTCTCTGACAATCGGAGCTTGTAGAGGATGTAGAATGTTTATATTCTTTATCAGAGCCTTAACGTGTAAAATCTAATTTTCTTTACTTTGAATGGAGCAGCAGGGGCCAAGCTTTGGGTGTCAGGAGAAATCTTTTATCCAGCTTCCCAAATTGTTTGCTAAATACTCGGTATACACAAAGAGAATCCTCCCATTATAACTGCTACTATCAGCTGTAGTTGTTATGGTGCTTAGAATGACCGTTCATTCAGTTAACTCTTTACGTGCATTTTCTCTTTGTTCTGCAGAACTGTTCAAAAAACTGGACAAAGATAACGATGGCGTGGTGCCTCTTACCGTGGAATCGGTATGTATGAAAGAGGAAACTGTAGGATATAAAACATTGGCCTCCATGCCAGTACAATAAAACAAAGAATCTCTGCCCTTGCCATGGCCAATAATGGCCTGTTTGATCCCCTCACTGCGTTATTGACCAAACACGGAATTTACTGAAGAAAACCTGAAAAAACATAAATAATTCCAAATTTGCTATTTTAGCATAACAAATTCCTCAAAATAAAGTTATGTTGCCAGGAGGCCCAGGGGCACTCTCTTATCTTAAGGGGTTATATTGTTATTAAATGGTTTAATCCCAAAAGTTGCGCCGATATCCAGGTCTCCCAGACGGCATCCGACTTCTGAATCTGAGCTACAAGAATCTGAGCTGACGCTCTAAGCCAGTCAGTAGCTTCCCATTCATAAAATGGTACATACCCCGAGAACGGTTAAACCAATTAGGGTACAAGTACACCAGGGGCCTCCTGGCACCATAACTACTTCATTTAGATGAAGTTGTAATGGTGGCCGGATTGTTCCTTTAATTCCCCAAAGTTTGGTGTTTAGCAATTAACCCTTTCAGTGCTGACTTTTTCTGTTCCGTCAAGCTATTAATTTTTACAGAGAGGAAGCCAACGTGATTTAATTAACAGACAAGAATGAGAGAAGCAGGTTATCAATAAATACTGTGTATGCAACATATTTTGCACTCGCATACAATGCGCAATATAATCTGAGTAATTATGTAACCGTAATTGCCGCATCACATTTAAATTAACGAACAGGACTGTAATACTGTATAATTGTGCATGCAGTGTTCTGACATCCAATGTTCATCTGAAATGGACATTGATTGCTGGTTTTGTAACCCAGATGTTTTCTGATTGCTTTTATGTGTTTTTTTGTCTTCCCAGTGGCTGTCGTTTACTGTCATGTGATTTGCGGTGGCTGTAAAAATAAAACCTTTATCCTGACTATGCATCCGATAGCAAGAAAACGGCTTTGCAGACTGTGTAAAATACTGCGGCTTTTATTTAGGAATATGGGTGCCTTTGGGGAAAATATAGTCTATTTTTTATGACATTAATCACTTTCACTGTTCACATAATTTCAAGGAAAGAATCTGCTGCCCAAAGGGGTTAAAAAGTCTAACATACCTGTCCGTGCCACACTTTGGTGGCTGCAGAGCTGAAAGGGTTAATATACAACATAATTAAACTGTTTGTTGTCGAAAAAGGCAGCAGCACCTCTGTGCAATGAATTGCTGACATTTCTACAGAATTTTAAAATATGCATATTTTATATAAATATATATAGAGCGAGAAAGAGATCTTTGCTCTGTCTAAACCGTGAATGTCTTATCAATATGAATGTTTACAACAAGGCTGTCCAAGAAGACCATTGAGCTAGAGCAGGGGTGGCCTCTTATTATCAGTTACCGGCCTTTAGGCTGCCCAAGCATTATGGGACTTGCATTTCTACAATACTTTTTGGCCACTCCTTTGGTTTAAAGGTGTACCTGTAATGTTTAATATGAAGATAAAATGTTATTGCTCAGCATGCTGTAATTCTGCTCTCCGTATAAGAGGAAGGAAAAGCCTCATAGTTTCATAGAGTTGTGCCTCAAATAAGAATTGTGTCTTAGTTTATGCATACATGACATCGGGGGAAAATAAGTTTTTACCGTCCCTTGCATTCCTTTCACTATAGCTTAATGTCACATTGGGCTCAACTAGAAAAACTGCTAAAGTTACATTAGAACCAAGTGTACGTGTTATGGTTCCCACTGGCCCAGGTCTCCACGGTGGAGCCAAGTACACTTGGAAAATATTTCAAGGGACTAAAAACAATGAAACACAAACGGTCGATACTGTTTATATTACTGCCACGTTCGTGACACTTTACCTCCAGCCTGGCATGTGTGCCTGTACTGCCTTACTAAGATGCCCGCGAGGTTAAACTAAGCGTCTTCCATCACAGTTGCAGCTTGGGATTGAGAGTTCCACAGGGAATGTTTATTGCATCCGCAAAGCCCTTAGCAGACCACTCTGCCTACCACAAGTACTAGCATTGGCTGAGACATATTATCAGGAGCGTGTCCGCTGTGAGAATTTACATTTATATATTAAATGCACGTCCAGACACAAGGCAGCCAACCAGGTCTTTATACTGATCACCTGACTTAAAGAAACCTCAGTCATTTGGAAGCAGTCATTCTCCACCCTGTTGGTGATTTGTAATCACTATAAAAGAGAAAGATCGGCATGAGTCAATGAGTTCACGTAAACTGGAATTCTATATTATTTATATATATATATATATATATATATATATATATATATATATATATATATATATATAAAAGCCAAAAAAGTCCTTGCACTCAGACTGACCCTGTTAACCTTCAATGCCGGGTGCTGAAATAGCCACAGCAAAAATATACAAAAATAGAAGAAAGTGGGCTAACTCTCACGTTCTTGTAGTATAAAGTAGAAATCTTTATTGGGAGTTATTCCATAAAATCAACGTTTCAGCCCACGTCCAGGGCTTTCCTCAGGTTCAACAAACAATAAATATATATATGTAATATATTGAAAGAAGCAGTGCCTCAAACCTTCATTCACCATGAATTCCCCACGTTGGTGTATGAGTGTAACATCATTTTACTACAAAATCTCTTTTTCTTTACCTTCCTCGGCAGCAAAGATATAAATATAGTGATTGGCAGAAATCAGAGAATGTAATATATCCTACTAAGCCGGGATTGGCTGGATGGGGTGTGATGTAATGCTTGTGTGGTTTGTAAGAATTCTTTGTCAAATTTGTGTCAATCATTTTACTTATATCCTGTCACTGAGGGATGTTAATTGCTTTCTATCATTAATAGCTGTGTAATTATATATGGCTGCACAATCTTTGAGAATTATTTTTCACTAAACCAGGCGTTATTGGGAATTGGCAGGGAAATTTCCCACTTTGGCCCAAAATAACCAAATTAATAAAAACCTCAAATCTGCTTTTTCCCCAGTTTGGACAAAATTGTGATTTCCCATTGTGTTTTTTTTTTTTACCACAATTCATGGTTTAGTGAATTTACTCCTATGTCAAACACAAGATTGCTATTCACTTAACCTTTATTGATCTTCACCTCACTAGTCATCAAATGTTGCAAAGACCTCGTGGACAGCTCTCCATAGAGAATTCACGGCTACCATTTGAACTTGGTAGACTGTTTCTCATAATACTCAAATAGGTTAACTTTTATTGCTATAGATATAGGGTAGGTCACAATCACCTTTGGAAATCGGATTACTTTAGTGCAAATGCCACATGGCGCACTAAATTTTGCAAATCATGTTCAGTTATTCAAATGTTCAGCCATTTTCTGATTGTTATTATTATTATTATTATGATATTTATAGAGCGCCGTTAAATTCCGCAGCGCTTTACAATGGGTGGACGAACAGACCTGTAGTTGTAACCAGACAAGTTGGACACACAGGAACAGAGGGGTTGAGGGCCCTGCTCAATGAGCTTACATGCTAGAGGGAGTGGGGTAAAATGACACAAAAGGTAAGGATAGTATTAGACTAATGACAGTTGCAGAAGAGGAATCAGTCAGGAGCTATTCCTTCCATGTATAAAGAAATGGTGACAGATTACAGGTTAGAGACCACTTAAAGGGTTTTTATGATTAGAACAATTACCTACTGTATGTAGCAAACAAACTGAATATTTGTAACACAGGAAAAATCATCCGTCACATGGTTGCAATATTTTACATGAAGTAACTAACTCTGGTAGCTGGATAGCAGTTCTTCCATTGACATCAATGGAGAATATTGTTATCAGATTCCCAGGGATATTCTTATCGGTTATACTTGGACCTATCCCAATATGCCTTAAAGGGATAGGGGTAGCACTGATTGCTAAAGTGGGGGGCTATGTTTGTTTTTTATTTGGGCTTGAGGCTTACCTTTTCCTAGAGAAATTATAATAAAACTTTAAAATGTGTCTGTATGTGTTTTATTTCATTCGCATGATGGCTGTGGCTCAGCATAATAGGTACAATGTTCCAAGAATGAGATTATTTCTTTATTCCGTGATGTCAGGTAGACAGAGAATAAATGGATTTCTATATAATTGTGAAAATACTTGTCCCAAGAATGTGTATAATCATAAAATGGCAAATAAATAATAATAAAATAAAACAAAGTGGAAAAATACAAAATACTTAGTCCTTCTTTACCCAAATTATTAATTTCAAATTTGATAGACTACCAGTCGATCCGAGGTAATGAACTTGTAAGATCAGTCAGTTTAAATGGTCAGGTTTTTTTTTTTTTTTTTTTTTCCGTTATATATATTTTTTTACGCTTTGTTTAAAGGGACAATGAAGCAGTTGTGTTGTATAGATCGTGCCTTTGCAGTCTCACTGCTCAATTACCTGCAATTAAGGAGATAAATCACATTATTTATGCAGCCCTTGTCACACCTCCCTGCATGAGACTTAGAAGCCTTGCTAAACATTTCCTGTAGAGTCATCTAATGTTTGCACTTTCTTTATTTGAAATTCTGTTTAATTTAGAATGTATTCTCTCCTGCTCTGTTAACAGCTTGCTAGACCCCACAGGAACCTCTTGTATGTTTTTAAAGTTCAATTTAGAAGAGCAGGAGATACAAACTTTTTAAAGGAAATTACATCTGATTGAAAATGAAACCATTTTGTTTTCATGCAGGCTGTGTCAGTCACAGCCCGGGAGGTGTGTTTAGGGCTGCATAAACAGAAACAAAGACTGTTTTACTCCTAAACGGCAGAGAATTGAGCAGTGACACTGCAAGGGCATGATCTATACACCAAAACTGCTTCATTAAGCTAAAGTTGCCTTGGTGCATATAGAGTCCATTTAATAATCTATTTTAATGCATTTTTTTTTTTTTCCAATCACCATTACTATATTGTTTACAAACAATATTGAACAGTTTAACAACATATGTTTCAGAAGTTGACACTACTTAACGAGGTCTAATAAAATCAAATAAAAGTACATTGATCCTCCTCTCAATCTCTCTCAACAGATATACTAGGTTATGTGAAGGGTTTGCTGGAGCACGGTTGTTGCTGTTGTTAAGAGGCAACTGCCCTAATCTCTGTTGCAATAATAACGCTGTCAGTCATGTGCTTCAAAGTTGTCTCTGGGATAGACTTAGGAGAGCTCTACAACGGTTTGGACGTAAGAAGAGTTTAAGGACTGTGGGGGACGTGTGGAATGAGACCCTAGTGCTTCATGTGAAGGTTATCGTTCATTATGTCCAAATATTATTGAAGAGTCAATTCTTCTTCGTATTATTTCCCTACATCTACTCAGGAATTAACTTTAAGGGAGGGTTTGTAGATTTCTAATGCACGAACCATGAAAGTGAGAATGTGCTGCAAGATAAGATTTTTTTGTGTCTCTTTATGGTGTAAGGAAAGATGTCCAGTAAAGGTTCCTCAGGGAAGGAGAGTATGGAGAAATAGCTGGTACATAGGATAAGTACTTGGACCTCTGCCCAGAATCCGTTGAGAACTGGGCATTTCCAAAAACCAAGCGGCAGGGAGCTCACATCTTTGCCACATCTCCATCAAGTGTCTGATGAGCCTGGATATATATGTGACAATCTGGTTCGAACCAAGTACCACGACATTAGTAGCTTACTGATCGTCTCCCAATGTGTAGAACAATGTGAAGACTTAAAAGCACCTTGGCCGCCACTTCTTGTCATGTTGTTGGTGTGAAACTTTTACAAGAACATTCAAGTAGGGGAGCATTTGGGGAAATAGTGATCACAATATGGTAATGTTTGAAATAAATTAAACCAATGTGTCTTAGTAGGGAAGTAAAACAAGAGATTAAAAATGAGAACACGGCATTTAAATCAGACAAATCAGAGGGATCCTAGATAAGATCTAAGGAAGCCAATAATGCATGCAAAAAGGCAATTAAAGTGGCTAAACTAGAAAATGAGAAATGCAAAACCAACCCCCCAAATTTTTTCAAGTGCGTCAATTCTAAAAAAACTAAAAATGAAAGTGTAGGTACACTGGAAACAGAGATGGGTCTATTAACTAATGAAGACCAGAAAAAGGCTGACATTTTAAATAACCTTTTCTTCAGTAGAAATTATAGGGTCCTATGACAAGAGATATGCAAATGATTGCTGTAAAAAACTTGCAGATAACTTGTGATTGGATGACTCAAGACAAGATGCTACAGTAGTTAAATAAAATTTATGTAAATAAAGCTCCGTGGCCTGACGGTATTCACCCACGAGTACTTAAAGAGCTAAGTGGGGAAATAAGTGAACCTCTGTATTTAATTTATTGAAGATTCTTTTGTTTCAGGTATTGTACCGAATGTTATGCTACAAGGGTTTTTTGGAATTGGAACTCAACTGCAGCTTGTAGAACTCCTTAATTATAATAGCAATGAAGCGGAGAATCTTTCTAACTATTAAGGATACTGTAGCTTTAAAGCAAAGTGGGGTTTGCTGGAAGTAAGTGAATCAGGCAAAGTCTTAATGAGTGCTATAATTTTTAGTAACTAAGGTTTATAGCATGTAAGTAACAATTCAATAGGAAGAACTGCAGGTTATAGCAAGCAAGAAACAGTTCATCAATAAGTAAATCTTCAGAGATGAAATGAATATTATACTTAAGATTGATGGGAATTATCCTCCATAGGTATAGCATGCAAGCAGCAATGCAGATTATAGCAAGCAAGAAACAGTTCATTAATAAGTAGATCTTCAGAGTTGAATTGAATAGTATACTTAAGATTGATGGGCGTTATCCTCCATGGGTATAGCATGCAAGCAGCAATGCAGATTATAGCAAGCAAGAAACAGTTCAGTTGTAATTGAGACTCCAGAGAGTAAAGTAAATTTTATACTTAAGATTGAGGTGAGTTGTCCTCCATGGGATCGGATAGTTAGAGTCCAAGTAATAAATGATAAACATAGACCGGTTTACAGGAGCCAATAAGGGATGGAAGGCACAATCCTTATATCATAAACGGAGATTGTGTAGCTGGCGTCTGAACGCGGAAGTAGGTCCGAGAATCACCAAGCGATTTGAATCTGGCGCGGTCTCTCTAAATAGCGTAAGAGAGCCGCATCAGAAAGGGGGCGGGGCCGGCTCGGCATACTGGAAACGCCGGAGCCGGAACAGATACAGCATGACACCGAAGGATTGAAGGAAGGCAGATGTCGTTCCTCTATGCAAGAAGGGTTCAAAATATTTGTGCTTTTCTCTTCAAAATCCTTGCCTGGAAAATATAGACCCGTGAGCTTAACTTCTCTGACTGGGAATATATTTGAAGGGCTATTAAGGGATAATATTCAGGAATATATTGGCAAGAATGTTATTAGCAATAATCAACATGGTTTTATGAAACATAGGTCATGTCAAACTAACCTAATTGCATTCTACGAAGAAGTATAGATCAGGGTGTTGTAGTGGATGTGATCCACTTGGATTTTGCCAAGGCATTTGATACGGTTCTTCATAATAGGTTAGTCTTCAAACTAAAAGAAATTGGTCTAGAGATGAATATTCTTGTTCTTGGTTAGAACATTGGCTTAAGGACAGAGTACAACAAGTTGTCATCAATGGTAAATTTTCAGGCTGGACAAAAGTGGTAAGTGGTGTCCCTCAGGGTTCTGTTTTGGGACCACTTCTATTTACCATATTTATAAATGATCTTGAAATAGGCATTGAAAGCCACGTTTCAGTGTTTGCAGATGACTCAAAACTTTGTAAAGTAATAAAATGTGAGCAGGATATTGCTTTGCTGCAAAGGGATTTGGATAGTTTAAGGGGACTGGGCACTAAAAGGGCAGATGAAATTTAATGTAGAGAAATGCAACATTATGCACTTCGGGGTCAAGAATGCACAAGCATTCTAAATAGTCTAAATGGTAGTGAATTAAGGATAACCACACACAAGACGTATTTGGGAATTGTTATGGACAACAAATTAGGCAGCAATATGCAATGTCAATCTGCAGTTGCTAAGGCCAGTAAGGTTTTGTCATGTATAAATAGGGGCATAAATTCTCAGAATGAAAATATAATTTTGCCTCTTTATAAAATCGCTGACACCTTGAATATGCTGTGCAATTTTGGGCACCTGTTCTAAAGAAGGATATTATGGCACTAGAAAAAGTGCAGAGACAAGCTACAAAATTGATAAAAGGAATGGAGCATTTTAGTTATGAATAAAGTTTAAAAATCTTTAGTATGGAAAAACAGCGCCTCAGAGGGGATATGATAACATACAAATATAGTCAGGGCCAGTACAAACCATTATCTAGAAATCTATTCAGAAACAGGGCTATACATAGGACACGAGGTCACGCATTTAGGCTGGAAGAAAGGAGATTTCATCAAAGGCAAATAAACGTTTGTTTTTTACAGTAAAAGCAATAAGGATATGGAATTCTCTGCCTGAAGAGGTGGTTTTGTCAGAGTCTATACAGATGTTTAAACTGCAATTGGATAAATACTTGCTGAAACATAACATACAGGGATATAATTTCTAATTAGTGGGGTAATAGCTGCTTGATCCAAGGAGACATCTGACAGCTATTTTGTGGTCAAGAAGGAATTTTTTCCTTGATTGTTGCAAAATTGGAAGCGCTTCAGACTGGGTTTTTTGCCTACTTTTGGATCAACAGCAAAAACATATGTGAGGAAGGCTGAACTTGATGGATGCAAGTCTCTTTTCAGCTATGAAACTATGTAATCCTCTTAATGGAAAGTGGGGCTTGAAATCCTTCCAGCAAATTCCTGACAAATCCTCTAATTCCTCCCCTAAAGCAACATAGTTTACCTCTAACAGGGGACCTGTGACCTTCCCAAAGCCTACATTTCATAAAGTAATTAAACTCTGGAATGGAGTCTGCTGATTAATCTCTACATGGAATCAGGCAAATCACAAAATGACAAATGTTATTTATTAGACTCAATATATACCCTCCAGTTGTACCTCCTTAGGATATAATTTTTTTTTTTTGTTCCTCATATATTGGCACCTCTTTGTAACTAGAAGCGTTCCATTGCTTTAAACACATGGTAGAAAGTAGGTGGTGTGTACGAGTGTACCAGCGTTTTACAGCATTCAACACATGGTGTGTCTTGTATAATTAAAGGCAAGCACTGATTTAATAGTCTGATCTATAAAACATTTTTATAATTTAGAGTGTTGTGTGTAAACAAAATAATCTTAAAGATGTCAATAAGGCCATAAGGCTGCCTAGAATAAATTCTTCCTTCGCCATTTGAATTGTCAGCCAGCCAGCACGTGCAATCATTATTAATTACATGTACCATTCTATGGGTTTACATCCCCTCCTTGATAAAAGTACATTGGTTCTAGAATCCTTAGGAGGAGCATGGAGGGTGATCAGATAGGGTTGTCATTGGTTTAACCCCCGATTACTGAATTCACACCTCCTTAGTCACCGTCCCAACTATATCATTTGTGGAGTTCTCTAATTCATCCTTTAGCTTCCGACTATCACCTCGTATGTCTTTCCTTCTACTCAAAGTAGTTTCCTAGCTATTTAGGTTAAATTTCACGTGTCTTTCTTCCAAAATATCACCCTCTTGCACTAGTATGATGGAGATCCACATGGTTTGCCTCTGGGTGAGGTTCAGTAATTCATATAAATGTAATATCGTTTTAAAGCTAGTAAATGTGTAAGAAACAAAACACCCTGTTGCCTCCAGTATCCTCCTGTCAAAGTGTCCATACAGAGCATGTGCAGTGTTTTCTGGAACTTTGCCTGCTAACTCTGTATCCTGCCATTAACCCTTTCTTCAAATGAGACTCTCATAGTAATCTAGCAAAGCTTAAGTTTATCTGCGGATGTTTGTTTTTATAATTTTAAAACCATGCCTTTTTTGTTATGGAACCGCTAGAGCGGCATAGTAATTATACAAGCTATATGCTTCTTATAGAAGCTTGTCAATATCTTAAATATGCCCATCAGCGCATCTATTGACACTTTGATATATGGAACTGCACAACAAAAATGAGAATAATTAGTGACGGCATGCGGTACAGCAAAGGTGAAGGTTTTCTGTTTAAGGAAATGGAAACAAGCACAGACACACAGCACATGGGTTTTCTGTGGGAACCTAAACTGTGAACTACTCCAAATAAAATAGAGAACCAAACGTGGGCTTATTGTGTAAAAAATCTTTCATTACAGCTCTTGAAATGGACACCTCAGAAATCATCCAAAACAATTTTATTACCTTTTTTTTTTTTTTTTTTAAAGAATCTAGTTATATAGACTACATATTCTCAAAAAAAAATACACATTGTTTTTGTTTTTAGTAAAATACTGAACATATCTAAAACTACACATTTTTCTGCAAAATTGTTCTACTTTATATTAGTGAAAACAAAATGTAAGAAAATAAATGCACAAAAAATAAAATAATGCGATCAGCCTTTCAGTTTATATTACAAAACACGTCACATCCATGGAGACTTGCTTTCCGAAACAACTGTGCTATTCTTTCACAGCAGAGAACGTCTAGACTGTGAGACCGTTATGTGAACAGGTAAGCCGGCGTTATGAATGTGTCAGTCACATGATCAGCATGCGAGAGAAGTCCAAAAGTCTTGCCAAGAAATGGGCCGATCAACATCTCTTTATCCACCACAGAGAAGATCCGTTGACAGAGTTCTCCGTTTGTACATGCAGCCATCTACATACATCACAATCCTTCATTTGTTTTTAAAAATACAATTATAGAGACCATTGCTTCCAAGTTACATGGATATGTAGCTGGTGAATTTGTCCGACCATACAATAGTCCTTCTATTAAAAAAATACTTCATACAAGGTTTAGGTCATCAAATTTAAGCCAGTGTCCTTTGCCTTGGTTTAATCCTTGGGTACAGCTGGAAAGTGAAAAAAATAAATCTTAAACAGGTATCAATTTCTTAAAATACATGTAACGTAGATGGCACAACACGTTATATTTATTTGGAAAAGATTCACTAAATAGCAAATTAAAACCCAAAATGTAGAGTAAGGTTTTTGTTTTAAATCTGCTACCTTACTATTCATTTTGCAATTGAGTTTTCAAATTCAATACAAGACAATGTTCGTGAATGTATGTTAGTCCAAAGATCACTCACAGACAAAAGAAAAGGCTTAAAGGGTTCCTCCAAGCACCATGACCACTTAAAATAATTAAAAGTGTTAATTTTGCCCGGTGGTTGTATGTGCAGTGTTGTGCTATGAAATGCGAGATTGATAAAGACCCGGCAGGGTCGAAACATTCTTGTTTTGCCATCTCAGAGTGCATGGACCAATATGTATTCTGCATTGCTATGAAATGCTGCCCACAGAGTTTAAACCCTTTGCTGTCTGAGGCATCACTGGGAGCATCGATTTCCAACTCTGCTTGTAAAAATTAAGTGCATTTCATTTTAACCAGTGAGCAAAGAGTTCAAAACATCAAGCGCCAAAAACAGAGTATTTGGAAAAATTCTTCAAAACCGCAAATTATCCCAAGTTTGTTAATTTTGCCTGTGTTTTACCATTTGGATTTAATTTACCCAAAATGCAGTTTAGAGAATAACGAATAACCCTGCTAAAAGATTTACACAATTACACACAATCCACAACTCTGGCCAGGTACTTCTTCTGAGTATGTGTTGCTGATTAAGTTCTACAAATACATACCCCGAGCAAGTTGCGAGGAACGTATGCTTCTTTGTCATGTAAGCGAGCCCACCACCATTCCTGTTCATCTTCATCCTCCCTCCTCAGAACAGTCATACAGTCTCCTTCCTTCAGGGTCAACTCATCCTCATTCTCTGGCTCGTAATCCCACAGGGCATAGATCACTCCTCTGTTCATGATCCCCATCTTCTCTTGCACACCTACAGGAGCACAGGAAATGCTTGTATTAATCCCATCCAACAAGGTGTCCAGCTATATAAAGGACCCTTTTCTTATTTTAATAAGCAGACATTCTGGCTGCAAAAGATGTTTCAATTTACATTGCGGCAACTCCAAATCTATGCCACATTCTTTGAATCCTTTAAAATCTATCAAATACAACCATCACATTGATCACTCAGACAGGATTGTCTAAACCTTCATTAAGAGAACTATGCTGGTATCTGTACAATGAGCACTGGTAATTGTTCTCTTTGTGTAATGTTATTATATTCAATATCACAATAAAAATGCTTTACTGTATTCCTACGTTGAATGAATATGAGCAGCATTCAGGTAAAATATAAACGTATTCCATAGACACATGAAAGAAAACAGAATGTCTTTTTGCCTTTAATGCTACAAAAGGACTTTAAAATAGGATTAACACAGAATGTCTCTGTTTTCATATAACCAAACGTTAGAAATCAGAATCCTTAATGTGCATAATGAAAGCAGAGGACTGAGTAAAACATCAATCCAGAAGTTAGGAGCCTCAGTTTTATTAACATATTTACTGGTTCATGATCAGGAAGCTCTGGGGGCAGGCAGGGACTAATCTATACAGCATGCCACAGATTATTCAGTCCCAAGCACAGAGCGCTCTCAAGGCATCTAATCTGCCCAAATCTCATGCCATCCCAAAACAAACCCACTGCACTCACGGCTCCCTGATAGAGGAGCATTTATAGAAGTTAATACTGCTAATACAACGCAGGAGATCACAAATTCCCTTCCCAGAACTAGGTGGACTTTTACTTGTAATACTAGAACCAAAGGGTCTATAGTATGAACAGGATATTTGGGTGTGCGATTAGCAGCTCTCTAATGAGAACACGACACTTTGTCCTAATCACACTTTAAACGGGCTTTATAAAGGCCTTGCATAAGAATCACTAAAGCAAAGTCCCAAAAGTTTACAGTTCGAAGTGAGAACAGTAACCAGGCAATGTAGAGGGAAAAAGTTTGTTTTTGTTGTAGAAACCGTATCTAAAACGGTTCGAGTTGACCCAATAAAACGTCAGGATAGGAAGTTCTACTTTAAATGCCAAGGAGCAGAGGATCAGTCATCAGGTACACACTTATAGCGAAGTGCTTGTTCTTCAAAATTCCAGAATTAAGGGTTTCTGCCAGATTTAGTTAACAGAAAATCTTATCATAAATATTACTGAATTCCTAGGGTGGGGTTTGTTTGCCGAAGGGCTAATTTCCAACTTCTAGCAGAGTCACTGAGATATCTGCCAGTATAAATAGTCAATTTATTGAGAAGGGGGCGGGAGGAAAAGAAGGTAAAACAGCTGAAATAGAGAAAGAAAAAATAAATTCTCCAAGCAAGTAATTCTTCCAGGTCAGTTGCTTTTGTCTTACATTTGAGATTAACTTTGAATTTCTGAATATTCTCATTTTAGTGAATAATCCTGAAAAAAAACATTTTTTTTAAATTTAAATTCAGAAATCTAGAATTAAGAAAAAGTCTGGCAAACATACCGTAAAGAAATTGGGAGCACTGACTGTAGCCTTCCTCCATCTCCTCACATTTATCCGCAGCGGTCTGTCTGTCGCTGTAAGTCGTAGCAAACACTGCTGCACCGGATTCTACCAAGAACTTGCACACCTGCACGTTGTTACAGGAAGCAGCGCAGTGCAATGGGGTCCTGTGTGTGAGAGAACGGGTTAATTAAATCTGAAAACAAGTCAAATCTTTCAATACGTGGCTGGAATCCTACATGATTTGTATAGAAATACCGCTATGAATATTGCTGGGGCACACTCAGCACTAGATGGGCCAGGAACTGTTACTGTGGCATTTCCCATCAGCATCACTTGTGGCTATTATTAATTTAAACTAATAGCCCAGTTTTGTCATGTTCTATTCCTTCCATAGACATTTAGAAGACAAATGATACAAAGCATTATTAGAATTTATATTATTCCAACATTTTCCGCAGCACTTTACAATTATAGAAAGGGGATATTTAGAGATGAAGAAAGACCTGTT
>OW240913.1:358606224-358724520 GCA_933207985.1 Pelobates cultripes
ACCCAGTCCCAGAGTAGCACACACCACTCCCCCCGAACCAGTCCCAGAGTAGCACACACCACTCCCCCCAAACCAGTCCCAGAGTAGCAAACACCGCTCCACCGACCCAGTCCCAGAGTAGCAAACACCGCTCTACCGACCCAGTCCCAGAGTAGCAAACACCGCTCCACTGACCCAGTCCCAAAGTAGCAAACACCGCTCCACCGACCCAGTCCCAGAGTAGCACACCGCTCCACTAATCCAGTGCCGCCACAAGCTACACACTGCTTCACTACCCCAGTTCTGCTGCAGGCTACACACTGCTCTACTCACCGAGAGCCGTAGCTGTCACAGAGCTTTTCTCTGTCCCTTGGCTGTCTCCATTTACATTGCTCCAATCTATCCCAGTTGGCTCTGGCTGAATACTGTAGACCCCAGTGCCTGATAAACACAATTAACAGAAACAATTAATACAAATATATACGCAATTCTAAGAGTGGTCACATGTAAGCAAAGCTCTACATAACTCAAGACGTAATCAGCACAGACATCAGCACCGCCTGGGCAGACCACGATCCAGACAGACACTCAACCCCCCACAATGGAATCAGGGAAGTTGGACCAACACGGAGGCAACCAAAATGCACATAGCACCACAATGAGACGCGGGCTAAATGGCCCAAGATTGCGCTTACTCTACCTAGTGACTAATACAGGATTAGAACCAGAGACCCTTGTTCTAGTCTCTACTCACGGGAAAGACTCAAAGTAAATCCATCCCAATCCATGTATAGCAAAATACACAACTGGATTCCTATATTTGTTTGCCAAGATAGGTGATTTTAAGTAGCCTTGTAAAACCTTAAAACTATTTTGTGTGTGCACTGTTTCCTAATCTGTATTTTGTATAAAAGAAGTCCCCACTCAGAGAGGCAAACACAAATTGGCAATATTGACCAATGATATTCTACTCACACTCTTCCTAACCTCCTTAGCCTTTTGAAACAAGTTGACAAAAATGTCCTACCACAAAAACAACACCTCAGGCCCTACCTTTGGGGTAGCCAATCTACACACAACCATAAACCGCAATAATCACACTCTGCTCCACAAAATAGAACAGACACTCGCAAGCTGGGCTAACATTGACATTAAAATCCACTCCATGAAAATGTCCATAATGCCATAAATACTAGATGTCTTCCGCACACTTCCAATACCAGTCCCCAACACAGTCCTGGCTAAATTCCAAACATTGAGCAATGCCCACATTTGGGGAAAAAGGAAATCTACCCCTAAACTGGGAGACTTGGGAGTACCAGATGTAAAAAACGTTATGTAGCTTCTTCCATCGCTCAAATACGGTCTCCAATATTCAGCACAAAACAGTCCTCGTGCGCATCCTTACCAAATTCATATTTCTACCCATTTAACATACTACAGCTCCTATGGATCCAAAACAAACACAAACACACAACAGCTGACTAACAGGCTGACAACAACAAGACACATTTTTGCCATCTGACGGAATAAAGCTTTGTCACTTACAGGGAAATTTCATCCTCTGTTTGGCACCCATGTCCTCCTTAAAAGATACTAACTTCAGAACTTACCCCAAACAAGATGGGAAAATGCTGGAATGACACATCTACACACAGAAAGCCAACTCAACACATTTCAGAACCTGACCGCCAGCTATAATCTACACTCTAAAGAGTTGTTTACATTTCTCCACAATGGAGTTGCAGTTCAGTAATGCTAGTAATGTTATAAGCTAGTATCCATTTATGTTGACTAATGCCAAGGATAATAATAAAGTAACATTGAATAAGGTTAAAAATAGAAAGAAGCGAGTAATTACCAGCTGGCCCCTTCCCCTGAACCCTCATGTTGGGCAGGGTTTGTGACTTCAGTGGCACATCTGGCACTTGTGTAGTTGCCGGTCCTTCCAATAAGGCTGGTTTAACAAGCAGCTCCGGTCTGGAGGGAAGACGTGGCATGGTGGCAGACTGGATATATGGACCCACCGCTGCCACCCTACTGGCTGAACCCGCTACCTGCTGAGGTAGATTCCCATCAGATGAAATCTAAATAGAAGAAAGGTTTCAAGCTTTTCAACACTAAACACAGGGAAGCATTCAGAAATGCCACTACCAAGGAGCAAAACGCAATTTTCTTTTTATCAATGCATCGATATGTATCCAGTTTTAAATGTAAACTATAAAGAACATGAGAAGACTAAAATGGAATATGATCCATTTTTAGTTTAATATAGAAAACAGGATTACCAATATTAAATATATAGTTCACACATTTCAGTGACAAATATTAGAGGAACATGTAAATGTACAAACTGCAGACTGAATTAGAAATATTTTGGGGTGGAGCACTGTCAAAGCAAGCGACAGGTTTTGGGCCTCTTTTACTGGAATATAAACCTCAAATTTTGTACAAAGTCACAGCAGCAACTACCCATATTACATCATTTTCAGGAAATGTGGGATTGCAGAGGTGAGCCTCATCAAAACAACTGACCTCAGAGGATTTAAATTGGGAAACCTACAGCCTGTTTTAGCAACAAAATGATAGGGTTTAAACTTTCTGCACACTATAATTTGCCAGTTTGAGCATTCGAGCTATTTATTCACCTGGACCAAGTGAAAATACACTTAAACTCATCTACATGCTGTGCCTATTGTACTATTTAGAGGTGTTAATACGGTGAAGTAATGTACTAAACGAAAACCGTTAAGAGAGCAAAAAAACCTCCTCGGCTCCAGCTCACCAATCGAATGCAGAAACCTGCGTAGTATCACTTACTGGTACGTTCTCCTTCTGCTGCAGTGCAGCCTTTTTCTTCCATAGACGATCTCGCAGCTCACTCACGCGTTTGTCCATCGCCGCCACCTCAGAGTTTCGCTTGTTCAGGCTCTCTCTCTGCTGCTGCAGCTTGGCATTCTGCTCTTGGTTCAGTTTGTTCCTCAGCTGAATGCAGACAGAAAAACAGAACAAATGCTTTAGAGACAAGGCTCCAAAAGACACAGTAAGCAAAGCCTTGCATGCTAATCTGCACACAGTGGGTAGACTAGCAGTCACAGAAATCAAGAAAGCCTTTCACAGAGGCTGCCTGAAAAAGGACACGTTTTTAAAGAACCCAAGTCATGTCTGCAGCGGCTGTATTCATTGATCATACTGCATCAGCGATGGATGACCTTTAGCACTACATTACCCAGGATGCTCAGCCAGCATAAAGACTGTCTGAGAATTACAAGATACGTTCTCTCCTGAAAATGCAAGGTCAGCTTGTATAAGAAGAAAAAAATAAAAATCGTCAACTCTTTCCCAGGGCAGAGAAAATGCTATTAAATTAGAGCGTTAACTAGCCCTCCGAATCTAAATAATAGGAGTTATAATACAAAACAACAAAAAAATAAACTATGGATTCAGAGTTTGGTGGCAGCGCCGGTTACAGAACACAAGAAGCCGGAGGTTGTATGCCATTTACCTGCAGCTCTTTGTATAATCGATCTAACTCCGCAACGGCTGACTGGTTGTCATGGTAACCCTCAATTCGGCCATTCTTCAGCATCTCCAGCTGCCGGCTAAGCTCCTCCACTTTGGATACAGCCACCACCAGCTCCTTCTGCTTTTGCTGGAACAAGTTGTTCATCTGTTCGATTTCCTCCACTGGCAGAAGCACGGCGTGAGGAGGAATGAAGTAAACAGACACATTCAGTAAACAAACACTGGTGATCCAGGGAATGAGCAATGCATTTCACAGAGACAGGATCCCTCCCACAAAGCAACATCGCCCACTGGACACAACACAAACCAACTGAGAGAAACCTAAATTTATCACAGAAAAGATGTAACTGCATGGGACTTTCCATAAAAAGCTATTAGCAATTTCCTAAGCTGCAAACAAGTTAGCAAGTGGGATTTTAATAATTACATACAAACAACATTAATAAAACCCACTAGGAATTGTATCTGATGTACAGCCCCTACAGCAGATCTTACATGGGGGAGGGTTCACAAAACAAAGGGGAAAAATGTGGGGTTGGATCCCCTTTTAGTCAGATTACTAAAGACACAAACTAGCTTTTGTTTAATATACTGCAGTTTAACCCTGAAAAATTACATTTTAAAGAAAGAGAACTATATTAAGAGTTAAATTCTGCTTTTATGAAATATATTGATTAAATATTTAATAATAAGATAAGCAGGTACAATTGAGATAAGAGGAAAGTAATTACATTACGTATAGAAATTCTTCACAGTGCTCCATTAAGTGATCAAAAGAACACGGCCAAAACATCAACAAGAACCAATTCCAAGCAGAGTTGGCAGGAAGAGCTGCTTTTAAACAGTCTTAAAGGAACACTATAGTGTGAGGAATACAAAAAAAGTGTTTTAAAAACACCGTTTAAGGCCCCTGGCTCCCCTTGCCTCCATTTAAAAAGGTGAGATTTACTTACCTTTTTTTTCCCCATGCTGTTCCAGTCTCACCACGGTTAGCCTCGCCTGTATGGCTGAGATCAAACTTGACGATCTCGGCCAAGTAAATGTTGTCCCATCGGAAAGCATTAGGAGGCTATTGCGTATGCACGGCAAAACACCACATTGCACCAATCAGCATCACCTCATAGAGAAGCACTGACTCAATGTACCTCTATAGGGCGCGTTCAGCACCTCCTTGTGCAGCACTGACCCAGGAAGCACCTCTAATGGCTGTGAGTGACAACCACTAGAGGTGTTGCTAGGCAGCAATGTAAGGACATACTATACACAGATGATTAACTACATTAAGCTAAAGTTATTCTGGTGACTATAGTGTTCCTTTAACTCAAGGTATAATGGCCAACCTCTGCAGGCAAGACCTTTGTTGTATCATGACATTCAGCCAGCCATGAGGTACAATTATTAGTAATCACCAATACACGTGAGGGAAAGAGGGTCTTTAAAAAAAGGTCAGGCCCTTCTCTAATTCTCACCTAGTTTCCCATTGCTGAGCCTTTTCTGTTCCACGTGACCTTTGAGTGCTCGAACTTTCTTGAGCTTGGCCTCTTGGTTCTCTGCAATCTCTCGCAGTCTCTTTAGTTTCTCCTGCTCAGTGGCTTGCTGCTGCGGTCTGTGGCCCTGCTGCTTCAAGTATTTTAGGCGTTGCTCCTATATGCACAGTAATGAGTATATGTGTTCAGAAGAGTCAGGCAGAATGTCTCAACAAAAAACATGAATTTCAAGAGTGAAACAAGCTGCAGATCTCCAGAAATTAAAAAGTAACTTACAGTTCCTTAATCCCTAACCTACTGTACGCTATTGAATGGCGTACTAAGGAGAGGAGTGCAGCAGAGGTAAGTAGAAAACACACTTTCACGCTGGATGCAGGCTCCACCACCGTTTCATTGCCACTGGATGAGCTCAATCCAACCAAAGTGCCGAATGCACCAACATGAAGGCTTTTTAATTTGCATGTCCAAAACTAAAATAATACCCTGTCAACTTTCATTCATTGGCACAGATTTAACCAATAGCTTACAGATTGCGTGCAGGTCTAATAATACAATCATATTGCTTACATACAATTATCATTAACATATTTCTCCAACAGAAAGGTATAGGAGAACTGTGATTGGAGGAGTAAACTGCTCTACTTCCTTAAGGAAAAGGAACATCGGCTGATAGTAGATATTTTTCTGAGGTGCTGTGCATGAACACAAGGCGCAGATGGATGGAAAACAAACTGGTACAATGTTATTCTCCACACAGAATCCTAGCTTCTCCTATGCATAATCATGTTGTACCTTGGTGGACAGCATTTGTTGTTGCGCCTCAATCTGCTGCTGCTGTCGGGCTGCCATTTCTTGTAATTCTGCTAAAGTCATGTCCATCCTTGGACCATTTACCTGAATTAAAAACAGAAATGTAAACATGATTTGGAAAAAATAAAAGGCCACTCTGCTATAGTAGATTAGACACTGGCTTTTCATTGTTTTCAGCGTTGCGGTTTGGTCAAGTATTTTAAAGGTTTTACATTTTTATGTACACCAGCATCTATAAACGTGTTTAAAGACACCCCATCACCTCCGTAAACAGATAATATAAACACAATAGTAATCAAAAGTAAAAATTTTTTTAGCCCAAACAGTTTAAAATAAAGTTTTGTGAGGTTTCCTCCCCCTCCCTACATATATTATAGATAGATATGATGCTCCGGTGTTCTAGTAACAGCTGTCAGCGAATAGATACATTTCATTGAAATAACCTACCCCGTTCTCAATCCGGCGATTAGCTGGGACTTGCACTCCATTTCTTTTTATATTTGGGTCGTTAACTCTCTGTGAATTTACTAAAATGGAAAAGAACATCAAAGGTTGGTTGAGAATCAAGAAAGGAGGGGATTTCAAAATCCACAGATGTTTAGAACCCATAGCCAATTTCTAGATTAACCATTTCCTCCCTCTGCAAATATATAGTCTTATACAGTCAGAAATTTGGAAAGCTGAGAGTTATGTCCCTTTAACAGATTTTACGGTTTATAACTGGTTTATATAACAGTAGAAAATTTAAAAAAAAAAAATTTTAAAAAAAAAAAAAACACACTACATCCTCTGTATATACACTGTGCTCCTCTGGCAGAGCATCACAGACTGTGTAAAAATGGGCATAACTAAAGCAACCGATCGTGACGAATGGCAAATGGAAAGGTTTTTACAACGTGCATTCAAGACAGACAGCATATCTGTACGTCACATCTCAAACACATCATTAATAAAGGGTAAGGTAAATCTAGACAATAAAAACACTGTTTAAATTCTGTAAATCCATTGAGCAACATAGAACATATTCGCTAGCATTCACCCAGCCTCATGGACTGATGCCCATTTTTAGTTCTTTAAACATTTATAAAACAGGCATCACGTTTACACATTAAAAGAATAAAATAGATAACCAACACTCTAAATGAAGATGTTCTGCATTCCTTAACATTATTTCTAACATAAACCACCTGCTACCTACTTGGTTATATAAATACCTATTCACGCCCATTAAACCTAAAAACAAAAGAGCTTAAAATCTGTGTAGCTTTCTGAATGTAACAAGCCAGGTATGTACGGCTCATTGACTCACTGAGAGTTTAACAGCATTACATTCAGCAAGGAATCAGCACATCGTAGCTCTCAAACTGACTGGCAACTAAAATTCCCATTATCCTGCGCTCATGAGCCAGACTGTTTTATAAGTCAATTCACATTCCATAAATTGGTGTGGGGCGTTACAAGCGAAACTGTATCACAAAAAAAAAAAAAAAAACTCAGGAAGCTACTAGATATAACAATTGCAAATAGATTGCGGAGAGGAACATTAATACAGTTTGACACTAGCTGGAATTCCTGGGATTTTTAGCCATGGACCTTAAATCACAGGATGAGAAGTTTAGGGATCGACTTTACAGGATCAGTCTACGCACCAAAATCACTGCAGCGTAATTTAAGACAAATAAGAATATGCACTGTTAAAGGGTAGTGATTACATGATATCTAGATTAGAAATCAATGCTACAGGGCATGTTCATGGTTTACTCGTATGAGTGCTTTTGACTTTTGTTCCTCGGATTTCATCATTTAACAAGTGACTCTTCTATTGATTACATGAATAACTCCAGTGCAATTTTCACGGTTCAGAGACTCACACATCGATATAAGCAAGTCAAGCAACAAGACTTTACAGGAACAGTATAGGCCAACATTGTAGAACAAGGATGAGTGAACCAAATACTTTATTTCATTTACTGGTGAGGGTCATTCATACCAGAGAGGTGTTACTCAAAGAAATGTTACTTGTGTACTCACCCCCAACTACCCAGAAATCACAGACTCATGGCAAAAAAACAAATTGATTTTCAGCCATTACGAACTCTAATGTGAAGAGAAGTGGCATATAGGGTAAACATACACATTGTAATAATTCAACACCCATGATGCATTACTATCTTTAAGGAGACCAACGTAGTTCTTTGGCCAGGATACATATTAGGGATGACTGGCACACACGGCTTGGCTCACAGTATTTGCACGTCAGGAAAGCCAACACTAACCTGATTCCCTAGACTGAGAACGTTCGTGTCGCAGGTAAAAGCGTGCTTCATTCTTTTGCGCCCCATACTTGTGTAAAACATCATACATCCGTTCATTATCAGCCACAGGACGCTCTGAAAAAAAGATTAAAAGGATATTTAAAATAAAATAAAAAAATTCTAAAAAAAAAAAATTAGTTAGAAAATAAGATTAAAACCAAATGTTTAATGTAATAAACTTTACAGGAAAACCAACGTGTAGCCAAAAGAACAGTAAGTTACATAAGATTTATTAAAGCCCACTCTGAATTCCTTGATTGCAGGAATGCCAGATAACAGACTGGTGATTTTGCAGAGCCTGTCCCTACATGCATCAACTAGTATGCCTCAACTAAATGCCTTTTTCAACATTTTTCCATTTACAGCATTTTTTGATAAATCACAAATATGACAAAATAATAAGCAGCACTGTATAAACGGACAAACATACAAAAAGTCAAACGCAATATTAAAAAAAAAATTAAAAAAATTGTGGCTGGGACTCAGCAAGAGGGGAGACACCATAAAGATGGCTTACGCGTTTCGTGCCTCAATAAGTCGCTCTCAAATGCCTTTGAGGCACGAAAAGCGTAAACGCCAACTTTATGGTGACTTTGCCATGAGGCCAAACTCCATCCACAAATTGAATTAAAGGTGCTTTTATATTGAATAAAAGATTCGTAAGTCTTAAGTATGTAAATATGGATGCACTTGTTAATCTACAATAATGAACTGTGGTTAACTAAACGTTTACTGCTTTGATATTGTTTAATAACAAGACTTTTAAAAATAATAAATCTCATGAATGGACTAATAACGGTGACCTACATTACACATGGACAATTAAAGCTCAATAATTCATGGAAGAACCTTTCGGTTTACAAGCGGGCATTGTGTACTGTGAATGACATCAACAAAACAAAATCCCCCATTGATACAACTAGTGCCAGGAGGCCTGAGCTGCATCTGGGTCTGAGAATAAACTCGTTACATGGTTCAGGAAAACAGGCCATCACAACTCAGCGTTATCGGCGAGCTGTGAAAATTCACACAAAATGTTCCAGTTTGTTTCGGACATAGAATACACCTCTATCATTAAACAAATACATCAAAGGGTTAAAAGGCACATATCTGTAGCGCAGGCTGCAGGAAAGTCCCACCTTGAATATGGACTCACAGAAAGGCTAGAACGTATTTTAGGCTTGCGATGAAGTTGCAGAGATTCCCTCAACACACTTAAAATTGGAACATGCCAGACCTCATGGCCAAAGCAACTAAACTGTTCCATTTCTAACAACTTTTTGCTCAGTTTCAACCAATTAAAAACTGCCAACCTATAGCAAAGACTGCACATAGACTTACATTGAAAATGTTTTTTGGAATACATTAATACGATGAAAGTGAGATTGCTATACAGGCTAGTTGATAGGAATATTTAGGATCCAACAGTGATAATTGCAGGTGACCAGACTCCTGTGGTTTGCCAAACTATATATGAAATGTAATCCATTGGAGTTCTACCAGTTTAACCCCTTAAGGACACATGACATGTGTGACATGCCATGATTCCCTTTTATTCCAGAAGTTTGGTCCTTAAGGGGTTAACAGCACTGAAGTGGTTATAGCCATCTTTGACAGGGATTAATTATCTGAAATGATACAGAGTCTCCTACTCTATGGAATGGACATCTATCTGCCAAATACAGCATTCTCATTCTTTCTAATAGTAAGGAATGCGCTTTAATGGGGTGCACAATGTTTTGCTCCTAATAACTAAAAGTGTGTGAGGGGGCATACACAATCTGATTGCCCAGTCAATAGATTTTACTTACATAAACAGATGTATGTAAAGCAAAATTAAGTGTTGCGGCTACTTTAAGACAGATCACTAAGTCCTATGCCTCTTGGTCCCCTGACGTCAAAGAGTTGAGGTAAGGTAAGGCAGAGGCTACATAATTATACATTATCTGCTGCTTGCTGGGATTACTTGAATGTACTCAAAATTGTCAAGGATGAGGCAACCACACCATTTTGCAGGTACACCGACAGTTCCCATAAAAACCTGAATACAGAGTACTTTCATTCTTGTATCTTTATGAATGAAACTACTCAATTTTACCAATCTAATCTTGGATTGCTTTAAAACATTGGATACAATGCTGCAATAACTCATTGCCCTATAATCACAAAAAACACAGAGCTGCAGGGTTACCGTGCCGAGGCCCCTTTAAATATGGACAATATTTTAGAAGTCCAAGAAATATTTCCTATATTACAACATGGACTCCAAGAAGTGCTTGACAGAACTAAATGTGCCAAAACCATCATTGTAGAAGCATTTCCTTATATGAACACCTTAGATCGTCATTAGGAAAATAAGTTATATGCAGACAGACAGTCTGGATGACGTGCACTGTGCATACACTTTATTACTGCTTCAGTGTCCAAAATATATAGAGAAAAACACAATGCTTATCACAATCTCAAAGAACATTGTGACTCGCTGTGTATCCTGGAGATATACAGTAGTCTAAACAAAAATACTTAATTAATATTAGGATATCCCTAAAAGGTGAGGGTTATACAATAAAAATAATAAGTGCCTAAATGCTCCACAATATATGGAAAATATATAGATATTGGATTATATCAAGTATCCACCATGAGCTTTAATATATCTGGCTCAGTGGGTAACCACAATGCTATCTATATAAAATATAATATATTAACCAAAGGACAAATAGAAACAGAATACTCTAAAGTGCTACCTCTAATTAGCACAAGAAACATTCCATATTAGCATACAAATACAATGAGGTCAAAAGATTTAATTATCAATTAGTGCTGGATTAGTAATGCTGGTAAAATTATAATCCAAAAAATACACATATCAGATAATAAAATAAAAAGAAATAAAGTATATACAAGACTTCTCTCTCTCTATATGTCTAATGGAAATAAATGAAAGAGTATTAGGTATAAATGTCATGATGCTTAGAGTGCTCAATGATACATCTATAGACAGATAAATAAAGTATAGAGTATATAGTTATGAGAAGGTATAGTAAGAGAGATTTACTGCATATCAAATTTGCAGTGACAGATAGTAATAACCAATCTCTCCCTTCCCATATACACTTTTAAGCAAAAAGTGGAGCAGACTAGATTAAACAAAAATTAAACAAAGAAAACCCTATAAGGCAAGCTAAGTATCATGCCGTGATATGTGTTAAGTGCCCATAAGTGAAAAAATTATAAAAATAAAATGCCTAAGTGCTTCAGTGTAAAGATGGCTTAAAAAAAATTAAAGGTAGCATCCTCAGCCTATTGACAAGAAAAGACCAAATCTAACCCAAGCTTGTGAAAAGAACGGATACATGAAGCAGAAGCTGTTTATTTGCAGGATGTAAAAAGTTTGCAGCAAACTTAATAAATGTATAAATGTATAAAAGGGAGATGAACATGATGAGCACAAAGTTAGCTAAGAAATGGACACCTTACTAATACTCCTCTACTCGAGCTACAAACCGGTCACCCATATGTATATTCTAACGTGTTAACCACGATCAAATACCATATAGATATAATATGTAACATTGTTTGAGTGATGTTCACATATTCTACGTTGGGACCTGCGAGTCCGTTATATCCTGTCTGCTTGTTCAATCTATAGATACATGTTGTTGTACATTGATCAGGGCAAACCCTGAAATGCTTATGTTTGAATAAAGCCTTTTTGAATCTAAGAAATGGACACCCCTTGCTTAGATTATCTATGAATTGTATAGGGCAACAACACGGCAGGCCTGCACGCAAGGAGCTCCCGCTGTCCCAATCATGCATCTTGGTGTGACGGCAAATAATGCACTACTCAACTTAAAGGGACGCTATGGTCACCCAGACCACTTTAGCTCAATGAAGTGGTCTGGGTGCCAGGTCCCTCAGGTTTTAACCCTTCAGATGTAAACACGGCAGTTTCAGAGAAACTGCTATGTTTACATTAGTGGTTAAGCCAACCTCTAGTGGCTGTCCTACCGGACAGCCACTAGAGGCGCATCTGCTACGCTGGAGGCACATTTCGCCTTCATCGTGCAGAGCGTCCATAGGAAAGCATTGAGAAATGCTTTCCTATGGACACTTTGAATGCACGCGAGGCACTTGCCGCACATGCGGCTCCGCTGACGTCGGCGGGGGAGGAGAGGTCACCAGCGCCGAGGGAGCCGGGGCTGGATTAAGGTAAGCTGCTGAAGGTTCCCCCTTCAGCGCCATGGGGGGGACACTGAGGGTGGGGGCACCCTCAGGGCACTATAGTGTCAGGAAAACCACTTTGTTTTGGTGCTGAACTAGAGCTGAAGATATAGCTGTTCAGTCAATAATAGATTGAGAGAAACACAGACTGCCCCACAAAAGTGCGGTTTAACATTTAAATATAGATTTTGGACAGTTTATCAAATTTGTCTTTACACCTCAATCGCCATTTTTGAATATACACTTTTTCTAGCTATGCAACACGTTTAACAACTTTACAGGTTATAAACAAACAAAAACAAAAAAACAGAATTCAGGCAGATCAAAACTGACACTTTTTAGATCATATTCAAAACAATGTAAAATCATTAATACAGATTAATGACAACAACTAAAGGTTACTTTTCAGATCATTTTAATAAATCTCTCCTTTCGTGTTCTGCATCACCTGTTCACCTACACCTATATTATCCAGGTTTCATACCTGAACCGCGCCAAACTTCTGCTAAATGGCAGTCTGTCTCTCCTGGCTCCTTGCACAGTTCAACCACATCTCTGCATGTGGTCTCCGGAGTTACTGGCACCTCGGTAAAATGCTGCTCATTGTTACTGAGATAAACCGTGAGAAACATCTGCAAAATAAAAAGGAAACTATTTAATATAGCAAACAAAACAGATAAAAAGGCCAAATTTGAACATTTCAACTTGGGTGAGCAGGTTATTTTCAAGCAATATTTACTGTACATACGGTCAAAGTTATTAAAGATAACAATTTTATGTAATTTTCTTATTTTTAAGTTAACAAAAAGATTAATTAAATAATGCCGATCTGGGCAATAGACTCAAAGCCTGACCCACAATATATCCACAGTCTGAATTGGACAATCTGATAAAGAGTGATTTTGCAGTGACTGTATAAATCTTTGTTCTGGAAGACAATTGCTGTACACCATATCAAACGGCTTAAGGATGCAGGAATGAGTCACATTGCTGAGCTGCTTTGTAGTGTCCCCTGACCGTTTAGCCGGAGAGATCTTATTCAACGCACCATTGAAATCACTGGGAATTTATGGTAAACTAAACATTTGTGACTCGCCTGTTTAGCGATCTGGTGGTAGGCATGGTTATATGCAATAACTATTTCTCACCATTTCTGGATAATTGTACTGGGTTTTTGTGGTTCTGTTTTTTTCCCTTCGTCCACAAATAACTAGTTTGACCAGGAGATAATGGGTACTTTAAGGCTAAAACATTAGTTTCAAGGATTCAGGATGTCACTGTAAGCCACACAGATTGCAGCTAACAAATATTCAAGATTCAATCAGGCCTGAATTACAATTTGGCATCAGTAGCTACTAATATATAATAATATTTTGTGACTTTCAGCCAGTAAAGTGCAACAGCTATCAAAGTGATCATAATCCACATCTCAGAAACTATTTATTTCTGCTTCAACGTCCCATGGCCAGAAATGTTAGAGAGGTAAAACAGGATCTGACTTGTGATTAAATCTTTTTTCTTTTCACAATTCTGAGATCAACAGGTGAATATCATGATGTTAATGAGGGAGTGGGTAAAAAAAGCTGTGTTTGCACTGTGATTACATTACAGGCTGAAGGTTACAGACAGCCTAGTGTATTAATGTGGGTGTTTAACCTATTATATTCCATATGGACACGGCAGTGTGCGTGGTTCTTAAGGGACATTAAGCACCATAACCACCACAGTTCAAGGTTTGCATGCATGGGTATTTTTATGTTCTCAGTTTTGCTAGTTATGTTTTAGTTAATTGGCTTCATTGATCAACGTGGAATTGTTAATGTTGCTTGTAAATATCATAAAAACAGAGGAGGTCTTTGCAGAGTTCGTTCTGCTTGAGAGCAATCACAAATATTTTATTCTGCGTATTTTTTGGTATTGTTTGTCAGAAAATAATTTTAGTCCTTTAAAAGCCATTTAAGGAGTTGAAATCACCAATAATGGTTCAATTAAAGTGCTACTTCCTCTTCGGCAGGATTCTAGGCTTAAACAATCCTACCAAATATAAAATTTAATAAAAATCACTGTTTAGTAGATATACCCCAATATTAAAACGTGCTTGCATTTCATAATGTATTTTTTTTCCAATGGGGTTGGGTTATATCTAAAAACAGCTTGAAAAAGCTATACAACTCTTGCCTGCTACCTTTACAAACACTTGCATTCTAACCCTGCCCAGACTTTCTGTGGCTGTCCAATCACAGACTTCCCAATGCAGTTCAATGAGAAGTCTTTAAAAGGCAGGTGCCCTGAGCAATTGCTGCCTCTTGAGTTTAGTTTGTCTAAGCTAACCAAACAAGGAAGTAACAGGCTCGGATGTCTGCTTGAAAGCCAGGGGGTGTAACCAGGTTCATTTATGAACGTGTCAATTTCTATTGAAATCTGCACTTTTTGCAAAATGAAAAAATTAGGACACATTCTTCACACAAAGTTTTTTAGCAAGCCAAAGTGCTTTAAGAATCTGGAGTGCCCCTTTAATGTATAAAAAAAAAAAAAAAAAACATGGCAGTTTGCACTGGCCAGGTAATGGAAAGGGTATCTGAATGGTGGAACTGGGATTAGTTATATGTAGATAAATGTCAGTTACCGGATTGAGGTTTAGTGTAAAAGTACATGTACTCTGCGAAGAGTCTGTTACATGTTCTATTGTCTGAGCAGGATTTATTCTCTATCGTTCTATCCAACATAAGAGTACATTCATGCCGTCTATATTCTAGCCCAGAATATTAAACTTTATCCATCCCCTCCACATCCCATCATGTTCTTTTTTTTTTCCTATACTCCTGTAAAGCCAGGGAAATGGGCAAACAATTCATATATATTTTTCAACTAAATATAATGCTTTGAAGTGTTCAGAATAGCAGCCTTTAGAAACTGTTTTTTCCAAACATATTCTGTCCACAAATATGACTAAAGCAAAATCCACACAGGAAAAACAAACAGATGAGCGCATTGTGTGGTTTTAAGGGCAGTGACTGGAAGAAGTGATAACTTCATGATACACAGGATACAAGCCTTTCTGGTCCTCCCAGTTAACTATACACGTTGGGTTTGTTTATATATTGGCAGAAGCACAATGTTCTAGAATTTAGATTATAGCAAAAAGGTTAACGTGTGTTAAGATTTTTTTGGATTTTTTTTTTAAACGAAGTTTGATTTGCCAATAAGATTGAGGTTAAGTAGTGAGGTGTGTAAACATTGTAATTCTTGCTAATGTAAAACGGTCCATTTAAAACCAGTGACTTGCCCTACACTTCTTTTGAAACGATCAGGAGATTAAAAATTGATAATTTCTACAAAAACAAAAAAAGCCATATGGTGATTGTGGGTGCAGCAAAGCACCTAAAGGGTTAATTTTCAATGCATATGTAGGGACCAGGTTTGGATTTAGGTGTGTGGATCATAGCTAAGCTGCCTCCTTTATCACAGTCTTAATGTGTCAAATCAAAAGAGATTTAACAATTTATAATCCCACACATGTTCTGTAAATAACAAGTGAATCATCTCCTTTAACACAAGGGGGATGTAATATGTAATGTCTACTACACCCAGTATGGTAATTTGTCTGCAAGGCATCATACGCAGATCAGAAAGTGATTACTCCTAATATTGGATTCACTGGGTACCTGCTGGATGCAAATTTGTCTGGGCTTTGCAAAAGCAAGGCTCAAAACTAGCACGTGGAAAGTATATAATCCCTACTGATTATATAATTATGTATTAAGCACCAACATATTCAGCAGCGCTGTACATTGGAAGAACAAGACACGCAAGCAAATTCAATAAAAACCAGACGTCACTAACATGTTCATAACGATGGGAGAGACCTAGTTAAACAGGTCTACAATCTATGGGAAGTATTCCTATATACCATTATCACATTGATAGTGCAATGTGCTTTACTGCAAAAACAGAAGGAAAATACCCATTGACCATAGTTTGCAATCACTTCAACGGAATTGCACCAATGCATACATCTTTGCCTATTCCCTTCAATTTTGTATTGAGTCTCAAACTACAGCTTTGGAAAAAAATGCTGGTTTCTGTCCAGGACGTGTTACAGCTGCAACACAACAGTGGAACTCATGGTAACACATTATGTACAAGCATATCTCGATCCACAGCCTTAATACCTAGTGTGGTGGGTAAGGAGTGTTAATCAATGCAACACCGCAATAGACTCTGTATGACAGCGCGGAGATCTATAGAAATAGCGCACTGTGTTTTGGTAATTTGGAATAAAAAGTGTTGTCTTACCAGTTAAATAAATGGTTAACAGTAGGTCATGTACCCTGCTCCCAATGTGAAGTGATGCAAGGCATGCAGTTACAAGTCAAATTCCAAATCACTCTACAAAACACTATTACAGACTTTGTATCAGAACAATTAGGAAATTATTACATAATGTATAAAATGGCAGACAATTCATGAACACACTCCAAGTTTAGGAGTACAGCGAGATTTTTACCCCAGTGACATCCTCGCCTGACATCACATTTATTAAATAGTCCGGAGGCAAGTACTAGCCCAGAGGACAACAATTACCATCCGTCTAATAAAATGAATATATAAATAAAAATATGGAAATTCACACCAAACTAATCTGTAAAAGATTGTGACGTATATAGTTCTAGAAACGAATAAATTTAGATTGAAGGAACTTCCCTTTAAAATCAGGTCAGACAGGCATCATAAAGCCAATATGGGTGCTATACAATTAGAGCAGATAAAAAAAAAAAAAAAACTGGTTTCCCCTGTTATATGGGTGCAAACAGCTGCACAGATGACATCAGGAAAACGTATACACCCTTAAAGAAGCCAGAAATCAAAATAAGATATAAAAATAATTAGGTGTAAAGTGAATTTTTTTAAAAGCAAAAGGCTGCTGCTGTGCGGCTTCCAAATATACAATTTAATGACTGAACCTGCTAAGCTGGTCTTCACCTCTTGGTCCTGTCAGCATGGTTGTGTTTTTAATTTCCTGCCATGTTATATCCGCATTGTAAAAGAGTAAAACATTGCATAATATTTTGGCCACGGATAAATAAGAAATGAAGTTCTGGGGAGCGTTACACAATGCAGGAACAAATACAAACTCGATGTTAAAAAGTGGTGTAAATAATGTAAATGTTCCCATGGTTGTTGTCAACACTTTAGAAAAAAAAAAGAAAAAAAAAGAAACCACTTTAATAAATCTATTCCAAGGATGCCTGCACGCAAAATCTAATTTTGTTTCCACAACCTAAAAAAAAAAAAAAAAAAAAAAAAAGACAATGCTGGTTTTAAATAACTATGTCTGTGATACAGATTTGTACCTTAAAGGGATACTCCAGTGACTTGAAGTGGTCATGGTGCTTGGAGTCTGTATTTGCACCGTTTCGGTGTGCAACGCTGCATATATAGGAGGTATTTATTTAATGATGCTGCCAGAGGTAAAAACTCACATAAATACCACTCAGTAACCAACACCTCTGCTCGAAGAATCCCCCTTCTTTTCTTTTTTTAACCACTCGTGTATCTCAAAGTGTTAAACCCACTTGGTGCCCATTTACAAGTAGTGATGTAAGTTAGTTGTAATGAATAAGGAAACAGATAAAAAAATATATATTGTTTGTACAGCCTTAAAACCAGCAGATTCTATCCTTTTCATTGTACCTTACAGAAAGGGCATTGTTTTAAGTTTTCCATTCAGTGTACAGTCCAAATGGATTTGGCGACACCGTGGAAAACAAATATATTACTACTCTAAGAAGTCTTAGTAGATTGATTTTACCAACATTAAACAGTCTTGGTCATTAGAAATGTACTTGATCTCTTTGTGGAGAGTTTTCCTATAGGCACTTTTGGGGCTCTCTTGTCGGAGCCGTCCTGCCCCACTTCTTGGGCTATCTGCAGCGTCACCTTCCCCCAGGTTTTTTTTTTTTTTAGGTTTTATATATTTAAGAATGGTCTTTCCACAGTTAAACTTAAAAGAAAATGGGGGGCGGAGCTAAGCAGCGCTCTGAGGCAGACGTATCTCCAGGCAGCTCCGAGACAAAGCTTAGCAAAATCGACTTTACTGCCGCAGAAATCGCTAAAATCGGGGTATGCTCACCTCCGATAAGAGAGAGAAGCACCCGCAAGTAAACGGATGCCCTTTACTTTACCCGCGCACGCCAAAATCAGGCACTGAGGCCTTCGGACCTACCGTGTGGAAAGCCTGCGGCTGAACAGCGACTGGATCGGATCAGGATCAGAGGGAAACGCACACCCAGAATACTATAGACAAATGTCTCCAGACGGCGACATGGTGCGCAAAACGCAGAAACAGACCCAGCCTGCACCCAGGGAGGGCCAAGATATCGGCCAACTGCTAACCTTGAAGCCCAGAGGGGCGATACAGCCCGGCCCTGCAATAACAACAGACTCACCTGCAGAGACGCCCTCCACGCCAGAGGCCCCGGCGATACCAGATGGAAATCCACCATCCACCAAACAGTACATACACAACCTGTTGGTGCACATACAGCAAATGTTTTTAGCAGAGCTCAAAACTGTGCGAGCAGAAGTACAGGCGGTCACTAACAGGGTGCAAACGACAGAAGAGGCCCTCACCGACCTGAGACAGGACATGGCCACCATCAACGAAACCGTGCAACACCTCCAAACAGCACAAGCTTACCAAGGTGTCAAGATGGCCTACCTGGAGGACAGAGAGCGGAACAGGAACATCAAGATCCGAGTGGCAGAGGCCCCTTCACCCGAGGAGCTTCCCCACTTCGTCAGGCGCCTAGTCTCCACCGTCATGTCTGCAAAACACGCAAAGCAAATCAACTTTGACGGCATGTACCACATAGCTAAGTCATCACAAGCTCCAGCTACGGCCACCCGGGACATTATTTTGCGCTGCCAAACTCAGGCTGACAAACAACAGCTCCTCAATGCAGTGAAGGGCAAGACCCCCCTACAATTCAAGTCACACACCCTCTCGTTTTTCCAAGATCCAAGCAGAGACACACTACTGTGGCGCAAATCTATGTAGCCGATCACGAAAACCCTGCAAGGCGCCGGCCTCACCTATAGGTGGTCGTTCCTTAGAGCTCTGGTGGTCACCCAAGATGGAAAGACTTTCAGGGCCCTAGACCCCACAGAAGGAACTGCTTTCCTCCAGGCACTTGGATTACAGGGCCAGGCTACAACGACAGACACAAGCCGAACCTGGGACATACCCAGAGTCACCCCTTTTATGCCCAGTGGTACCAGTGACTCAGTGACCTGACTTTGCACGGGACATTAGCCTATATTACGTTTTTTTTTTTATGTTATGTTCTTATTTCTTGTTGTTCACCCACATCATTACTATGCATTTCGTTTGCCGCCATTACCCCCAAGAGGAATGTTAAGATTTGCCTAATAGCGTTAAATTGTAACATAAATGTTGCTCCCACGTGTAACGCAACCGCCACGTTTTAACAACCACGCAACATGTAAACTTACCTCTCCCTCCCCCCCACGGCCCCACAGGTTAGGGGGCAATAGTACCAAGAACAGGAGTTATAATCCACAACCATAGTCACTCACAGGTTAGACCACAACCTACACATAGACTTATCTGGTGATAAACACCTTCTAAACGCTAAGATCCCCCACTCCTGGGAACCGCTAGCTAAACTCTAGATGTATATAAGGAAAAAGGGCCACCTCACAAAAGACGATACCACTCATATATAACTGCAATGTTTTTTATCACGAATGTCTTTTATCTTGTCTAACTGCCTTGAATCACCTGAATAAAATAAAGAATTAAAAAAAAAAAAAAAAAAACTTCAAAAGAAAATATATGTAAAGAGGTACTCATTTAAAAAGTATAAATGTACTGCCAAGATGGCTACCTCCACAATAAAAGTGGTCATATCTTCCATTTTTACCAACTATAAAGTTTTGTTTTATTTCATTATTTTTTTTAGTGATTTGAAGTTGTCATGGTGCTTTTAAATACTGCACATGCATAGATTAACCCCTTCGCTGTCAGACTTGTAATGTCCACCTCCGGCAGCATCAGCTGGCCCAGAACAAAGTTCCAAGCTTGCTAATGTTAATTCTGTGCAAAGGGTTCAAGAGAAGAGGTTTGAGAGGGAGTGAGGACGGACCACCACAGAAATGGTTAGCATAGCTCTTTAATGTTCACATGTTAAAAATATTGTTAATCAAATACAGATACATTTTTAGTTTATTCTGTTACTTGTAAGAAAAACATCTTACCAGGGGCCTACATGGATGTTTAATTTAAAATGAATATGGTTCATTTATTTTGAATATAACACAATATTTCCTATCTAAATAGGAAGGAATTACAGCTTTCGGTTACCAATAGATTTAGAATTGGCTTCCTCACCGAGTATATTAGAAGTAAATTGACCAATGCAACTTTGCAAAGTAACATGTATTTATATTTTACAACATAACAAAATGAATTTTATAGAATTCTCTTAAGCGATAGAAGGAGAAAGACATCCCATAGCTCCAGATAAAAAGGTCCTATTTAAGGTGGTAAAAAAAAATAACAAAATTGTGACGAACGCCCCCTTTCCTGGATGTTTGCCATGGGTTCCTGGAGAATATGAAGGCTAGCCTCCTGTCCACTGACTATGGGCCTTAGAAAAGGCTGGTAAAAAGACTTGGTTTGTGGGATTTATTTGTACTGTTCGGAAACCGAACAAGCTCACGAACTGCAGACCACCTCTGGGCTTGGTAACCTCTCTTGACACTTCAATTATCTTGTGTTCTAATTGTACGGATGATTGGCCGCCGTTCATATGCACAAGCACACAGGAACTGTGTTGGTGGCCATCTTGTTCATTGAAATGCAGGTAGCTGTGTTTGGGCATCGATCGCATGGAACTAAAGATCAGACACGGAAACTCCTAAACACTGCGAACGCCTGCTTTCTTCCCACACATGTGAGGAGAGCGCGGTTCGGTAGGTTTGTTCATATGAACCATACGAACAAATGCTACTAAATAGCCAGAGTGTGCATTCGGTATTTCTTTCACATAGAACTCCAGAACGCCCTGGAACTGTATTGGGCATAGCACCATGTGTTCGGCCGGTCAGAACTTTACCTGGTGGCGTTTTGGCTGTGTTCGTGGGATCTGAGCGCTTTTCGAAAATGTTGGGCGCTCAGATTCAGGCTATCTGGGGTTGTAAATATTGTAAAGCGCTACGGAATCGGTTGGCGCTATATAAATGGCAATAATAATAATAACAATAATAATATATACTATGCGGGTTCCTAGGTGGGAAATATGCGATTTTGTGTGTCTTTCATACTCAGCCGGGGTATAGGGGATCTGTTACATTGGTGGCAAGCGGCCGGGTTTTTCTCCCAAATGGGAAAGCAGGGTCCATGTATAGAGAGGAACTCGGGAGATGTAGCAAGCTAGCCCCCAGGCAGCTTCCCCATATGAGGAGGAGTTCCAGTGGAGATTAGAATGCTCACTGGCTCAGGAGTGTGGCCCTGTTTCAGCCGAGGAGGAACAGAACTGGAGAGAATAAGTATTGTGAGAATTCTGACAGGAGTCCCGGAGGTAGCACAGCTTTGGCTGAAAAAGAAGCTTCAAAGTACAGTGCACCGCTGGCAGGAACAAGTGACCAATGGATGGTGATCCTGGTAAAGCAACCTTTGAAGGAGTGTGTAAGGCACCTTGAGTTCATGGTCGAGAGAGATGATGCTGGACGACTCGTACCGGGCGCTATGGTGGTACGCAGTCCAGCGAGACACTTGGTTGGCAGAGGGCATTCAGCCAGAGGATAAGGGCTACGATGGCCCCGGCCTGTTGTGAAAGACCTTTGAGGACGATGACTGTGATAGTCCAGAGGAGTCGCGGTTCTGGGCTATTTATGGTTACCGGCAAAAGATGCTGCTGTTCCCAGGAGCTATTGAGCTGGGACAAGACCTCACCCATCTGGTTATCATAGAGTGTGAGTTGGAGCAGGAATACTTGAACCTAAGACTTGTTTTACGCTTCATCAAGTCTAGGCTGATATTTAGGTACTTCACTGCAATCACTGCAGCGCTTGGGATTCGGGAGACTTATAAACGGATATACTCAGTCGGAATATAGGGGATCTGTTACAAAAATAACATATTATAAAGGGAAAAGTTGTATGTTATGGGAGAGGGAGAGGCACTAATTTTAACCGTTCAAATGAAAAAAAATAAAAATGGACATTATTAAAGCCAGGACATGTTGAAAGAGTCCAATGATTAACTCAGCATTTCCTGTTTAGATAAAGCATCACTATTGTACCAGGGAATCCCAAGTTATTCATGCATGCCAGCTAAGAGCTTTTATTTCCTATTCAACAAACGGAATCTACAATCCGAGAGCCACACAACCGGAAACAAATATATTTTTAGGATCCTCTGAATAGCCACATCTATTAGCAAACATTTCTAGTAGCCGTGGCTCTCAGATCTTTGGATTTGCTCCGTGATGCATGAAACAATGGCAAGTTTTCTGGATGTCCCCAAGTCTAGGACTAGGGTGGTCTAAATGGAATCATTAGATTTCATAGTGTCTCAATAGCAGGTCTAAAACCTTTGCACAAACTACCTCCAAATACTATGCAAATGGAAGCAAATACATTTAACCATGTTTACTGTCAGCAACTGTTAAACATCATGCTATTAGAAGTAAAATAAATAAAGTAAATTAAATAGAGTATATAGCTAATTTTACTGCCATTTTCTAAAGCGTTTAAAAGAAATTATAAAATGTAAGTGGTTCCCCACCAAGACATACATACATACATACATACATACATACATACACACACACCCCTAAAATATTTTAGGCTAACACCTGGATCTAAGTAACTCACATTTACAGCAGAGGCATTTCCCAACACAACATTCTTTTAAATCTAATTAAGACTAGAATTCTCTTTTGTGGATGGAAAACTGTCTGCACCTCTAAGAATAAAGACTTTAGAACATGCTATCATTTATCTAAGTAGAAACATTGCATGCTGCACGTGAAGCTATTTCAGTAAAAAGAACGTTTCCCATAAATCTAACTGTAATACATTTTCTGCTGCATTGCTGTTAGACTAGCCAAACACAGCCACTCACTGGCCTCATTATCCATGGATTCTGCTTACCTGCAGGACACACCACTAAGGCCCGATTCTTCGGGGAAATGTTGAAGGATTTTTTATATCTTGATTTCATTTTCATAGAGAAAATAAAATCAAGCCTCTATGAGAAGCATTTAATTGGTGGTAGGTGCAGTAGCTGCAAATACACATTTGTCTTCAAAACTATGCATTTAAATAGCCAAAGACTAAAATTAAATTAAAAAAAAAAACAAAAAAACACAGATGTTTGTTTTTTTATGGCAGCCATTGTTTTTGTTTTTTAAACTTCCCAGTGAGGCATTTCCTTTAAAACCCATCTTAATAAAGACATTATGCAAAACCTTTAAAACTAGAGTAGACAACATTCACTAAATTCACTTTGATAAGGTTGGTTAGGGAGAAGGGGTGTGATTAATTAGCTTAGGGGCTCTGGCTGAGCAAGAATTTGCTTTAAACACAATGGGATCAGATAATGGAGAGAGAAAACAGAACAAGACTGGATACCACAGGAGTCCAGAGATAAGGATATTCCTGAAACACCAACACATCTCCTGTTACAGTATACTAAATCTGCTTCTTACAAGATACTTACTGTACAAACACTGCAAGCAGCTCATGCTCTGGGGAAAATGTCTAACACGGCTGACAGCCGGAGGGGCTAGATACACTGTGTATCAATACACATTGCTAAAGACATTCTACACCTCTCTAGAGGGTTACACCAGGAAAAAACTAGACATAAATGTAAAATGTTCAGCATTGCAAAGGATAAATATTACATCTTCATAAATCAAAGTAAATACTGTTGTAAGATTCGTGCAGAGTTCACAAATAAAGAAAAAAAAAAAAAACGCTGAAATATACTGTTCTGAATACACTGGCAATTGTTAATGTTTATAAAACGTCGACATGTCCCGCAGTGCTGCATACAAGCTAGTTCAACAACATACGTTCAAGAGTAAGTAAGAGCCCCGCTCAAAAGGATAGGGCAGTTTACATAGTAATGTGTTTTGTAAGTAAGCTTCTTGTTATTTCAGAATTGACTGGGCAGCAACTTTTAGACAATAATATATAATCTGAACTTTTCTTTTGGAATGGGGGGAAAAAAACAAAAAACATGAAAACATGTCATCTTTTTATATTTTTGGAATTTAACATACATTTTGGTACACATGGGTATTGTGTATCAATGTGTTTCCAGGCCTCCCCCAGTAAACTCATAGTACAGACGCTTTGTGCTAATTAAAAGTCAGCTTGTCTTTAACCCCTTAAGGACCAAACTTCTGGAATAAAAGGGAATCATGACATGTCACACATGTCATGTGTCCTTAAGGGGTTAAGCTATAAATGAAGAGAATATATAGATTGAGAGCTCTGCATACCAGTGGATTCAGTTATACATTATAGTAATTGTCCTTCCTGAAAAAAAAAAAAAAAAAAAACCACTAACAAGCACCAAAATTCATTTTTCACCCACATTATACAGATCGTGCTAATCATGTCACATTGACTCTTGGTGATTTGGGCTAACACATTCACTGCTACCAAAGACCTTGGCTATAATGCAGTCAAGACAACCCCCAGTGTGAACAAAACAAACAAGAAGAGTGGATTTGTCTCTCACAATGTATAAGGGAAATAAATTGGCTGAGCATCATATGAAATCTAATTCTTTAACAAACACAATTCTTTATATAGCACCAACATATTCAATAGTGTTGTACAACAGGTACACAAGACAAACGTTTATTTCTAACAAAGCACGTATGACTGGAAGAGTGGGCTAAGAGGGACCTGCCCAAACAAGCTTGCAATCTAAAAGGACCAAAGTTAAACATCATCGGTGTTTGCAACATGTCACATCACAGCCCAGAATGAACACTAGCACATTTTATCTGTGCAATACCTGGTTCCTTCTGTTAAAACATACCATGATCCCTGCTGCAAGAATTGGGGACTTCCACAATGCAATGTATGCAATATAAATATTTGAGATCAATCTTGCTAGGAGAAGATATAAAATACATAACTGAAAGTCTTGTAATCCAAATGTATGTCCAGTTAATGAAGGATTCTGCATTTAGTTTAGATTGCAGAGTTACACAGGATCGAGAGATTATGGTTTAAAGGTTTCATGTTCTGTGGAGCTAGCTGATTTTATTCTGTGCCAACTCAGGGCAGGGCTACAATTTTGCAGAATAATTTTATTGTTAGGTCTGTTTTGCACCTTTTACTTTTTAGCTCCGGCTAAAGAAGTAAAATGTTAGATGCTTTATGTTACTATGTATCAGACAGCATATTGAGGAAGTTTTAAAATCTCATTGGAAAAGACTACAGGGGTAAAACAACAAACACAATATCCTCAGACTCTGAAAAGAGAAACAATTCTAAACAATGGCAATTTCAGATGGAAGACCTCCCTTTCAGCAGGTTTTAGCAAAGAACAGACCTTTCAGGATTTAGCAGCATTCATTTGAAAAGGCCTTTGTTCTGCTAATTTGTTCTGCTTAAACAGAGTTATCAGAAGTAGATTTCCACACAATTGCAGTCAGGACCCATTTCAAGAAAGTGAGAACCCAGGAACTAACATGTTTATCAATCCCTACCATAGATTGAACAAATGACTGACTATTTTACACCTGGATATTGCAGTAATAAAATCATCTAAAATCTTAACGAACCACCTACTGGTCCAAACCAATTGTGACACAATGGAATACTGACCTCTGACAAGTCATTTAACACCTGAATTAGAGAAATGCTTTATTATCTATGATACAATTAGCACTTATTTGATCTCCAAATCGCCTATAACAGCCTTTAGACAGAAGCAAGCATTGATACACAGCCACAACAGTTAGAGTGACCATCACTTACCTAGGCCAAACTTGACACTATGTTGTATCTGACACTGTTGAATAGTGTCCGATTGTCCTTAAAAAGGACCACTCTAGGCACCCAGAACACTTCAGCTTAATGAAGTGGTCTGGGTGCCAGGTCCAGCTAGGGTTAACCCATTTTTTCATAAACATAGCAGTTTCATAGAAACTGCTATGTTTATGAATGGGTTAAGCCTTCCCCTATTCCTCTAGCGGCTGTCTCATTGACAGCCGCTAGAGGCGCTTGCGTGCTTCTCACTGTGAAAATCACAGTGAGACACGCCAACATAGGAAAGCATTATGAATGCTTTCTTATGTGACCGGCTGAATGCGCGCGCAGCTCTTGCCGCGCGTGCGCCTTCAGCCGACAGGGAGGAGAAGAGGAGGATCGGAGGAGGAGAGCTCTCCGCCCAGCGCTGGAAAAAGGTAAGTTTTTACCCCTTTTCCCCCTTCCAGAGACGGGCGGGGGTCCCTGAGGGTGGGGGGAAAAGAGTATGTTTTCCTGGCACTATAGTGGTCCTTTAAAAGTGATGGGTTACGGGATGAAATCAAGCAAATACTGAATTATTTTGTATAATTCATGACCTTCAGCCCTGCCCCTCTTAACAGTGATCTAAAAAGTAAGTTTCATTAGAATTCTTTGGAAAGCCGCAGTCAAGAATGTATAAGTATTTGGGGGGGCAAATTGGAGTAACTTTATGAACTTGGAAAGGAATCATTTCAATGAAGTTGTACAGAAATGGGGGGGAGGGGAGGCGCACAAACATTTAGACAAAGAGTAGATGTCAGAAGCAAACGTTAACTTTGGAATCAGAAAACCTTTTGCTGGAAACAATTACTGAGCACAGAGTCTTTCGGCATATTATGCACAGAGTTGGATTAAAAACCTCTGTTAAATGACATCACAGTTTGGCCCCACACTGTATAAATTTGCTAATCCCCACCCTATGACAGCACTAGACAGAAATACCCTGCGCCAGGAACACATGACAGCAGCAGGTAGCAGACCCAGAGGCTGGAAATATTAGACAGGAATGTACTATTTATCCAAGTTTATCTGCAGTGAATCATTATTCAGGAATGTGATTCCACCAGCAGAGAAATATCCGAAATAATCAAACAGAGAACCAGAACACAAAGGGCGTTCAAGTTTGTTTGGGAGACATTTCTGCTGCTCTGGATTATTACAGCAAGTGCCTGGAGGGACACAGAACACCAGGTTCACATTACCTGTGAGCAGATTGGCCTCTCACATTTAACCCTTCAAACACAAGTGAACTGTTCACTCTGGCACTCAAAAGCCAAAGTCATCACTAAAAATGGCCCATGTAAATGTCAAATCAGAACGCTTGTTAAATCGGTAAACTGCAATCATGAAAAGATTCTAATACAGGCAAGCAAAATGCAACTGGATTTGTTAGGGCTAGTAAAGAAACCAGCTAATCATTAACCATTTACAGAGTAGCCAAACGGGTAACTAAAGGAGAGAACAAAATGTAATGTTACACAATTATCAAAACACTGGAGGAACAGGGGGAAAAAGCCTAACAACTAAACTTTTGAGGCTATGAGACCGGTTGGTATTTAAAAACCCCATGTCCCATTCAGCAAATGGAATTACTGTAATGCAAACTGTTACACAGTGTGTACATGTTAACCTTTTAAAGACAATCCAAAAAAACAAACGAAAAAAATTTTTTAAAGCCACAAACTTTTTTTTAGAGTAGACCAAGGCTTACTTTGGTTTATACGAACACAAACATATTTTGAGGTGCAATTACCTTTTAATAAAGCGTGTGCACCATTAAAGGGTGCCTGTATCAAGTCACACGTTTATGGTTAAAATTTACAGAATTAAATACATTCCAAAACAAAGCCTTTCCCAGGGAGTTTATGATTATATGAATACAGTTTCAGAAGGAATTTTGTTACATCCCAAGCAATACATACTTGTGGAGGGACCCCCATACAGAAAATGCTGGTGATTTATAAACATTGCACAGACTTGCTTAGTAAATCGATACTAACACTGAATACATGTAACTGGATCGCACAGTATTGAGCTCCATTGTAGCAACCCAGCAAAATCCAGACATTGAGAGGTCTATTCTCCGAACAGTAAGTCGATTACCAGTTTACATCTGATAATTTTATTTCCACAGAAACTATTTTGGCAGGGATTTAAACAAAAAAAAATAAACATGTGGACAGCTTATCATGAGTTGAGGTTTCGCATTAGACTGGAGATTCATTGATAATGTCGAGGAAAATTTATAGCTCTAAATAAAATTTACAATTCTCACATAAATTATGATATTTGTGCTGACTACAAATTCTGACTGTAGGTATTATGAGTGAACCAGACAAGTCAAGACCTAGAATCAATGAAATTATGAAATGCTGGTCACATCACTTTATGAACTGTACAGTACAGCAGTTATTAAATCCACTAAACATACAGTGACAATATATATTAAAGGAGAGCTTACCGGCATCATTTTGGGTCCGTACCGCATTTAAGCAGTGGGTGTCAGCCTGTGGCAGTGTCTGGTGGTGGAAGGGGTCAGACCAGGTTGTTCAGTCTGAGCAAGATCAAACAGTCATTGATGGGAGCTGGAACCTGTAAATGCAGAATAATTAGAGGGACTTATGTTGGCCAGTAACCCCCTGTGTCTATTTATTGCTCCCTGTGTACACCTGTCTTGCTAAACCCTTCCCCACGGATAATGCACTGTCCCCTGAATAGCAAACCAGCTCTCTGACCTAACTGCGTTTATGGACTTCCTGGGGTTAGTGACATACTAATAAGCAAACATGTTACTTGTTTATTCACTCACTCAAGCTGGGTACTGTCACATGTGTTCGTATCTATGTGGCCACTAGCCCATCTTACAATTACCTGTGCTTACTGTGAGACAGACACGAACATTCCCAATATATTACTTTTATGGTCTTATCACCTTAGACATTGTCCATTCCTACATTTCCTTAACTCTCAATGTCCCCTTTTAACAACCAGGAGCCCCTGGACACCTTTCAACAAAAGTGATTTCACTGCCCTACTCCTTGAAAGGTGCACGGCTCACTGACTAGGTAGGCGTTTGGGTTTCTGTATGCACTACATGAGCATGTTGTGTGTCTGCCAATATAAGAAAGACCCCGTTCACACTCAGTGTGTGTGTGTGGATGTATAGGTCTGTGTGTCCCCCTGAAGATCTCATACCGTGTGTGTGGTCATTGGAGATCGCAGGGATGGGGTTGTCTCTGGATGTTTTATGTTCAGTGTGTGCAAGGGGGCGTCTCTGGATGTGTCAGCCTCAGTGTGTTTGTGTGTTGTACAGGGAGTTCATGGTGATATCAGGCTCCATTTGTGGGGGCAGGGAGAGTCCCTGGTGGTCTCAGGCTTTGGGGGAGGTTGAAGGTATAAGGTTCAGTTTGTGTGTTTTTATTCTGAGGGGAGTCCCTGGGAGTCTCAAACTCAGTGTGAGTTTGGGGGGTCCCAGGCTCAATTTGTGTGTGTTTGGTGGTGTGTCCCAAAAGATCTCAGACTCACTGTGTAGATGGGAGGGGGGTCCCTGGCTCACTGTGCTTGGAGGAGGGTCCCTGTCTCACTGTGTGTTTGGGGGTCGTCCCTGTCTCACTGTGTGTTTGGGGGGGTCGTCCCTGGCTCACTGTGTGTTTTTTTTGGGGGTTAGTCAGCTCCCGTCCCCTGGCTCACTGTGTGTTTTGAGGGGTGCGTCCCTGGCTCACTGTGTGTTTGGGGTCGAGGCTCACCGTGTGTTTGGGGCTGACTGTGTTGCTTGGGGTGAGGGGGTCCCTGGCTGACTGTGTTTGGGGTGAGAGGGGTGAGGGGGGGTGAGGGGTCCTGGCTGACTGTGCTTGGGGTGAGGGTCCCTGGCTGACTCTGTGCTTGGGGTGAGGGGGGGTCCCTGGCTGACTCTGTGCTTGGGGGTGAGGGGGGTCCCTGGCTGACTCTGTGCTTGGGGGTGAGGGGGTCCCCTGGCTGACTCTGTGCTTGGGGGTGAGGGGGTCCCTGGCTGACTCTGTGCTTTGGGGTGAGGGGGTCCGGCTGACCTGTGCTTGGGGTGAGGGGGGCTGACTCTGGCTTGGGGAGGGGGTCCCTGGCTGACTCTGTGCTTGGGGGTGAGGGGTCCAGAGAGGGGGGTGAGACTCTGACTCTATTGCTTGAGGGGTGCTTGACTTTCTGGTGAGGGTGAGGTCCCTGGCTGACTCTGTGCTTGGGGGTGAGGGGGGTCCCTGGCTGACTCTGTGCTTGAGGGGTGAGGGGGTCCCTGGCTGACCTCTGTGCTGCTTGGGGGGTGAGGGGGGGTCCCCTGGCTGACTCTGGCCCAGGGGAGGGGGTCCTAGCTGACTCTGTGCTTAGGGGTGAGGGTCCCTGGCCCTGACTCTGTGCTTGGGGGTGAGGGGGTCCCTGGCTGACTCTGTGCTTGAGGGTGAAGGGGGGTGAGGGGGTCCCTGGCTGACTCTGTGCTTGGGGGTGAGGGTCCCTGGCTGACTCTGTGCTTGGGGGGTGGGGGGTCCCTGGCTGACTCTGTGTTTGGGGGTGAGGGGGGTCCCTGGCCCCCTGTGTTTGGGGTGAGGGGGTCCCCTGGCTGACTCCCTGTGTTTAAGTCCCCCTGGCTGGCTGTGTTTGGGGTGAGGGGTCCCTGGCTGACTGTGTGTTTTGGGGGTGAGGGGGTCCCTGGCGTGCTGTGGGTGAGGGGGGGTCCTGTGACTGTGTTTGGGGGTGAGGGGTCCCCTGGCTGACTTGTTTGGGGGGAGTGAGGGGGTCCCTGGCTGACTGTGTTTGGGGGTGAGGGGGTCCCTGGCTGACTCTGTGCTTGGGGTGAGGGGGTCCCTGGCTGACTCTGTGTTTGGGGTGAGGGGGTCCCTGGCTGACTCTGTGTTTGGGGGTGGGGGGTCCCTGGCTGACTCTGTGTTTGGGGGTGAGGGGGTCCCTGGCTGACTGTTTGGGGTGAGGGTCCCTGGCTGACTCTGTGTTTGGGGTGAGGGGGGTCCCTGGCTGACTGTGTTTGGGGGTGAGGGGGTCCCTGGCTGACTGTGTTTGGGGTGAGGGGGGTCCCTGGCTGACTCTGTGCTTGGGGGTCCCTGGCTGACTGTGTTTTGCGGGGGTGAGGGGGTCCCTGACTGGCTCTGTGTTTGAGGGGTGGGGGTCCCTAGCTGACTCTGTGTTTGGGGTGAGGGGGTCCCTGGCTGACTCTGTGTTTGGGGGTGGGGGTCCCTGGCTGCTGTGTTTGGGGGTGGGACTCTGTGTTTGGGGGTGAGGGGGGGTCCCTGGCTGACTGTGTTTGGGGGTGAGGGGGGGTCCCTGGCTGACTGTGTTTGGGGGTGAGGGCTCACTGTGTGCTGTGGCTGCTCTCTCTCTCCCCCCCCGGTTACCGACCTGTGTGTGCAGTTCCCTGGCTCCGGGTCCCGCGGTCTCCCCGGTGATGTCGCTTTGTGTAGCGGGCAGTGAGGGAGGTGTCTGCCGGAGGTGAAGAGGCCGATACTGAGCCGCCCGTTCGCTCCTCCCCCCGCCCTGACGTCACGGCGCCGACACGTCACTCCTAGAACCACGTGACTCTCCCTGTGTACAGGCCGGCTGTTGCCATGGCAACAAGCAGTCTCCATGGTATTAACCCATTCACCTTCCACAACAGCCAGACCCTCTGGGGCTCACAGGGTTAATTCCCATCTCCATTGTTTAATTACACACTCTGTAAATAATTATAAAAGCTACAGTTTATGGGGAAGTAGTCTGCAACTGGAGTGGGCGGAGTAACTGTTATCATTTACATAGCACATTTAATTGCAACGTTGTTGCACAGTTACATTAAACCATACAGTTATAAAAACATTAGCAGGTGTTCAAAAGGCCCTGTCTATGACATCACTTGCTGCTGCAGCTTGACACAGGTCAGAGTATTTTGGCGGTTGCCATCTTCAAACGGTCGTATCTTAAAAACTATAACTCCTACAGCGAATAGCTTTATATTGTGAGAATCAAACCCCCGCCAGCATTATCACCACATGTCGACTGTTGGGGTGACTACCCAACAGACAGATAAAACCTTGTATTTCCAGAGTTCGTACAGCCTGCCTTCTGCCATAAACCCTAGCAGGCTGCGACTCCCCAAAAGCCTTGTCTTGTGAATTACTTGCACTGGCCAGGAACTCTGCCACCGCGATGCCGGCCCTAATTCCCAGCGCCTGTTCTATTCCTGCTTGTAGACCCAAATTAAAAATATCTAAACCAATTCGATTAAGGTGCACTCTGTCTGCCCTCATTAAGTTTCGATTGTCCCGCTCCAGCTCCATGTGTCATACCGACACACCACAAAGTCGACGCACAAACCTAGAAATGGTGACGTTGAACTTGCGTCTGCTCCTTTCCAAGCCCTTGGCATGCAGCAAGGCCTGCCAACACGGACGAGGAACAATCTCGGACCATATCAAAGTACACTCAGAAAACAATGCCAGACACCATGCCAGGTCATGCTTGACAGAGTGCACTAAATCCATGGTCCTAACCCTACCTAAATCATTACCCCCCGCATGGATAAGAATGGTAACAGCCCCTAACACGAACCTGCTTGCTTCCAGGACAACCCCCGAATACCCCTCCAGCGAACCCTCGGTAAATCTGCTGGAATCCCCAATTTCCGTCCATAGGAGCGTGACTCTGCCCATCGATCTGCCCAATAGATAAACTAATGTCCTAATATTCACACATAACGGGGGGCACACCCTGAAACAAATCACAACAAATGAGGCCGAATGTACAGCTGATATCTCCTGGATGACCATCTACCTAAACGTTGCACAGCCAAACCCGCAAAACCCAAGACGCTATGGAAGCTGCTGGGAAATTGGAAGGGAGACTGACAGTGCTTCCTCTGGCAACCAGCACCTCTCCCCAGCCTCCAGCAGCTCTGAGCACCACTGTCCTGAACTCCCAGGCTGTTGTCTGAGGGAAAAATAAAAGCACATGGCAAGCAAGTTGACGGGACTGTCCTGGGAGAGTAAATTGCCTGGGACAGACTCCAGCTTGCCGGGACAGTTGGCAACTATTCAGGCCAGGCAGCGGGACAGTTGGCAACTATGCGTGGCAGAATTAATGCAGAGAGGACCCTGGTGCAAGAAGGTTTTTGGAACCCCCTCTAGTGCAAGAGTGGCCAAAAGGTAGATGCCCATCTGTCTATAACTCCCACAATGCCTTGCCAGCTGGGGATCTACCCTCTGTCAATGCTGGCAGGGTTGTATGTGCGAATAGTGTTTGAGCGTTTGAATGTAAGCATGTATTTGTTTAGGGTATATGTGTGTATGTAGGTGTGTATTTGTTAAGGGTATATGTGTGAATGTAGGTGTGTATTTGTATAGGGTATATGTGCATGTAGGTGTGTATTTATTTAGTGAATATGTGTGAATCTATGTGTGTATTTGTTTAGGTTATATGTGTGAATGAAGGTGTGTATTTGTATAGGGTATATGTGCATGAAGGTGTTTATTTGTATAGCGTATATGTGCATGTAGGTATGTATTTGTGTGTGATGTTGCTGTTGGAATGCAGTGGTGTACTTCTGTGTAGGGTCTGCTTTGAATGCAGGTGTCCTTTTGTGTGTAGTGTTGGTGTTTAAGTAAAGGGGTGCTTGTATATAATTTTAGTGTTTTAATACAGGGGTGCGTTTGTATGTAATGTTTGCGTCTGATTGTAAGGGTGTGCTTGGATGTAATGTGGATGTACATTTGTGTGTAGTATTGGTGCTTGAGTGAAGGGGTGTTTGTATATAATTTTGGAGTTTCAATACAGTGGTGTGCATGTATGTTATATTTGTGTTAGATTGCAGGAGTGTGCTTGCGTGTTGTGTTTGATTGTTTCATTGCTTGTATGTATGCACATACACTGCCACATACATAAATACTTACACACATATATATATATACACATTAACACACAGATACACATAGAAACACACTGACACATACATGCACACACACATTCATATACACCCTGACACATATACACACAGATACCCACACTGACAGATTACACACCTTGACATATGCACAGAATGACATGCACACACACACACACACACCTTGACACAGATACACACATAGATACACACTGACACATTACACACATACACTGACACAGAGATGCACACACCAAGACATATGCGCACACTGACATGCACACACACACACCTTGACACAGATACACACACAATCTGACAAACACATAAATGTCATCATTTTTTATATTTGCAGCCACCCTCCTGTTAGCATACCTTTGGTGTCCATGAGGGTGGTTGCTTGTGGTCTTGCTTCCTGAGGTCAATGGGAATGTGGAGTCTGAAGCAGCTCTTTCGTTGCACCTCTCACCCCTTTCTTCTCACGTGATGCTCTCTCTCTCTCTGAGAGAAAGTGATCAGCTTTCACTTCCTCCTAGCGCTGCTGATATTACAGGGGCCCGGTCGCGCTCTTAAAGGTCCACAACGCTCGACCGGCGTTAAGGAATAAAGCGGTAATACCTATCAAGTGGCACTAAGTGCATGGCCACCCGATGGGCCCCCTAACCATGCGGTCCCCAGTGCAGCTGCTAGTTTGCCACTGCATCTCTACATCAATATACAATATAATGTGGCTAAAAACAGACAATAATACTGCAATAATACTGCTTCTTCTCCCCAACTCCTCCCTGTTGGTGTCCCCCAAGGTTCAGTCCTTGGTCCCCTACTGTTCTCCATCTATACTGCCTCCATTGGTAAACTCATTAGCTCGTTTGGCTTCCAATATCAATTCTATGCAGATGACACACAAATCTACCTGTCCTCTCCTGATCTCTCCCCGTCCCTCCTGACTAGTGTCTCTGACTGCCTCTCTGCTGTTTGTAACTGGATGGCTGCCCACTTCCTTAAAATAAACTTGACCAAAACTGAAATTCTGATCTTTCCTCCCTCAAGTGTTGTTACTCCTGTGTCTGTCTCCCTCCAAGTCAATGGTGCTACCATCAGCTCCACCACACAGGCTCGCTGCCTAGGTGTTCTCTTTGACTCCAACCTCTCCTTCAAGTCTCATGTTCAATCTATCGCCAAATCCTGTCATTTCCATCTCAAAAACATTGCGCGCATCCGCCCCTACTTAACGCCAGATGCGACTAAGGTGTTGGTCCATTCCACTGTCCTTTCTCGCCTTGACTACTGTAATCCACTTCTCAGTGGTCTTACGTGCTCCTAACTTGCGCCGTTACAGTCCATAATGAATGCGGCGGCGAGGCTCATTTTCCTGTCCACCCGCACCTCCCATGCCTCAACATTCTGTCAGTCCCTACATTGGCTTCCTATAACATATAGAGCTCAATTTAAAATTCTGGTTCTTACTTTCAAATCTCTACATAATGCTGCTCCCACCTATCTATCCTCCCTTATATAAGTATGTCCCTTCTAGGCCCTTACGATCTGCTGAAGACTTACGTCTATCTTCTGTCCGTACTCCCACCTCTGATGCTCACTTTCAAGATTTCTCAAGGGCTGCACCGTTCCTTGGAACTCGCTTCCCTCCTCCGTTAGATGCTCACCCAGTCTCCACTCCTTCAAAAATCGTTAAAAACACACTTCTTCTTAAAAGCGTATCAACTAAACTGTTAATAGCTCCTGACTGATTCCTCTTCTGCAACTGTCACTAGTCTAATACTATCCTTACCTTTTTGTGTAATTTTACCCAACTCCCTCTAGCATGTAAGCTCATTGAGCAGGGCCCTCTGTTCCTGTGTGTCCAACTTGTCTGGTTACAACTACATGTCTGTTCATCCACCCATTGTAAAGCGCTGTGGAATTTGATGGCGCTCTATAAATATCATAATAATAATAATAATAAATAACACTTTTTGAAAGATGTTTATTCAACTAAGAATCCATGGAGTTGGGTAGCTCCCCCTTAAGGTCATGACACACAGAACATGATATTAATAATAATCTGATTACTGTGAGTGAAATAATACAATTTATAATATACATAGACATTGTGTGTGTCACGTGATCTCCATAGAACTGAATAACAAACTATATAAGGGTATAACTCTGTGGTACGTCTGAGGGAAGCTCTCCACATTTTCAATAGTTGTAATTTGTTTTAGATGCCTACTTAGTGCACATATGGTTTCTTCTCTGTATGCGCTGGCACACCCTGGCATACAATGTAAATCTGACATGTCCCATGATTCCCTGGGTAAGAAATCATGGGAGATAGCTGAAACACTTGAACTCAGAGCATTATTGGAACATGATAGAATTCTAAGTGTATTATGCATTTGCTTGCCTCTACCTCCACTGCACATCTGAACCAATAAATACTGTTGCTATTATATGTAAGTTTGCACCTTGAATAGTCTGTTGTGATCTGAATATATATTCAGATTTATGAATAGCCTCCTATGACTTTATTTCTTTTCTCAACAGGGATACTGCCTTTGAAGATGATCAGTCTTCTGAGGTGGAATCCATTGATACATTTTATATTGGGGGCAATACTCTGGCTCCACAACTTGTACCTGTTTGACTAAAGAAAATATATTTAATTAAAGTAAATAAAATAATATTTTTTTGCACTAACCTTTAGTAATAAATCTATATTTGTAACAGTCTGAGGGTATGACAGAAGTAGGGGAACCTATACTAAACATATATATAACATAAACATATAATATAACAAGTCAGTGTCTTTAAAACTAATGATTATGCATAGCAGAGGAGACACTAGCACCTGGCAAGAGCACAAAACACCTGAGAATGGCCCTGAAGGTACAGAGGGTGTAATACAGTGATGGAGTGAGGCCACACTCCCACCAGCCCTCTCACATTGCCCACATCACAGGTGTGCACTAGAAACACTCTGCTACACTGATGTCATGCAATATCTTGAGTTTTTTTAAAGGAACACTCCAAACGTAATAATCACTACAGCACTCTGTGGTGGTTAAGATGTTCTGGATACCCTGGTTTCTCCCTATACCCCCAATGTAAGTAGACAGTACTTAGTACTCAGTAGTATTTATAGTTTGACTTCTTTCTTGGGGTCTGCTAGGCACCGCTCTCCGTCTCCGTCTTTAAGCTTTCTGCTTAAATTAAGCGTTGTAATGCAGTGCCTAGCTCACTGGCAGAGTGGTTAGCTCAGGAGAGCTTACCAAAAATCTTAAGGAGGAACATTTTGCTTTCAGAGCTGAGAAGAGGTGGCAGGGAAGCAGCACCCGGCAGAAGAAGTCAAACTCTTCCAAATCTGTTTGACAACTTACATTGGGGGGACTGGGAACTCTTGACACCATATTTCCTGCAGTGAGCTGTAGTCAGGGCCGGACTGGGGATACGAAGCAGCCCTGGAAAAAAATCTATGCCAGCCCCATAAGTCATTGTGCTATGTAGGGTGTTTATATATATATATATATAGGCAATTGAAATAGTTGGCTGCACTCTCGGATTTCCTTTAAATGTAACTTTTATTGAAATTATTTAAGAGAAGATCAACGTTTCAGTCCCTCTTGTGGACTTGCATCAGGATCATGACGAAAGTCCACAAGAGGGACCGAAACATTGATCTTCTCTTGAATATTTCAATAAAAGTTAAGTTTTAAGGAAATCTGAGAGTGCAGCCAACTATTTCAATTGCCTGGATACTGGAGCCCTGGTGATGCAATAGTGTATATATATATATATATATATATATATATATTTTTTTTTTATTGATACATTTCTTCTTCTAATTCAAAATATTAGTTATTTTAGGGTAATTAAATTATACAGTAAAGCATACTCACACACAGACACAGACAATCTTATTGATGCACACAAATAGGCTCATTGACAGACAATCTCAATGACACACACAGACAAGGTTACTAGCATACACACAAATTTAGTACAGACAAACTCTGATACACACACAAGCTTACTACAGACAAGCTCACTGTCACACACACGCGCTCACTACAGACAAGCTCACTGATGCGCACACACTCTCCCTACAGACAAGCCCTTTGACACACACATGCTCCCTACAGAAGAGCTCACTAACACACAGATTCACTACAGACAAGCTCACTGACACACACATGCTCACTACAGACAAGCTCACTGACACACACATGCTCACTACAGACAAGCTCACTGACACACATATGGTCACTACAGACAAGCTCACTGACACACATATGGTCACTACAGACAAGCTCACTGACACACACGCTCACTACAGACAAGCTCACTGACACACGCTCACTGACACACACGCTCACTGACACACACACTCACTACAGACAAGCTCACTGACACACACGCTCACTACAGACAAGCTCACGATCACACCCATGCTCCTTACAGACAAGAGCTCACTAACACACACACACACACACACACATATGATCCCTACAGACAAGCTCACTGACACACATACAAGCTCACTCACTAGCAGGCACACACACACAAACTCACTAGAAGGCACACACACACAGAGGCTCCCTCACTAGCAGGTGCGCGCACACACACAGAGGCAGACAGTCACTGACACCGAGGCAAACATCCACACCTACAGACAGGCAGACAGCCACACACACAGGCAGACAGTCACACAAACACACACAGGCAGACAGTCACACACACACACACAAAGGCAGACAGTCAAACACACAGGCAGACAGCCACACACACAGGCAGACAGTCACACATACGCAGTCACACACAGGCAGACAGTCACACACACACAGTCACACACACAGACTGTCACACACAGGCAGACAGTCACACACACAGACACACAGACATTTACACACAGTCACACACACAGGCAGACAGACACACACACACACACAGTCACACACACACAGGACACACACAGACAGGTCACACACACAGGCAGACAGTCACACACACAGACAGTCACACACACAGACAGTCACACACAGACAGTCACACACAAAGACAGTCACAAACACAGGCAGACAGACACACACACGCAGACAGTCACACACACACACACACAGTCACACACACACACACAGGCAGACAGACACACACAGACAGTCACACACACAGGCAGACAGTCACACACACAGACAGTCACACACACAGACAGTAACACACAAAGACAGTCACACACACAGGCAGACAGACACACACACACACACAGACAGTCACACACACACAGACAGTCACACACAGTCACACACACACACAGGCAGTCACACACACACAGACACACTGACCTGCTTCTTCCCTCCTGCTTGGAGCTCCTGGAGACTTGTTGTTGGTTCCCATGCTGCAGTTAGCCAGGCCCCCGCCGCACAGTAAGCTCCGCCTCTGCCACACGGTAAGCTCCGCCTCCGCCGCACAGTAAGCTCCGCCCCGCCGCATTTTTTATTTTTTTATGATTCCGCTCGGCCATGTGTGAGCTGTGCCGGCCGCCTGGCTCCCCCTGCTCCCATGGGGCTCTGTGCGGCCGCACAGCTCACACATAGCCAGCCGGGATCACAGGAGCTGTCAGCCCAATGATTAGGGCTGTCAGACCGGCCCCAGGTGACGCGGCCCACCGGGAAATTTCCCGGTATCCCGGTGGGCCAGTCCGGCCCTGGCTGTAGTGGTTATGGTGCTTGGAGTATTCCTTTATATAACTGAACCCCATACTGTATCCTTTAGATTCTAAACTGGTTTGAGCAAGGCCTGCATTACTTATTTTTTCTATAAGTGAAACATATATTATTTAATCTACCATATTTACTCAGATTGAATCTGCTATCGAATCTAGTGTGTCATTGAATCTAATGCGCCTTCAAACCTTGAAACCTGGAAGCTGAAAAATGTTTTCGCTGGTGAATGAAATGCGCATTTGTAAAAGAAGATACTACTGCTGCGAGGTACAGTTTTATTGTACACAGAAACCAAGTCTCGCATCCCAGTTGCAGTGATGCGAGTGCGAATTTCATTCTGGAGATTCCCGACCCAACGAATTTCGCCCTGGGGAATTTGCGTTGTATGCCCGTCGTATCTCTGAGCGGTAATCAAAACAGGTCGTAAAGTGAGGAGCAACTAGGTAGGCATTAGAGAGTAGTACTTATGGTCGGTTTGTCTTTATTGCGCTTTACTTTTTGTTAGTACGGAAATCGTACTCGAATCTAATGCTCTATTCATACTCAAATCTAATCCATATTGAAATTTTGGTGACCTTATTTTGCCAATAAAGCAAAATAAAGATTATATTCAACTAAATACAGTATTTGTATGTCTTGTAAACGCATTGTGGAAGGTTGGTACTTTATTAATTAGAATTGTAACGAGTAGACAGGATAACCATCCACAAACATGGAGTATTCTTAAAAAGTATCTATTCCCTTCCCAAAGCGTTAACTCATTGGAAGCAGCCATCTTCACCAAAATTCTACAATTATTCTCCTTGTTAGTGTACTTTTTCCCCTGCAATTTAAGTTGATCTATTGGTGCAGGGTGCAGGTCCAGGAAAGATTATAGAATAATGCAGAATTATCACTTCCGCATTATAAGTGAGTTTCAATTTTATTTAATTAGCCTGGGGGACGTTTTTTGTTTCAGCTTTGCACCTCAGCCCACTGATACGTAACCTGGGATGGAATTTATATAAATGACAGAAAAATCCTAATAAATTCTTTGTTAGATATGATCTTCTAAAGCAAAATATGTCATCATCTTTCATGGCACTTATTCAAGGTAATTTGGCGATTATGTCTCTCCCATGCTCAGCAAACAGGCTATGCCATTAAATCTAGTCATATGGCTGGGTGCAGCCTTCCAAGTATAAATCAGATGTACAGAGGTCATTGTCATAACTTGCAAATATCCACATATCTGCTAAGGTTTATATTGAGGTTCTCAATTTAGATAAATTAAACAAACAGACTCTTAAGTAAGCAAAACACCCTATCAGGAATGTAGAAGCAGTTATAATGTTGCACACAGTAAGATTAGGGGTTTACCACAATACATTATTGTTGTGCCATCAATAGCATTTTGAGAATTTTTATTACAATCCTACATTTTCAGACTACTTTTCTGCTGGTGATGTCACCAAAAGTCTTAAAACATTTAAAAACTGGAACTCGATAGACTAACATTGCGATCTTGATAGAAATGTAGCCCCATGTAGCAAAAGCGCAGCTTAGCGGAAAAGGGCCTTGACAGGTGTTAGGAGGCGGGCACAGAAGTAGGGAAGCAGGGATTGGAGTTATGGGTAAATGGGTTGGCTATTTAAATAGGCAGCCATTTTAGAGCAATCACTTTTAATTTCCTACCTGGCTTATGTGCACTCCTGTGCCCGCAGATTTGGCCTGGTGGGGTTTTTTCTCCTTTTCTCGTTGCTGCAGGGCCATGGACGAAGTGGAGAGGCTGCTTGAAGGGATCCGGTCGGCGGCTCAAGGTCAAGGAGCAGATTGGCTGCGGGCCCAACTTGGACCGGCCCTGGCGATAGCGGCGGATCCGGGGAGAGAAGAGGACGTCCAGTCCAGGCCAGGAGGCCACCAAGGAGGCTGAGCCTGGGCACGGGGCCCAGTGAAGACAACCCTGGAGTCCGCAGGTCGGCGGGAGCAGGCCGTGGCAGGCCCGGCGACCGCGTGGTTGAGGACGTGTATGGGCACAAGGGGCTAGGGTCGTGGGGCCCGGTTCAAGAACGGACTTTGGGGTGGTGGACACGGCGAGTGAGCGGGTAGAGTTGACCGGGGGGGGCCCCGATGCGGCCAGGCAACACGCATATGTGTAGTTTGCGGGTCCGCTGGGGGTCCACCTCAAACAGATCTGGAAAGGTGAATTCTGTGAGATCTTTTCCCTTCTCCCTTTGGAAGAATTTATCGACCTCAAAGAGGAAGATAAGAAAGATGAGAAGAAAGAGGAGGAAGAGAAACGGAAGCGGTATCGGAAGATACCAAATTCTTTCGGGAGTTGGTTAAGGGCGTTTTGCGTTCTGGCCAGTGTGTTGGGCGAGAAATCGCCCGGTTTATGCTCCTCCCTGTTCTGCTACTTGGACGGAGTTTGGGAAGCGTACTGCACTTATGGCGGATTGGCATGGTGGTGGTACGATGAGCAGTTTCGGCAGCGGCTGGCAGCCAATCCGGGTATGAGGTGGGACCAAATGGACCTACCTCTCTGGATGAAACTGATGATGGCGCAGAAAGCGCAGCCCTTTCAGCACACGGCCGGCGCAAAGGGGCAGTCCGTCTCGTCGGCCACCTTTCAAAAGGTGCTTATGCTGGCTCTTCAACGAGGGCCAGTGCAAATGGGGGGCCACCTGTCACTTTAAACATGAGTGCGCAGGCTGTGGCGGCACCCACAGGCTCAACCAATGTTTTAAAAGAGGACAGTCGGGGAATGCCGGAGTCTCTACCACAGCCAGGGGAGGGGGAGCTTAACCCGGGGGAGGCTAGACACGATGGAGCCGAGGCTAAGCCTCTACGGTAACAAGGCAGATGCCGCTGTGCTCAGGGCGGGCTTCAGGCAAAGGTTCTTTATTCCCTTCCGGGAGAGGGTTGGGACGGGGGGGCTGCGCAACCTAAGATCGGTGGTGGAGTTCCCGGGAGTAGTGCGGGATAAACTGAGTAAAGAGGTGCTGCTGGGCAAGATGGCGGGCCCGTTCCTGGTACCACCATTGGAGGTCCTCAGGGTTTCCCCCCTCGGGGTGTACCCCAAAAAGGAGCCGGGGAAGTTTAGGCTCATTCACCACCTCTCCTATCCAAAAGGAGCGTCGGTGAACGGCGATATTGACAGGGATCTGTGCTCGGTCTCTTATGCATCATTTGACCGGGCGGTCGAGCTGGTAATAAGGGCCGGGCGCGGGGCGCTGATGGCTAAGGTGGATACTGAGGCCGCGTTTCGGCTGCTTCTGGTCCACTCGGCTTATCATCACCTGCTGGGGTGCTTCTTCGAGGGGGGATATTTCGTGGACTTATGCCTCCCGATGGGAAGTTCCAAGAGGGTGTGTCGTCGGCGGAGTTGGAACTGTTCACCGATGCATCGGGTAGCGTGGGCTTTGGGGCCTACTTTGGGGGGAGATGGTGTGCGGAGAGGTGGCCGGAGGCATGGGGGCTGAGCCCCCTCATACGTAACCTGGCTTTCCTGGAATTATTCCCGCTGGTCGTTGCGATGGCACCGTGGGGTAAAGGGCTGAGGGATCGGAAGGTGGTCTTCTTCTCAATATGTCCGTGGTGCACGCAGTCAATAACCTGTCCACGGCATCAAAACCAGTGGTTAAGCTGCGCCTTGTTTTAATGTGTATGTCACTTAACGTAGTCTTTTGCGCGCGCCCTGTGCCCGGGTACTTGAATGAAGTGGCTGACACTTTATCTCGTTTTCAGTGGTCCTGATTCCGGACGGCGGCCCCGGAGGCACTGGAAAAGGGCAAGAAGTACCCGGACGAGATATGGCAACTAGGAGCGTCCTGCTTGGGGGACTGGTGAAAGCTTCGCTGGCACCGGCCACTTGGGCCGCCTACAGTAAGGTCTGGGGTTCATGGGAACATTCGTTAAAAGGGCTAGATCGAGTGTTAGTGGGGGTATCGCTCCTTGACGCCTTTTCTGTGGTTCGCCTTTCGACTACTGGCGGGGGAGGCGTCCCCCGCGTTGGTTGACAGGTCCATGGCAGCAAAGGCATCCTGGTTTAAGCTACACAGGAAGGAGGATCTGACTAAGACCTTTGTCATTAGGCAAGTGCTCAAAGGGTACCAGAGGGGCAGCAGATTTCCCGATACTAGGCGGGGGATCTTTCTTGGTACACGTGGACGGGTCCTCCAATTCACCAAGGTCTTTCGGTCTGGCCTGGGGAAACTGGGTTTACACGCGAATAGATTTGGGACGCATTCCTTCCGCATCGGGGCGGCCACAGAGGCCACACACCTGGGTTTGGGGGATGATTTAGTGAAACAGATTGGGAGATGGGAGTCTGTGAGGTTCCGTTCATATGTTCGTTTGGGCTTATTGGATTAATAAGATGGGCCATTGGGGATCCCGACGGGGACGGGGGTGTCTTACAGTTTATTTATTTCTTCCCCAGGCCGTGTCGCATGGATCATGGGCCATTCCTTTGTTGTCGGGCCAAAAAGAGGGCTGCAGCTCGAGCTCAAGGCCAGCAGCTGGGCTTTTCGAGGGACCAGCTGGAAGTGCGATGGTTTGGGTACAGGGGAGGTTGCTGGGGGGATGTTTGTGGGGCAGTGTTCCGGATGGTGGCCGGCGGGCAGAGGCCGGATCTGCTGGTCCTCCATGCTGGGGGCAACGACCTAGGCTTAACACCGCAGCATCTGTTGGTGAAGTGGATGAAGCATGACCTCAACAAACTGAGGGACCTGCTTCCTGGAGTGATGCTGGTGTGGTCAGAAATGGTCCCGAGGTGCCACGACAAATGCAGGAAGAAAGTGAACAGCTTGATGGCAAGCTTTGTTAGGAAATTGGGGGGCGTGGTAGTGCGGCACGGTGAGTTGGAAGGCGGGCTGCACGGGTACTACCATCCGGATGGTGTTCATCTCTCTGCAGTGGGATGGGACCTTCTGAACTTGGGTTGGCAGGAGGGGATGCAGAAGGTACTTTTTCTTCGGGGTGGCGGAGCTCAGACTGCTTAAGGGGTCAAGGTCTGAGCTTGTGGCGGGATAGGGAGCTGAAGGAGAAGAAATTGGCTCCCCATAAGGAACATGATGGAAATGGAAAATCATGGTCATTGGTGGTTGGTAGGTTTCAAATCCTGTCGGTGGCTCAGAACCTGGTGGGGTAGGGGTATCCGGGTATATCCCCTGCCGTGGTTAATTTATGTTTGGCACTTTAAGTTGGTTCATGTTGGAATAATGTTGGTATATGTTATATATATGTATTTATGTGTTATTTATATTGGGGTCATTGCCTTTTATATTAACAGAAGGATACGGGTGCAAGGGCGGAGTATGGGGGGCAATGACCCATGTTTATATGTTAAGTTATTATGGTTATATTATTATAATTATTCTAATTGTTATTATTTGAGATTGTTTAATAAAGCTGTGGACAATTGTTCCCATATACCCTAGTGTCAGTGCATTATTGGGATAGGTATGTGGGGTGGTTGTCCTGGATTCCGACTGCCCATATGGCGACTATACACCGGTCAAGTGCATTATTGATGTTAAAAGATCACACGTGTCATTGACCTACAGTGTTCCATATACATCAACATTGCTGTGTGTCTATTTCTTTAAGGTTGCTTGAAATGGACATTTTAATAACTCCAAACTCCTAGACTTGTCTCAGCAAGAACAGAGCAAGCACACATTCACGCTGCGCGGGCTGCACTCAAAGCACTGAGCCCATGGCATAGCAATTCAAAAGGGCTGTACACATTTGAAAGCCTTAGTACAGCTGGACACCTGGGGTGCATTCATGCCAAGCTCCATGCCAGTTACACCCAATGTCTGCACAATGCATTAGCTAGGTGCACAATTCACAAGTTAGCTTGGTGACCTATTCTTTAAGAACACCATTTTTCCAAAATACCTTATTTAGAATAACTAGCACAATAACATTGTGGACTTTTGTCTTGGGCTTAATGAATAAGATGTGCCTGCTCCAGCTAGTTAGGGCCCACTGAAATGCCCATTTATGGTCCTCAGAACCACAGTGCTTGCCAATATTTTCCATGTTGCAACACTTTCCATATTTCCGTACTTATTCTTAGGCCAAACGAATAAGATCTGAAATATTAGGAGGGTTCTCTCTTTACTGCCCACACGCAGCCACGGTCTGTTATAGTTATTTATAACTTGAGTACGTTATTTATTTGAGTAAATAAACATGGCAGCATTTTTACCCCTGTGCTGCTTTTGTGTTTTTGACTAGTATTGAATAGAAGATGCACTAGGTTTAATCTCTCTTAGCATTGGTATACAAACAAAACAAAATGTAAAGTTATATACGATCACACAAATATCACTAAATATTTTCATTCAGTGTTTCAATATAAACCGTGTTAGCAAATATATATTTGCATTCAAAGGGATTATTAGCTCTTTTAAACAAACCGTGTTAATCTGTGCTAGTAATACATTCAACAAACAATGATCCATGGAACACATATATAAAGACCCACGAAAGAGTGCATGACAATAGATATAGAGCGGGACCTGTGACATGACCAGCTATTGATGGATGGCCGGCTAGTACAGGATCTGCATGCAGTTACATCGTATCAATGTGTCCACTGAACATTCCACACACATTTACAAACATTCCAAATGGTCAAACGAGCATTTTTGGCAGAGGTGTCTAGAGACATTCTTAGGAGGTCCAGCTCACTAATAAGAGAATATAATTGTCACTATTTCTGAAGTTAAGTCAGCAGACCTGTCAAGCTACCAAGTCACGAGCGTGATTTTGCGTCAGTAGCATGCCTCCCAACCATCCTGATTTCAGTGGTATAGTCATAATTTTCTGGTCCCGCTGCCTCGATATTGTTCCCTGGATTTTTTTCCACCTGGGTTTAACTCTTTACCTCCACTCCCACTACATGGGATGCCAATGTTAGATTATATGTGGAGCGACGGAAGATGGACAGGTGTCTCTGAGAACCTTTTCCACCAGACTAGGCTACAGCTCTCTCCTTCCACACAACAATCGCCCCCTTTGCCTTTGCGTCTTCTGTTCCTCTTCCGGGCCTTGCTGTTTCTTAACTTGTCCTGGAAATCAGTGACCAGTGCTGTAACGGAGCTCCCTGTACCCCGGCTGGGTACCTCCGCCAAGGACCGCTTCCCAGCTGGAACAGGGGACAAACCGCAGCACTTCTGCCCACAGTCGCCGTGGCTTGACTTGTGTCCTGGAACTGCTCCCTCCTGGAGCCAAATGGGGAACTCGCTTTATCCACCCCCTTGCACTGGACGACACTCAGTCCTGGAAGGACTTTCCCCTGTTGAATTCTCCACACTGGAACAAGCTGGAGTAGTGATTAGCCCTTTCCCCTCCCAGTAACCAGACAACACATAGTTCTGGGAGTACAAGCTGGAATGTTTTAACTGGCCAGATGACCTGCTTTTATACAAGTCTGAACACAGTTAAGCATGCCCATGATACTCCCACACAAACAAGATCATCTCTCTCCTGGACCTGAGAGGGGACTAGTTACCAGTCCCAAACTCCTCCCCTGTGCCTGAGAGATAATTGACTCAGGAACTGAACTAACCCAATTATCTCCAGACACACACACAAAAAAAACACAATTCACAGACATCCCCAAAATACTGTAAAAATACATAAAAACCCCACAAAAGTTACATCCCCTGAAAGCTCCGATCTGCGTGACCAACATTACCAAAAATCACTCAGATCGGTTCAGAAGTTCAGGAATTTCCTGGAAGTCTTAATTTGACTGACAGCACATGAAGCTCCTGCCCAAAACAGTTACATCAAATCAGGGCTAGCGGTCGGTCTAGTTCGGTAGCCAAGCAATGGAATTCACTATATGTGGCATTATTCACACTTAGAGATATACTTTTGCTGGAATCTTATTAAAGGAACACTATAGTCACCTAAATTACTTTAGCTAAATAAAGCAGTTTTAGTGTATAGATCATTCCCCTGCAATTTCACTGCTCAATTCACTGTCATTTAAGAGTTAAATCACTTTGTTTCTGTTTATGCAACCCTAGCCACACCTCCCCTGGCTATGATTGACAGAGCCTGCATGAAAAAAACAAACTTCACTTTCACTTTCAAACATGTAATTTACGTTAAATAATTGTATCTCAATCTCTAAATTGAACTTTAATCACATGCAGGAGGCTCTTGCATGGTCTAGAAAGCTATTAACATAGCAGGGGATAAGAAAATCTTATAGGAAGTGTTTATGGAAGGCTGTGCAAGTCACATGCAGGGAGGTGTGACTAGGGTTCATAAACAAAGGGATTTAACTCCTAAATGGCAGAGGATTGAGCAGTGAGGCTGCAGGGGCATGTTCTATACACCAAAACTGCTTCATTAAGCTAAAGTTGTTCAGGTGAGTATAGTGTCCCTTTAACTGCTTTCCCAAAAATACCAGCATATTCCTTGAAATACAGAAAATTGCAATAAAAGTGTGCTGGCGCTTGTTAAAAGTGTACAGTGTGCACGTTGGTGTATATAAAGGGGATTGTACCGCCCAAGCACAAAGCAGAGCTATCTTAGAGCTCTACACATTGTACGTTTTGCCTTTTTTTTTCTTCTACCAATTTGTATCAGAGATATATTCCCATTTCCTTTTATCTCATTATATATTTATCAACTCCTTCTATCTCACACAAGTTTTTCTTTATACATGGCGAATGCATTTTGGACACTAATATATGTTTTTCCTACGTACACTATTAGGGGGGTCAGTTGAAGGATTGTAAATGTAAATAGATTTATTTATTTTTTTAGATATTTTTTAACATCAGTCCACACATTGAAGTATAAATTTGTCTTTATGTCATTTGCTACAAGGCATCCTGTGCACCTTTTTTTAAATTGCTTTCTGCTAAAGGTTGAGTACTCTCTTTTGATTTCTGCAAACATACACACAACTGACATATCGCCCAAACTATTTAAAGCCTAGGAAACCAACTTAAATTGTTTATTTCTACCCTGACGTTGGTACAAAAAAATGTCATCCTCCCAGTCCCCAACACAATTTCTGATGTCCTCGCTTGCAAGAAGTTAGAGCTCTGAGATATTATCACCATTCTTGAATATGCACCAGGATATCAAACAGTCCTTCAGGAAAGATTTCATAACACAGCCAACGTCAGGAGGGTTTCCCTCTACATAAGCAGATGATTCAGGGGTCCAATTCAATTTGTGCATAGAATTACAGAGGGCAGGGGTAGGCAACCTTTGGCACGCCAGGTGTAGTGGACTACATCTCTCCTGATGCTTTGCCTGCATTATAACTGTAAAAACATTATGAGAGATGTAGTAAACAAGATCTGGAGTGCCAAAGGTTACCTACTCCTGACCTAAGTCATTGAGTATGCATTGTCAGGGCTAGATTTATGGGTCAGTAGAGTAGGCACCTGTCTACCAGCTCATGGCTGCGTGAGGGACTTTGAGTTCCTACCTGGACACTTTGAATGGATGTTTAATTGCAGGTTCCGTAGGTAAACTCTCAGATTGTTATTATTTTTACTGGTAATTACAAAGCACAATCATATTCGGCAGCGCTGTAAAATTGGGGAAAAAGACAGTACAATATACACAGACCAGTACAAAAGATAAAGAGGGCCTGTACCATCAGCTGACATTTAGCCATTAAAGCTCTTTTATACAAAGTACTTAGCGGAATAGTACAAGGTTTTTCTGGGATGATAGGGCTACCTGCCTATTAAGAGTCTGCGTTTATACTGGGTAGTAGAAGTCCACATGGCTGCTGGTTAAATCTCCACATTTACTTGTGAGTCACTGATGATAGGCATTTCGGAGTTCTGCTCACACAATGAGCTTGGTCCCTTAATGTCTACAATGACTGCCACTTTGTGTTTGAAAACCTTTCAATAATAAGACAAACCCTGAAGACATGATATGTTATATAGCTCACCTCTAAAAGAATGACATGTTTTACAGCAACAGAAAACATACAAATGCCCTTGAGGTCCTACGGTGTTTTTGCTTCATTCAGTATGTTGTAGAATGTGTGTTAGCGAAGTTCATCGGTTTCTCACAGTTTTTGGTGTGTCTCACTTTTTGGCAGAATTCTGATTTCCAGAACACCAGGATTTCTTTTTTTTTAAACTAATTTCTTAGAAACATGAATTAGACCATAATTGCAATCCGACTCCTGTAAGTGAACGTATTACGCTACTGGAATGTGTAGTAAATGCTCTGTTGTTTTGGAGTAAAAAATTTTCATCTCTCAAATTAATGGGCAGTTCTAAACTTGATGGGTTCTGGACAGCTGCCCAAATTGTACAATGGAGACGGGAACGGCTGACCTCGAAACGACGTGTCATCTGGGACTTTATTCCTAAACTAAGAACAGTTGATATTATTATACTGTTTACCAATATAAAATTTGTCATTTAAGTAATTAAATATACTGTGTAATAATTCTCTGTTTAAAAAAATAAATACATTGCTATGCATTATCTCTGTGTTCTGATTTAGGAAATAATGGATTTTACTGCATTTACTGAATAACAATTTTCCCATAGACGTCAATGAGTAATTACTATTCAGTAAGCAGAGTACACCCTTACTATCTATGCTAAGAGAATCCAGCCCACTTTAAAAGGCTATATTATAAAATTAGTTTAAACACAGAGATCAATGTTAGTTTTATCTACAATTACATAAAAGTTTTTTTTTCCCCAATAACTGGAGTCTACATCCCTTGCGTTACCTTCGATTACAATTTTATATTCAAAAATAATGAAACACAAGAATCTACCCAATGGGTAACTGTAACTGTCAATCCACTCCCTACTCTACCTCTTTTCTTTACTCTTAAGTCCAAATCTTGCCATACATAGAGACATGCAGCCTGGACTCAAGACATTCCCAAAATATAGCTCTGGGACATACTGAATGCTAACGTACAGATAAATAAACACCTACCTTTGCTTCTTTTGCTTAAATGTCCCTAAAATCCTACACAGATCCAATGGGATTCTTTCTCATTGAGAAGGAATTTATCTTCTTCGGCTAAGGCAAATCTATTTCCCTAGTTTAGACTAGTTTCTGTACGAGGTAATTTTGGGAAACAATACACAAATTTGTTTCCCAAAACAGCCTAGATTTTACTAAATATATGACTTAAAGGATCACTATAGGGTCAGGAACACAAACATGTATTCCTGACTCTATAGTGTTAACACCATCATCTAGCCCCCCATAGCCCCTCATGCCTCCATAAATATAGTAAAAATCTTACTGTATTCAAGCCTGAAGCTGTAAATCTGCATGCTGTTAGACTCAGAAAGACAAGCAGTCTGCTGACATGTGGTAGCCTGATGCAATCACAATGCTTCCCCATAGGATTGGCTGAGACTGACAAAGAGGCAAATCAGGGGCAGAGCCAGGGCCGGACTGGGGATCCATAGCAGCCCTGGAAAAAAATCTATGCCAGGGTGTATATATATATATAAATATATATAGGCAATTGAAATAGTTGGCTGCACTCTCGGATTTCCTGAAAATGTAACTTTTATTTAAATATTTAAGAGAAGATCAATGTTTCGGTCCCTCTTGTGGACTTTTGTCATGATCCTGATGCAAGTCCACAAGAGGGACTGAAACGTTGATCTTCTCTTAACTATTTCAATTAAAGTAAAATTTTAAGGAAATCCGAGATTATACCATTGAAGTATACTGGATACTGGAGCCCTGGTGATGCAACAATATATATATATATATATATATATATATATAATTTATTTATTTATTTATTTATTTTATTGATACATTTCTTCTTCTAATTCAAAATATTAGTTCTGTAACCGTGTGTGGTTCCCTTATTTACCACTATAATGTCTTAAAGCATAGAACTTAGTAGGGCTAACCATACAGATATCTTAGCCATAATTTTATATAGTGTAAGAGATCCTCTATTTAACAGATATAAATAATTGAGAATACAATATAAAATAAGGATTGTCTTGGAAGCAAGATTGTCTTTTGGATATTTATTATATAAAAATATAAAATCCATTATAGCAGAGTTTATAAGATTAAATTACATGCTTGCAAATATCATTAATAGGTTAACATACCCTTCTGAACATGTCATCATGTCAGCCTCTCTGTCATTTTAAGATGGAGCAGCGTCTGTCTCCAAGTCTCTCCTCTGTGTCTTAACATTTAAAAGTACACCTATTTATACCTCAGATGTCTCCATTTTAGGTTACTGTAGTTCAAATATGAAAAAGTAACACTTCTTTTACTTTATTCAATTTAGGACCTCCCTTAATTTGGCAAACATACAAGGCCATAACTAAAGGGTGTATACGTCATGGAAATTTTCCTGACTTAGTTCAAGATGGCATCTTAAAGTCTGAATAGGTTATCTGTTGTTTATACTAAGTCGTAAGTGTACAGTCGTGGGAGATTCCCGGATTTGGGGAAGTTCCATTAACTTGGGGTTACCACAGTATATTGTGTACTGCAAGAGTCGTAGCATAGCCTTGAAGCTTGTTTATGCATTATTGTTATTGTAATTCGTCTGGGACAAAATGGCGCAAACATATTATGCACTGAGGTTATTGCTTAAAGAAACAGTTATGAAAAACAATATGTTCCATTTCTAACACCTTGTCAGTTTGCAATATCTCTTAAAGACAAAGTACACAGTTTAAGAAATACAACATTTCATTCTAAAACTTGTAATATTTGCATTTGCCCATAACACCCTCTCCATTAAACTGTGGGCATTGTAGCGCATTTCTTCCTTAAATTAGTAAACCAAAGTTCTCCAACAGTCTTTTGTTTTTTTTGTGCTCCCAGCATCTTTGATCATTGTTGTAACAGTAAAATATCCATAGTGTGATCTTTGCATGTAAAGGTGGTTGATTAAAATGAGCAAAGCTTTTGTCTGGGAAAGAACTGAAAAGAACACCAGGTTCCAGAGTAAGATATTCTTGGATAGATCCGGATATGAATTGTAATCCAAAGTTAAAAATAGTAATTGTATTTGTAATCCACAGTCTTAAAGGCCTGTAGAAGTTTACATTCCTTAGATACATTGCTGGAGGTTGTGTTTGTAGAATACCCGGGTATTTGTTATAGAGTATAGGTTGTAGAGTCCAGCTTTCCAAATATTTGGCTAGAATTGGTTGCGGATATTGATCAGCATCATCTGTTATCACTGTGGTGATGGCGTTGGTACTTGTCTTTGTCTTTTTTTTATTTTGTTTTTTTCATGAAACATTTTTTTACACCATTTATGATGTGTATAGATTGGATACTCTCCGATATTCTTTTACGGAATAAATTAATTGACAGCATTTCCAAGACATTGTCTTAAGTGACATGGATCCCATTACAGTAAATGTTATGTTGATACAGCAATTGAAGTGGATTCTCAAGAACGCCTCTTTTTGCTGTATTGGAATCTTTGTAACATCTCAGTGATAGACATCTCAATGACATCAGGTGCTGTTGTGCAAGGCGAAGTGGACTGGAAAAAAAAAAATTCCCTAAATTTCTCTAATAGAACCAATGGTTCTAAGCTCTCCCTGGTGCAGAAATATATTTGTCAGTGAAAAACATGTAACATTTCATATGGTGTCTCACCATTTGTATCATCAGGTATGTTGTGAATGCTTATCTGTACCATAGGAATAAATAGATACCACTGTGTGGGGCAAGCAACTAGTAACTTGGTTAATAATCATTTAACCTCAGCATTCTCCCAGACCACAACCCCACTTCTTTGGGGGTGGTTGGGGCACTGAAATCCCAAAGTAACCCAAATGTGGTTGCCCAGTTTTAGGTTTCCTTTGCAGTAACTGCAGGACCACCATCCAAATGGATGGTCCTGGGATTATCAAATGCATACTAAGGAAGTGAGACTAGAAAACATGGCATCAGAGGTTGCACTTCGCACAGGATATATCCAAGTAAACCTGGTACATGCATCAACACATACAAAAACATATTTATAACCATGAGATGTTGGCAAACTTTCAATATATAGTAATTCAAAAGTATGTTGGATATTAATATTTCAATAAACAGTACATCAGTAATGTGGCAATAAGCAAATGCTTATGATTACTAAACACATGAATTACAGTATTTCCCATATTGTGACCAACAATATTCCTTTTCAGGAGTCAGAAGTACATTACCTCTCTCTATAAGAGCTTGTCCTAGCCATGAAAAAGCTTTTAGGGCAAGTCCATCTTTCCTCTATAGGAAGAACAACCAACATATTACCTTCAATGGTTATTATGTAATTAACCCCTCTAAACGATAGGAGTATTTATGCGGATACCAGGTGGATAAGGTCTGGATATCCTTGCAAGCATAAACTCTGCATCATGACTGAGAGATAGGGTATGCGATGTGATCCAGTGACCACAGAAAAGCGTTGGTAGACACATTGCATCAAAGTGCCTGTTAACGACATGAGGAGAGGGACCATGCTTTGTTATAAGCATGTCCATACACGTATTACAATGCCAGGCTTTCAATTTGTTATCACAAAGCAAAACGCAGTTGTGGATATAAACTCACGACGTATCGTAAGAAAAACTGTTTGAACACCAGACTGAGACTCGAGATCAGTGAACAGTGGACCAAAATAGATAAATTAAATCTTATCAATTAATATAGTTTCAATATACTTTCTTTAAATTACTTTATCCTCTGTATTAACTATGAAATATTAAAGTTAAAACAATAACATTTAAAAGCCAACTTTTAGTGTGGATAGGAATTACAAGGCCGTTCATAATGGGAGATAAAGAACAGCTTTTTAAAACCGAATAGTCTGTGAACACAAAATGACCTTGCGCCGAAAATTCACTTGCAGGGGAAAAACAAAACCTTCTTTTTTTCTTTTTTCTTTAGTAAGTTAATTAATTAAATGTAGTTAGAACCTCCCTCAAAGACCCGATGACTTTGCAAGAAACATGTCGTCCTTAAATACTGGGTAAGTCTATTAAACAGTGACATAGCATTGCTACCCTGTGTATTATGTTGTTACAGCTATAATGTGCAGTATTACAAACTATTTATAAGTGTTGTGCAAACTATTCATTAAAAGCTAGTGGTCTAGTGAGCTATAGAACATTTATTTATTTATTCTTTAAACCTCTGACCTCAATCGGCAAAGCAATATTGTAATGGTGTCCATTGCAATCTGCTGTCTATACTTGCTGCTCTCAAAAATTCTGAATGTGTTCAGAGATTTCTTGGGCAATAATAAATCCCCCAAAACAACAACTTTGCATTTATGCTAAACCTGCCTGTTGTAAACGTATTCTGTATATTTCTTGACATAAGTACTTGTACTTAAATCTGTTTAACAAAGCTGTTTATATTGTGGTGTAAAATATATTTTTTATTATTATTATTTATTTTATTTTTTTATTTTTTTTAACATTGCTTAATTTTTAAAGATACCTGCATATTTAATTAACTATCCTGTATATGTCTTTACTGCATAAAATATCTGCAAATTAAGATTATATACAAAAATGCATGTTCTGGTCTGTGATTCCTTTTCTATCATTTATTTATTTTAAGTCTGGAATCTGATTTCTTTTGGGATGAGCACCCCTCTGAGCCCCCCAGTTTCAGTGGCTTCTTTAGAAGTGACCACTGAAAAGTATAGATTCTATAAAATAGATGTGAGGGGGCATTGGGCAGTAAAGTCACCTTAATTATACTTTTCATATAGCAGATATGTGATATGCAATGTGATTTAATATATCAGAGTATTATCACTTTAATTGACACTATTCTTTATGCATTATTCTTTTTCTTTTTTTCTTAAATTTTAATGTCTGTTTAGAATATTGCAGCCTTGCAATATCAAATTAATTTTGCATTATATGTGCTTTTACAACATATTAAAATTAGCCTCTTTCAGAATTGTAGAATATGTGGTGGAACTGAATCCTCATATATGAGATTTGAAACTGTATTTTTATATCTACTCTGTGCCCTAATCTGTATTTATATACATAATTGCGGCAGCATATAGCTTTTAAAGAAGCAATTATTACACCCATCATGTGTGGTGATTGCGGACTTTTTAAAACCTACTTTTTATTTTTTATAAATCTGTTTCTGGCTTTGAGAGAGCAGGCTGCTGAATGCATGTAAATGCTCTTAATGCTTAGTCTCTATACATTTATTTATTTAATCGTATTTTATAAAAACCTAGTTTATGAAATTCACTGAGATTACATGTGTCTGATCTGATTACAGTCAGTAGTACAATATAATTGTTCTAATTTCTTTACTGCTAGTACGGTGGGATAGTACCACTGATTTAAGTAAGCTTTCCCTTTTAAAATTGGTGGACTTTAATCCTGCCATTGCAATAGACTAAAGACTGTACCTGAGTAAGCAAAGTCATTATGTGCAGGAATTGTGCACTTTAAATAGTAAATACTTATGCTATTCTAGTGAATTGGGCTGGCTGCTTAACACATCATTTAATATATTTTGGTCACATTTAAAGCTGTAAATGTATTTAACATTTTATTTAAATAAGCCTTTAATAATTTCAGTTTAAAAAAAGTTATCAGAGATCCTGTATAGTTACCATTTTATTTTGCCCTGATTTCTTACATATATTATTTTTAATAATTTTATAAATATTTATTTTTGCATAGCATTTAGAGAAGCAAAGGATGTATAACCACCTGTTGCCCTTTTTTCTAGGAGGGTAGTATAATTTCAACTCTGTTTAGGAAAAAATATAAGCTAGTTATCTTATATTATATAATATATATGCTGCAGTGTACTGCATTGTACTGCACTCAATGTATTTAATAGCCATGTCTTTCTCTCTATGGCTGTATGTAATAATGTTGTTCATAATTTGGAATATAAAACAACGACTTCTCAATTCCTTGGAATGTTTACATGTCTCTGTATCTCTGCAACCTTGGCTGGAAATTCCAGACTCCAAAAATAGTTATGCTGTTATAATTCCTGATTTTCAATCAACAGCTAGCGTAACTGACAATATGGAAAATATCACTGTTTTATAAAACTTTTCACATATAGTGGACATTAGAATCCAGAATGCAATAATTAAAAATCCTGTCTGTCTGTTGCATGAATGTTTTCATTAAGCCATAATGCATTTTTTCTTTGCATTCTTGGAATTAGACTTCAAATTTCATCGCTCTGTCTTATCACTTTTCTTTTGACAACATTTTGCATTAATCTTTTTCCTGCGCATGCATGCTAAGCAGCTACAAAGAGAACATATCCCCCTGTCTGCAATCCACTGTCCTGGAACTAACGGGCCATGCTGTGCTGGTGTATTAGGCATTTGTTCTATTATGATATTAGTTAAGATCCACAATTTCAGCATTGTATGCTAATTACGTTGTACCTGGCACCTAAACTCACAGTGCCTTGTTCACATTAAAATCATCTCTAATGATCTCTCTCTGAGTCTGGGCTACAAGTAGCTCAATAGATTCTTGATATTTCAAGACTTGTGCCATGACAAAGTGTTGTGTCTTCTCTTACGTATAAGAGGTTACCTAGGTATTTATTTTATATTTAAAGCTTCCAAGTACAAAGTCCCTTCGTGGTCGCCAATTGTAACCGTGTGTGGTTCCCTTATTTACCACTATAATGTCTTAAAGCATAGAACTTAGTAGGGCTAACCATACAGATATCTTAGCCATAATTTTATATAGTGTAAGAGATCCTCTATTTAACATATATAAATAATTGAGAATACAATATAAAATAAGGATTGTCTTGGAAGCAAGATTGTCTTTTGGATATTTATTATATAAAAATATAAAATCCATTATAGCAGAGTTTATAAGATTAAATTACATGCTTGCAAATATCATTAATAGGTTAACATACCCTTCTGAACATGTCATCATGTCAGCCTCTCTGTCATTTTAAGATGGAGCAGCGTCTGTCTCCAAGTCTCTCCTCTGTGTCTTAACATTTAAAAGTACACCTATTTATACCTCAGATGTCTCCATTTTAGGTTACTGTAGTTCAAATATGAAAAAGTAACACTTCTTTTACTTTATTCAATTTAGGACCTCCCTTAATTTGGCAAACATACAAGGCCATAACTAAAGGGTGTATACGTCATGGAAATTTTCCTGACTTAGTTCAAGATGGCATCTTAAAGTCTGAATAGGTTATCTGTTGTTTATACTAAGTCGTAAGTGTACAGTCGTGGGAGATTCCCGGATTTGGGGAAGTTCCATTAACTTGGGGTTACCACAGTATATTGTGTACTGCAAGAGTCGTAGCATAGCCTTGAAGCTTGTTTATGCATTATTGTTATTGTAATTCGTCTGGGACAAAATGGCGCAAACATATTATGCACTGAGGTTATTGCTTAAAGAAACAGTTATGAAAAACAATATGTTCCATTTCTAACACCTTGTCAGTTTGCAATATCTCTTAAAGACAAAGTACACAGTTTAAGAAATACAACATTTCATTCTAAAACTTGTAATATTTGCATTTGCCCATAACAGTTCTTTTAGGCTAATTAAATTATACAGTAAAGCATACTCACACACAGACAGACACACAGACAGACAATCTTACTGATGCACACAAATAGGCTCATTGACAGACAATGACACACACAGACAAAATTACTGGCACACACACAAATTTAGTACAGACAAACTCTGATGCACACACACAAGCTTACTATAGACAAGCTCACTGTCACACACACACGCTCACTACAGACAAGCTCACTGATGCGCACACACTCTCCCTACAGACAAGCCCATTGACACACACGCTCCCTACAGAAGAGCTCACTAACACACAGATTCACTACAGACAAGCTCACTGACACACACATGCTCACTACAGACAAGCTCACTGACACACATATGGTCACTACAGACAAGCTCACGATCACACTCATGCTTACTACAGACAAGCTCACTGTACACACATGCTCACCACAGACAGGCTCCGACACACCCATGCTCCTTACAGACAAGCTCACTAACACACACACACATATGATCCCTACAGACAAGCTCACTGACACACATACAAGCTCACTCACTAGCAGGCACACACACACACACACACAAACTCACTAGCAGGCACACACACACACACACACACAGAGGCTCCCTCACTAGCAGATGCGCGCACACACACACAAAGGCAGACAGTCACTGACACCCAGGCAGACAGCCACACACACACACATAGGCAGACAGTCACTGACACCGAGGCAAACACCCACACATACAAAGACAGGCAGACAGCCACACACATACACAGGCAGACAGCCACACACTCACATACACACACACAGGCATACAGTCACACATACACGTGCAGACAGTCACGCACACACAGGCAGACAGTCACGCACACACACAGGCAGACAGTCACACACAGACAGTCACACACTCACACACTCACAGACAGTCACACACTCACAGTCACACACTCAGTCAGACAGTCACATGCAGTCACACACTCAGTCAGACAGTCACACACAGTCACACACTCACACAGACAGTCACACACAGACAGTCACACACTCACACAGACAGTCACACACTCACTCACAGGCAGTCACACAGAGACAGTCACACACTCACAGGCAGTCACACACTCACAGGCAGTCACACAGACAGTCACACACTCACACAGTCACACTGACTTTCTTCTTACCTCCTGCTTGGAGCTCCTGGATGCTGGTTGTTGGGGAAGCAGGGACTCCTTCCTGCTTCCCATGCTGCAGTCAGCCAGGCCCCCGCTGCACAGTAAGCCCCGCCCCTGCCGCAGGCTAAGCCCCGCTAGCTCCGCCCCCGCCACAATTATTTATTTTTTTATGATTGATATTTTTTTTTTTGGGCTCCCCCTGCTCCCATGGGGCTCTGTGCGGCCGCACAGCTCACACATAGCCGGTGGGATCACAGGAGCTGTCAGCCCAATGATTAGGGCTGTCAGACCGGCCCCAGGTGCCGCGGCCCACCGGGAAATTTCCAGGTATCCCGGTGGGCCAGTCCGGCCCTGGGCAGAGCCAGCATGATTCAAACACAGCCATGGCAAATCAGCATCTCCTCATAGAGATGAATTGAATCAATAAATCTCTATGAGGAAAGTTCAGTGTCTGCATGCAGAGGGAGGAGATACTGAATCACAGGATGCTGTGCACAGTGCTGACCTGTGCTCTGCTGACAGCAGATCTGAGTGGATGGAGGCATATTATGCCTCCATCAACTCTGAAGTCCCTCTGGTTCACTCTGAGTGACTGCAACTGGAGGTGTTCCTACCTTTCAATGTAAACACTGTATTTTCTCAGAAAATACAGTGTTTACATGAGAAAGGCTGCAGGGAGCTATAGTTCTCACCTGAACAACCTCAGTAAGCTGAAGTTGTTAAGGTGACTATAGTGTCCCTTTAATATTATTATGCTTGGTCGGAGACAACCAGTGGAGGGCTGGCTACTCTTGACGGGTGGAACAAAGTACCAATGAATGACCATTTTACAGATCTTTGTGTGGATGGTCCTACTCGCATAGAGCATGCATAATATGGGTTTGACAGATGGAGGCTGCTGAAGAAGCTGTGACATAATTTATCCCCGAAACCCTTCTTCATCGATATGAAATGCACAGCAATGACAGCGCATTCACGGAGATCTGGCGTGTCTAAATGATGCAGATTTTGTTTACTGCATCAAATGAAGTCTGGTGTGTTTCCTTTAATGTGATGAGCCCTATCTCATCACGATTTTGTCAATATGGTCACCACTGGTTTAATATCTACTGGTGCACCTGAGATCTACTCAGAACTGCCTTCTAGTACATTGAATATAATTTTTCTCTCTTGAAACTTTTACTCTCTGTAGGGGATGAAAATTGTTTTATTTTTGCTCCGCTGACAGCTTGCCGAGGACTACTAGTAGTGCCCAGTTCCCTCCTGCATTATAAAATCTTACTGCAGATTTCAAAATGCAGAACTGCACCCCAAAAAGCATGACTGTCCCTGCAAATTCAGTACTGTTGGCACCTGTCCTAGGTGAGAAGCACAGGAGTAAAAGGAGCAGATTTGTCTGTCTGTTCTCCTTATTCTGGATTTGTTCTCTATGTCCACTTTTAGGGACACCTGGGAACTGTAGCTAGAAAGCATAGTGCAAGCTCATCACTGGATGTGCTCACACTATTCTAAGTCCACTAGGACCATAAACTGTAATTGCACTCTACGCATGGTCTGCCCCCAATGATAGTCACCCCTGTGTATTCAAACCAGCCTGGCATGCCCATTCTTCAGGTCCAGCTCCCTTTCTGGGTGGGTCTGTCCACTCTCTTGGTGGATCCTCCAATTTGGGAAGCACCAGTGATGCCTACAATTTGGGCTGCACCCATGTCACACTGACCATAGCTGTCCCCCACAAGGCACTGCCCAGATTATGGATTGCCTTCCACAGTGCAGTGGAGACCACTTGGGTACAAGGAAGAATCAAAAATAAGAAGCACTGCTTTAAGGAATAATATGTATACCAGATAGAGATAAGGTAGAACTTTTCCTTTACTTTTGCTAAGTTACTATTATTAGACATGCTATAAAAAAGTTTTTAAAAAATCATCTGGGTGCTAATTCCAAAATACTCTACATTTTGCATGTCGGTAGTGTTTTGGGTGGGTGTATCTCCTAGTCTGTGTAACGTGTTCACTGCTACGAGTTTAAAATGCATCCTGTTATTGTACGTAACCAACTGTAGCATTCTTCAAGAATGTCTAATAGGAGCGCTGATCTGGGGAGAGAAGGCAAGTATCCCTGCAGCAAAATGCATTCCTGAACCCCTGCCAAATACAATGTCAATGAAATCCCGTTCACAATTCATGTTGCCATTGGCACTATACAGAATATGTGGCACCTGACTCCGAGAGGATCAATATGGATCTATTTATTTTCAATAAATTCTTCTTAAAAAATTGTAAAAGGCAAGTGTTTACTTATTTCCTTTTAGTGCACTCAATTCCTTACCGTTACATTTATTCCTGACACTATAGTAATTAACAAACTATTTAGGTCCTCGGCACCCCTTATATCACTTAGGAAAGATGTTTTTAACTCATCTATTTTCCCACGCCTGCAAATCAATGTATCTTTAGGGGGAGCGTTCAGTGCCTCCATGCAGACTGTGGAGACGCTGAATGTTGGTGCTGCACACTGTGCAGCACTGACCCAGGAAGCACATCTAGTGATCGTCTGAGTAACTGCCACTAGAGGTGTTACTAGACAGCATGTAAATACTGCCTTTTCTCTGAAAAGGTAGTGTTTACATTAAAAAGCCAGCAGGGACAGTGGTTCTGGTGACTATAGTGTCCCTAGCTGAGTGTAAAGACAAGAAGCCGAGACTAGCAAAAATATGTATTTTAGTAAACCACCTACGCTATTCAATATCCTTGAAAGCAGAGCGACATTCTTAGAACAATTTAACCAAACTGTGTTTTCGCCACTAACGCATTCCAAAATTTAGATTCAAGAACACATTCTTTTACCTTTGTACTCAATGTCAGAATTATTTCTGTGACTGAAGAGAGTATGATCATAGCTATTAGCATTTGAAATGGACAAAGAGGAATACTTTAATTTTATGGGTGAGTGGGGTGTGGCCAGGGAGGAGTGGTTCTGAGAAACTATAGGTAACTTACTAATAACACATTATGCAACTAAAATGTACTTATTAACGCAGACTTGTTTCTAAACACATGTATTGTAGTTACTGTAAATAGTATTGCTTTGAAGCGCTTTGGTATACTCAGACTTACAGGGAATTCTGAGCGTCTAGAAAAAAAGGGACATTAGGATAGAAAAGAGGGACAGAGGAATTAAGGCTCAAAATAGGAACTGTCTCTCCTAAATAGGGCACTTTGGAAGTATGGTTTTATAAAGGGCATTGTTTCCAACTGTGGCTGGTACAGCCTAGGAACACCTCTAGTGGCCACCCTTCAGATAGCCACTAGAGGTGCTTCCTGGGGCTGTGCTGCACAATCTACAGCACTGCCGTTCAGCGTCTCCACGTTCTGCGTGGAGACACAGAACGTACCCCGTAGAGATGCATTAAATCAATACATCTCTATGAGAAGATGCTGATTGGCGCAGTGTTTTGATGCGCATGTGCATGTTCCTATGGGAAAGCATTGGATTGGCTGAAGTTATCAAATCAGATGAAGTCATCCAAGAAGGCAGATCGTTTTGAGCCAGACACGAAGAGCCATGTGCTGTGCTTGAAAAGGGTGAGTATATTATTATTCTTATTTTGGACCGACCACCGAAATGGTGGTAATTTTAGAACTACAGTGTCAGATAGACAGACAGACAGACAGACAGTACTACTCATAGACCCATTGAATTTGTTTCATAGAATAAAATGTTTGATGGATTTTTTCAACTCCAATAGTTCAGCTCCTACCAAATCTGCCAAAATCGGCCCACCCAAACACACCCCAAACAAAATGACTGCATATTGATACACAAACCTGTATTCTTGCCAATAATAAACAATCATGCTGTATCCCTCTGTACATACTGTATCATCTCTTCTAATTATTTCTAGTCATCTCCCATCTGTTCTGAAATGTTCTCTTACTATGAAAGTGCTAATTAGTCAGAACAATTAATTAGGCTGACATTTTTGTATTCTGAGAGATACGAATGTGTCATAACATTTCCACCTGAGGAACGTACATTTTGAAATTGCACACTTTGTGACAAAACTTCAGGAAAAACTTGCAGTTTGGTGAATTTATATTTAGAAACAATTTGCATGTAATGTATCTATCGTTCTTCCTACGCCCCAGGATGTTTACTCATTATATGTGTATGGAAACCTGTTTAATATGTTACAGAGGAATCATAATGTTCAAAAGTATGGACTAATTGAAAATGTTACACGTCTCATATCTCGCTTTAGCCATGACTTTGTAATTCTACTTTCTCAATTTTGACATTTTTTAATATAATTTATCTCTAATTAAGAGAAAAGGAAACGTGCTTACTGAAGCAACCCCATTCAACAGAACATTAAACCACATTTGTAAACTAAGTAGCAGGGGAGTGAGTAAGTGAATAAACGTTTTGTATTCCTAATGCTATAGTGTTCCTTTAATATTTATTTTAATAATAATAAAAATGTTGACATTAAAGGGACACTATAGTCACCCAGACCACTTCAGCTCAATGAAGTGGTCTGGGTGCCAGGTCCCTCAGCTTTTAACCCTTCAGATGCAAAGATAGCAGTTTCAGAGAAAATGCTATGTTTACATTTTGGGTTAATCCAGCCTCTAGTGGCTATCTTCCAAGCAGCCACTAGAGGCGCATCAGCGGCGTTGGAGGCATATTTCGACCTCCATCGCGCAGAGCGTCCATAGGAATGCTTTGAGAAATGCTTTTTATGGACACTTTTAATGTGCGTGCGGCACTTGCCGTGCATGTGCATTCGGCTCCGCTGACGACGGACGGGGGAGCTGATGTCGGCGTGGGAGGAGAGGTGCCGGAATAAGGTAAGTAACTGAAGGGGTTTTAACCCCTTCAGCGCCACGGGAGGGGGACCCTCAGGGCACTATAGTGTCAGGAAAATCGCTTTGTTTTCCTGACACTATAGTGATCCTTTAAAGGAACACTATAGGATCAGGAAGACAAACATGTTTTCCTGACCCTATAGCGTTAATACCACCATTTAGGTAGCTTGTCCTGTCCCTCAAAAGGTAATACAACTTACCATATTTCCGGCACTGGACCCACCCCAATCCACCTCCTTGCTGTCATCATCAGAATATATGAGTGGATTGAATGTATAAAGGCATTGGATTAGCTGAAATTAGCAAAGAGATGGGATGGGGCAGGGCCAAACGCAGGCTTGGCCAATCAGCATCTCCACATAGAGATGCATTGAATGAATGCATCTCTATGAGGAAAATTCAGCGTCTTCATGCAGAGCGTGGAGAAGCTGAATGGCAGTGCTTTTGATTGGAAGATTTTAGAGGCTCAGTGCGCATGCCTGCTCTCTGCGCCCACAAAGGGAGGGGAACGGGGGGGGGAGAGAGTGAATGAAAGAGTATGAAGGGTGTGATTAAACAAATTTGTGGGGAGGGCTAAATTCAGCATGGGAGGGAGGCCAGGCAGGAGCTTCCCCTGCAGGTTCTGACTCAAGGGACAAGCAGTTACATCTGTCGGCTGCGTTCAGTGAGTGCTGACGACTGACAGAAATTATGCACAGAATTCTGGGCTGCCAAAGTCATGTGTGCAACTTGTTTAACCCCCTTTTTTGACAACTGGCTGCTATGAGATGTTCCGATGTCAGAATCCTTAGTACTGTGCTACCTGAGATATACTGTATCATTGTCAGTCTCACTCTATCCATCTATCTTTATATTGAGCATAAACAGAGCAAGTCCTGCTCCAATCCATTAATCATCAGCCATCTCCTCAGTCTGCTACTCATTATAACTTAGCTGCTGGATTTCCCCAAGGACAGAGAATCTTTATATAGACCATATCGCCCTTCCTTCACCCAGTTTCCAACGCACAGATTATTCTATAAATGATAAGCGCACCGCCTATCAAACCTATAAAATAAAGACGGCATTTATATACGGTTGGCTTAGTCTTAGGCAGCTTATTTAGGAGATATGATTTATTATGAGTTTATTTTCTTATATATAGAAATGCTGTAGGAGACACTTTCAGGGTAGAGTAGGCCTTGGGGCTGCCCATAGAAGGTTTTAGAGCAGATGTTTCCTTCAGGTGAAAGACAGTTAACACCTTGGTGGGCATGACCCTTTAGCACACAGCACTGCACAGTGGGTTGGTTGGAAATATAAACATTTCAATAGCAATATAGAGAGACAGAAAAACAGGCTTTATGTGCCTTGGGGAAACCTTGTTTTGTATCAAACAACTAAAATGGTTTGATACAGAATCAGTGAGAGCAGGATTAAAGGGACACTATAGTCAACAAAACAAATTTAGCTTAATGAAGCAGCTTTTGTGTACAGATCATGCCTCTGTGGAGTTAAATAACTTTTGGTTCTGCTTTTGCAGGCCTAGTTACACCCTGGCTATGACTGACAAACACAAAAAAAAGTTTAATTTTCAACCAGATGTATTTTATTTTATAGTTTTTTTTAATCTCATACTCTGTAAATGTAACTTTAATTACATACAGGGGCTCCTGCAGGGTTTAGCAAACGATCAACAGAGCGGGAGATAATACATTTTAAATTAAACAGAATTTTCAATATAAATATAAGTATAAACTTTAGATGACTTTTTATAGGAAGTGTTTAAGAAAACCAACAACGTACAGTGGGACCTCGGTTTACAAACGCCTCGGTTAACATAATTTTCGGTTTACAAATGAAAATAAAGCCTCAGTTTACAAAAAGTTTTCGCAATACAAAGCAAGTTTCCCCAGGATGCATTGCACCTGGGAGGTTTATAGCACCGCACCCTGCATGCTGGAGCCTGTGGGTAGCACATGGCATCGAGAGTGGAGGTGTTGGAGCGGCTTTTGCATCATGTTTTGGTGCCATTCTTGAAATTGTTTGCAGTTGTTTTGGGACTTTTTGGTGCATTTCTCAAGCGGTGGAAAGGTAGGGAGCTGAGCTTTGTCGTTTGCATGCATTTTACTGTGTGTTCTGCCTTGTGGGTTGGTTTCCATGCCAGCTCATTTTGACTTTTTTCTGACCTCCAGAACGGATTCATTGGTTTTCTATGCATTCCTATGGGAAACCGCGTTTCGGTTTACAAATGTTTCGTAATAAGAAACGTTCCGGAGAACGCATTAAATTCATAAACCAAGGTCCCACTGTATATGCTTCTGCAATGGTAGTGTCTCTATGTGTGAAGTGGGGATGAAGTGTGTGTCTGTGTGTATGCTGGGGATTTAGTATGTTTCTGTTTGCGTGCTGGGGATGTAGTATATGTCTGTGCGTGCTGGGGATGTAGCGTGTGTCTGTGTGTGCAGTGCAGCCTATACACTTACCTATACACTGTGTCTGTGTATATGCATGTGTGTCAGTGTTTGTACCTGTGTGTCTGTATCTGTATGTGTGTCAGTGATTGTATCTGTTTGTCTATGTATCTGCATGGGTGGCAGTGTTTGTGTGTCTGTATATCTGCATGTGTATCAGTGTGTCTGTGCAACTGTATGTGTGTCAGTATATGTATAAAAAACTGCCACACATGCAGATACTGACACACATACAGATGTACAGACACACTGATACGCCTGCAAATACACAGACATACACACAGACACGTACAGACACTGACACATACATAAACACACACTGCCACACATGCAAATACACAGACATACAGATAAACATTACACACATACAGTATACACAAACTACACACTACACACATACAGACACACACTACACATACACAAATACACACTACACACACACTCATACACACACTATACATACACAGAGACACACATAAAAACTACAAACATTACACACATACACAGAGACACACATAAAAACTACAAACATTACACACATACAAGCACACAGTTACCCACACTATATACAGATACACACACACACTACACACAGATACACACTACACACTACCCATACACAGATACACACACATTACACTCCTACAAACAGATAAACACACTACACATACACAGATACACACATACAAACACACACATACAGATACACACATACGAACACACAGATACCCACACTACACATACACACATACAAACACACAGATACACACACACACAAACACACAGATACCCACACTACATACAGATACACACACATTACACACATACAAACAGATACACAAAAACACAATCACACACATTAAAAAATTAATCCACCCAGTAGGTTCTTACCTTCTGCTGACTGTAACACTTCCTCCCAGCTCTCAATGTGGATAGGAAGGGGCCCGGTTGTGCTGTTTAAGCGCCGCAGCGCACGACCGATACCCTCATTGCACATGTCCATAGGGTGGCCCCAAGGGCATGGGCCACCCGATGGACCCTCACACAGGTTCCCAACCCGTGCGGTGCTCCTCCACCGCTGCCAAGGATTGGGAAATTCTGTTTTAGATCATGACAGGGGCGGCAAAATGCCCACCCCCACCCCGTCAGAGTCCCGCCTGGAGCCGTGGCTCCAGCATGGTCTATGGACGGGTCGGCCCTGGTGTAGGTAAATTATTGCTGAACAAACATATATCTCAAATTCAAGGTTTTGTTTTGATTGGAACTTGTACAATTGCCTCCATCATTAACCCCTTAAGGGATTACCTTTTTCATATCAAGTGCACCCACACATGTTATATATAATTTTGTTCAAAAGAAATAGGGATTTCATTTCACAACAAATATTATATAATAACATCAAATATTAATTATTACAATTAAATAGTATATATATATAACATTTAATATAAATACAATCTAAAAAAGTGTGGGAAATGTTATTTTCTTAGTTCTGCATGGCATTTTAACCCCTTAAGGACGGAGCCAAATGTACACGTTGTGAACGAAACAAAATGTAAACAAAACGTGGCATTTGCGCTACATGTCTGTCCAACCGTAATTCACCTTTTTTTTATTAAATGCACCCACCCTTATTATATATCATTTTATTCAGGGGAAACAGGGCTTTCATTTAATATCAAATATTTAGCTATAAACATAATTTAATATGAAAAAAATGGGAGAAAATAAGATTTTTTTTAATTTTTTTTGTTCTACATGACATTTTTGTATTTTTGTTCTACATGACATTTACATATTTGTATTCAGCAAAATCTCACGTGTAAAACAGAACCCCCTATGTACAGGTTTTATGGCATTTTGGGAAGTTACAGGGTCAAATATAGCACATTACATTTGAAATTGAAATTCGCCAGATTGGTTACGTTGCCTTTGGGACTTTATAGTAGCCCAGGAATGAAATTTACACCCATAATGGCATATCATTTGCAATAGTAGACAACCCAAGGTATTGCAAATGGGGTATGTCCAGTCTTTTTTAGTAGCCATTTGGTCACAAACACTGGCCAAAGTTAGCATTGGTATTTGTTTGTGTGTGAAAAATGCAAAAAACGCCAATTTTGGCCAGTGTTTCTGACTAAGTGGTTACTAAAAAAGACTGGACATACCCCGTTTGCAATACCTTGGGTTGTCTACTATTGCAAATGGTATGCCATCATAGGGGTAATTTTCATTCTTGGGCTACCATAGGGTCTCAAAGGCAACTACCCAATCTGGCAAATTTTAATGTGAAAAAAATGAAACACAAGCCTTATATTTGACGCTGTAACTTTTGAAAACTCCATAAAACCTGTACATGAGGGGTACTGTTGTACTCGGGAGACTTCGCTGAACACAAATATTTGTGTTTCAAAACAGTAAAAAGTATCGCAGCAATAATATCGTCCGTGTAAGTGCTATTTGTGCGTGAAAAATGCAAAAAAACGTCACTTTTACTGGCGATATCATCCTTGTAATACATTTTACTATTTTGAAACACTAATATTTGTGTTCAGCGAAGTCCCCCGAGTAGACCAGTACCCCCCCATGTACAGGTTTTATGGTCTTGGAACGTTATAGGGTTAAATATAGTGCTAGCAAATTAAATTCCCTTTACTTTCGGCATGGGTAATTCCCTTACGCTAATGGTAATTAATTAAGATAACCAATTATGTAAAAATATTACATAAATATATATGTAGAATTAATATATGTATATATACGTATGTGAATATATATGTATATATATATAATTTTTAAAAAAATATTTTTATTTATATATAGGTATATATATAGTGATATATACGTATATAATTATGAATATAGATATATATATTATTTCGTTCTACATGTAGTTTGATATAAATATATATTAATATCACAATACAGTTAGAACGAAATACCACACATCTATATATTTTTTTAATTATTTTTTTATTTTATTTTTTAACGTATTTACATATTTAATTTTTATATTATATATAAATATATATATAACAATAATTATATATATATTTAATCAGTATCAGTCTACGTGTAATTTGATATTAATATATATATATAATTATATTTATATTAATAGTAAAATACACCTATACAGTGTATGGGTGTGTATGTGTATGTGTAAATATATATATATATATATATATATATATATATACTTAGATCATATATATATATGATCTAAGTATATATTATTATTTTTTTTACACTTACTTAACTTTTATTTATTTTATTTTCAGCCAGCAGGGGGACCACCTGTCATTACAGGCAGTCTCCCTGCTGGCAATGCTGCAGCCAGCTATCCCGGCTATGTGATTGTGAGGTCCTCGCAAGGACCTCACTCTCACATGGCCGGGGGGACCGGAGGAGGAAGATCTGCCGCGGGGGACCGCCGGCGACCGGGTAAGTAAGGAAAGACCGGAGGTTGTACTATTACGCCCGGCGGCGTTTAGAGCTGCCTAAAATAGGGCGTAATAGTACGCTCTCTGGTCTTAAGGGGTTAACTGATAATGTCATAATACTTTTAGCCAGTGGCGTACACATGACCCATGGGGCCCCGGTGCGAAAATTGATCCGTGGGCCCCCCCCTCACCCCCGCGCTTACTCGGCGCGGGTTGGGGCCGCAACACATGGCGGTGGGCACCTGGTCGCAGGGGTTGCAGGGCTGCGACCCCGCGACCGCGGTATGCACACACACTTAAAGGACCACTACAGACACCCAGATCACATCAGCTCAATGAAGTGGTCTGGGTGCCAGGTCCCTCTAATTTTAACCCTGCAGCTGAAAACATAGCAGTTTCAGAGAAACGGCTATGTTTCACCGAGGGTTAATCCAGCCTCTGGTGGCTGTCTCATTGACAGCTGCTAGAGGAGCTTCCGCGATTCTCACTGTGAAAATCACAGTGAGAAGACACTGAACGTCCATAGGAAAGCATTGAGTAATGCTTTCCTATGGGCGGTTTAAATGCGCGCGCGCGCCTCTTGCCGCGCATGTGCATTCGGAGCTGAGAGGCGGAGGGATCCCCAGCGCCAAGGGAGTCCGACGCTGGAGAAAGGTAAATGCTGAAGACACACACACACACTCTCACGAACAGACGCATACACACAAGCTAACAGACACACACTGACAGAGACACACTCAATGACAGACATACATACACACTCACTTACAAAACATACACTTTCACTGACAAACACACACTCACTAACAGACATCAAACACACTCAGTAACACACACACACAGTAACACACTCACTAGCAGACACACACCCAATAACAGACACACTCACTGACACACACACAAACACAAACAAACACACACACTAACACAAACACACACAAACACACACACACACACTAACACACAAACACACACACTAACACACACTAACACACACACACTAACACACACACACTAACACACACACACACACACAGGCGGGCGCGCGATGGAGCACTCAGTGCTTCCTCTTCAGCTCCCTCGCGCGCCGCGTAGGGATGCCGGCGCCGGAAGATGACATCATCTTCCGGCTCCGGTATCATTGCGGTGCGCGAGGGAGCTGAAGAGGAAGCACTGAGTGCTCCCTCGCGCGCCCGCCTGCCTGCCCGACCGGCCACCCGGGGTCAGCAGGGCCAGCCTCAGGGGGGCCCTGGGGTGGCCGGCTCCTGGGCCCCCCAGGGGAAGAGGCTGGCCCTGGGCGTACATACCGGGTCGCAGGGGTGGCCGGGCCCCCTGGTGGGCCGGGCCCGGTCGCAGCCGCGACCCCTGCGACCCTGGTATGTACGCCACTGCTTTTAGCTTTTACTGCAGTAAAATACACATATTTACGTTCAGAGATGTAAAAGTACCCCCTATGCCCAGGTTTTATGTAAAGTTACAGAGTCAAATATAGGGATTTCCCCTGTTCTGTGTTTACTAATTGAAATTTGCCAGATTGGTTATTTGCTTCAAAATGGGGTATGTCCAGTCTTTTTTAGTAGCCACTTAGTCACAAACATAGAAACATAGAATGTGACGACAGATAAGAACCATTCAGCCCATCTAGTCTGCCCAATTTTCTAAATATTTTCATTAGTCCCTGGCTTTATCTTAAGTCTAGGATAGCCTTATGCCTATCCCACGCATGCTTAAACTCCCTCACTGTGTTAACCTCTACCACTTCAACTAGAAGGCTATTCCATACATCCACTACCCAAGTAATACCTCCTGATATTATTTTTAAACCTTTGTCCCTCTAATTTAAGACTATGTCCTCTTGTTGTGGTAGTTTTTCTTCTTTTAAATATGGTCTCCTCCTTTACTGTGTTACATAGTTACATAGCTGAAAAGAGACTTGCGTCCATCAAGTTCAGCCTACCTCACATTTGCTTTTTGCTGTTGATCCAAAAGAAGGCAAAAAAAAACCAGTTTGAAGCACAATTTTGCAACAAGCTAGGAAAAAAATTCCTTCTTGACCCCAGAATGGCAGTCAGTTTTTTCCTTGGATCAGCAGTTATTACCCTACATTGAAAGATTATATCCTTGAATATTCTGTTCTTGCAAGTATGCATCTAGTAGCTGTTTGAACATCTGTATGGACTCTGATAAAACCACTTCTTCAGGCAGAGAATTCCACATCCTGATTGTTCTTACAGTAAAAAACCTTTCCTTTGCCTTAGACAAAATCTTCTTTCTTCCAGTCTAAACGCATGGCCTCGTGTCCTATGTAAAGTCCGGTTTGTGAATAGATTTCCACACAATGGTTTGTATTGGCCCCGAATATATTTGTATAATGTTATCATATCCCCTCTCAGGTGACGTTTTTCTAAACTAACTAGGTTTAAATTTGTTAACCTTTCTTCATAGCTGATATGTTCCATTCCTTTTATTAATTTTGTAGCCCGCCTCTGCATTTTTTCTAGTGCCATAATATCCTTCTTTAGAACAGGTGCCCAAAATTGCACAGCATATTCAATATGGAGTCTTACCAGTGATTTATAAAGAGGCAAAATGATATTCTTGTCCCGAGAATGAATGCCCTTTTTTAATGCATGACTATACCTTACTGGCCTTGGCCACTGCTGATTGACATTGCACATTGTTGCATAGTTTGTTGTCTATAACAATTCCCAAGTCCTTTTGGTGTGTTGTTATCCCTAATTCGCTTCCATTAAGGGTATATGTTGCATGTGTATTCTTTACGCCGAAGTGCATAACTTTGCAGTTTTCAACATTAAATTTAATCTGCCATTTGAGTGCCCAGTCCCCCAGTCTATCTAAATCCCTCTGCAGCAAAGTAATATCTTGCTCACATTGTATTGTTTTACAAAGTTTTGTGTCATCTGCAAACACTGAAACATGACTTTCAATGCGGTCTTCAAGATCATTTATAAACATGTTAAATAGAAGGGGTCCCAGAACAGACCCCTGAGGGACACCACTTGCCACCTCTGTCCAGCTTGAAAATTTACCATTAATGACAACTCTTTGTACTCTGTTTTTAAGCCAATGTTCTACCCAAGAACAAGCATTTTCATCTAGACCGATTTCCTTGAGTTTGAACACTAATCTATTGTGTGGAACTGTATCAAATGCCTTGGCAAAATCCAAATAGATCACATCCACTGCAACATCCTGATCTATACTTCTACTTACTTCTTCGTAGAACGCAATCAAGTTAGTTTGACATGACCTGTGCTTCATAAAACCGTGCTGATTTTTGCTGATAACCATGTTCTTCTCAAGGAATTCTTGAATATTATCCCTTAATAACCTTTCAAATATTTTACCAGCCACAGACGTTAAGCTCACAGGTCTATAATTTCCAGGCAAGGATTTTGAACCCTTTTTGAATATAGGAACCACATCTGCCTTCCTCCAATCCTCCGGAACACTTCCTGAAAGAAAAGAATCTTGCAAGATTAAAAACAGAGGTTCACTTATTTCTACACTTAGTTCCTTAAGTACACGTGGATGGATACCGTCAGGCCCTGGAGCTTTGTTTATATTAACTTTCTTTAGTTGCTGCAGCACCTTGTCTTGAGTTAACCAATTACAATTATTCTGCAAGTTTTAGTAGCAATCATTTGCACATCTATTGCCATGGGTTCTTCCTTAATATATACGGAGGAGAAATAGTTATTTAAAATTCCTGCCTTTTCCTGGTCTTCATTAACTAACACCCCCGTTTCAGTTTTTAGTGTACCTACACTTTCATTTTGTTTTTTTTTAGAATTTATGTACTTAAAAAATGCTTTGGGGTTGGTTTTGCTCTCTTTAGCTATCATTATTTCATTTTGAAGTTTAGCAAGTCTAATTGCCTTTTTGCACGCATTATTTGCATCCTTATATCTTTTATAAGATGCATCTGATTTGTCCGATTTAAATGCTTTAAATGCCCTTTTCTTAGTTGTAATCTCTTGTTTTACTTCTCTACTAAGCCACATTGGTTTTAATTTGTTTCTTTTATATTTATTTCCCAACGGTACATACTGAGAAATGTACCTTTGTAATATTTGTTGGAAGATGATCCATTTATCCTCAGTGTTCTTTTCACTAAAGAGTTTATGCCAGTCAATATATTGTAAAGCTTCCCTTAACTTATTGAAATTGGCCTTTTTAAAATTATATGTTTTAGTATTCCCCATGTGCTTTTGTTTTTTGAGTTTATTTCAAAGGACACTATATTGTGATCACTATTTCCCAAGTGCTCACCTACTTGAATGTTGGTCAAAAGATCAACGTTGTTTGTTAAAACCAGGTCCAGACAAGCATCCATTCTAGTTGGTGCTTGTACAAGTTGTGACATGAAGGTGTCATTTAACAAGTTTAAAAACCTAATTCCCTTTGCTGAGGCACTAGTCCCTCTGTCCCAATTTATATCCGGGTAATTAAAATCTCCAATAATTAAAGTGTTACCCAGATTTGCAGCTTTCTCAATTTGCTCAAACAGCTGTTGTTCCTCGTCAATATTAACATTAGGTGGTTTATAACATATCCCAACCAATAGTTGGTTTCCCTTCTTTTCCCCCAAGCAGATATTTACCCATAAAGCTTCCACATTATCCTCCTCGCATTCCATTTGCTTAACATTTGGCTTTAAATCATGGATGACATACAAATATACCCCACCACCCTTCTTGTTTTTCCTACCCTTCCTAAATAACATATACCCATTTAAGTTAGCTGCCCAGTCATGTGTCTCATCCCACCATGTTTCAGTTATGCCTATTATATCATATTGTTTAGTGTTTGCTAATGCCTCTAGTCCCCCATTTTGTTATTTAGGCTCCTTGCATTAGAAAGCATACATTTAATATTATGTGTCACTTGTATATTTTGTGAATTTTCAACATTACACAGCTTCTCTGTTCTGAGCTTGCCCCTGCCCCCATCTCCACCCCCCTTATACTGAGCTAATGCCCATCTCCTTTCTGTCCTATCTCCATTTTGTAGATTGCTATGACCCTCCCCCCTACTACTAGTTTAAAATCTCCTCCAACCTTCTAGCCATCCTATCCCCCAGCACTGCAGACCCTCTCCCGTTTAGGTGCAATCCATCACCACTATAAAGGTTGTACCCAATCGCAAAGTCGGCCCAGTGCTCTAAAAACCCCAAAACCCTCCTTCCTGCACCAAGACTTAAGCCACGCATTGACCTCTCTAATCTCCCGCTGCCTTTCCACTGTAGCGCGTGGCACAGGTAATATCTCAGAGAATACCACCTTGGAGGTCCTTTTCTTAAGTTTGCTACCTAATTCCCTGAAATCATTCATTAGGACCTTCCATCTTCCTCTTACTTTGTCATTGGTACCAACATGGACCATGACCGCTGGGTCATCCCCAGCCCCTCCCAATAATCCATCCACTCTGTCAGCAACATGCCGGACCCGAGCACCCGGGAGACAGCAAACTGTCCGGTTGAGCCGATCAGAGCGGCAGATTGCCCTATCTGCTCTCCTAATGATAGAGTCCCCTACCACCACAACCTGTCTTGCCTTCCTTACATTTTGATCCCCACCCGTACTAGGGGGGCTGTTAGCTCGGCTGTTAGAAGTAACAGCTTCCTCTAATACAGCTACTCCTGAGCTGATGCTCCCAACATCTTCCCTCAAACGGGCAAATCTGCTAGGTTGCACCAAATCAGGACTAGCTAACCCTTTCCTCTTCCCTCCCCCCCTGCTTCCTCGCCCCACTGTCACCCAGCTACATGCCTGTTCCCCATCTGCCTTATCTCCTCCCTCTCCACTACCTGTCCCCACTAAACTCTGCTCAGTGAGCAGTAGACTCCTCTCAAGATTGTCAATCTCCCTCAAAGTTGCAATTTGCTTCTCGAGATCTCCAATCTGAGCTTCCAGAGAAGCCACTCGCACACAACCATCACAGAGGTATGGACCCTGGATGGGTACATCCAGGCATCCATACATGCAACAAGATGTGCATTGAGTCAAACCAGCAATCTTGCTAACACTCATTTCCCCAGATACAGAACAATAAAACAATTACCTTGATAGTTTATACCCCTTGTTAGTTTCAACTCCTGTTTTTCTAACTCCTACTTGAAAGAGTCTACTTAATAGAGGCTGCTTTCAAGTAATGTGAGCAAGCTCAGTGAGTTAGGGGTGTGCCTTTATGGGGAAACAATCCCAATTTTAACCCCTTAAGACCGGAGGGCGTACTATTACGCCCTATTCTAAGCAGCTCTAAACGCCGCCGGGCGTAATAGTACGCCCTCCAGTCTTTTCTTACTTACCCGGTCGCCGGCGAACCCACACCAGCGATCGCGGTTGGGGTGACTCCCAGGGAGGCCCCTGTGGCACATAGAAACATAGAATGTGACGGCAGATAAGAACCATTCGGCCCATCTAGTCTGCCCAATTTTCTAAATACTTTAATTAGTCCCTAGTCTTATCTTATAGTTAGGATAGCCTTATGCTTATCCCACGCATGCTTAAACTCCTTTACTGTGTTAACCTCTACCACTTCAGCTGGAAGGCTATTCCATGCATCCACTACCCTCTCAGTAAAGTAATACTTCCTGATATTATTTTTAAACCTTTGTCCCTCTAATTTAAGACTATGTCCTCTTGTTGTGGTAGTTTTTCTTCTTTTAAATATAGTCTCCTCCTTTACTGTGTTGATTCCCTTTATATATTTAAATGTTTCTATCATATCCCCCCTGTCTCGTCTTTCCTCCAAGCTATACATGTTAAGATCCTTTAACCTTTCCTGGTAAGTTTTATCCCGCAATCCATGAACCAGTTTAGTAGCCCTTCTCTGAACCCTCTCTAAGGTATCAATATCCTTCTGAAGATACGGTCTCCAGTACTGTGTACAATACTCCAAGTGAGGTCTCACCAGTGTTCTGTACAATGGCATGAGCACTTCCCTCTTTCTACTGCTAATACCTCTCCCTATACAACCAAGCATTCTGCTAGCATTTCCTGCTGCTCTATTACATTGTCTGCCTACCTTTAAGTCATCAGAAATAATCACCCCTAAATCCCTTTCCTCAGATGTTGAGGTTAGGACTCTATCAAATATTCTGTACTCTGCCCTTGGGTTTTTACATCCAAGATGCATTATCTTGCACTTATCCACATTAAATGTCAGCTGCCACAACTCTGACCATTTTTCTAGTTTACCTAAATATTATATTTATTTTTTGCGTTCCTCACTTTTACTGATGATATCATCGTTATTACACGTTTTACATACAGGGGCTCGTGCAGGGTTTAGCAAACGATCAACAGAGCGGGAGATAATACATTTTAAATTAAATAGAATTTTCAATATAAGAAGTATAAACTTTAGATGACTTTTTATAGGAAGTGTTTAGGAAGTTATTGCTTATATTTATTTTTTGCGTTCCTCACTTTTACTGCTGATATCATCGTTATTACACGTTTTACTCTAGACATCGTTGTTTGTCAAGCTGCGTGCACGTGCAGAACATACGGATAGTAGTCCCTAATGTGTCTCAGTTTATTGTTTTTGGCTGGGTTAAAATGTTATATTTATAAAATACCCATTTTTTTTATAAGGGAGTGACCAGTGACCCATCTGACTCTGTATATTATTTGTATAACTTTATGATCTCACAGTAATAGCATACTGCATGGCCAGTGAGGGGGTTAATGGCTGTGTACTGTGGATAGTCTATCTCTGTTACACACTGGCAGACAGCACAAAATGGCGGACAGCAGCCATGCTGCCACCCTCACATTGCACACAAGGGGAGGGGCATTGAGCGGCTCGGGGGGCGGGGACTGAGCGGGGCCCGCCTAGCGGAAGTGACGTCATACAAGGAAGCCGCTCCTACCGGGAGGAAGAGAAAGATGTCGGCGGCGGCTGAGGACAGAGGGGATGAGGGAGGTACGGGGTGCAGCGGCTCCTCCTGCTGCCAGAGACCCCGCTCAGCGTCTCCTTCCTCGGATCAGCTGCACCAGAGCAACACCCTCCTCGGCCTGCCCATCGTCGCCATCGAGAACATCCTGAACTTCATGAACTACGATGAGATCAGCCAACTCCGGCTGGTGAGAGGATATTAACAGGGACTGGGAGGTGGGGGACTGAATACTAACTGATTATAAACAGGGACTGGGGGGGGACTGATTATAAACAGGGACGGGGGAGATATAAACAGGGACTGGGGAGATATTGCAGGGAGACTGGGGAGAAGGGACAACAGAGGGACTGGGGGACTGAATATGAATATAAACAGGAGGGACTGACATGGGGGGACTGAATATAAACAGGGGACTGGGGGGACTATAAGCAGGGACTGGGAGGGACTGAATATAAACAGGGACTGGGACTGGGACAGGGACTGGGGGGACTGAATATGGGACTGGGGGGGACTGAGGGACTGGGGGACTGAATAAGCAGGGACTGGGGGACTGGGGAAGGGACTAGAAAGCAGGGGACTGGGGGGACTGAATATAAACAGGGACTGGGGGGGGGGGGACTGAATATAAACAGGGACTGGGGGACTGAACATAAACAGGGACTGGGGACTGAATATAAACTGAAAAGGGGACAGGGACTGGGGGACTGAATATAAACAGGGACTGGGGGGACTGATATAAACAGGGACTGGGGGGACTGAATATGGGGACTGGGGGGACTGAATATAAACAGGGACTGGGGGGGACTGAATATAAACAGGGACTGGGGACTGAATATAAACAGGGACTGGGGGCTGAATATGGACTGAATAGGGACTGGGGGGAGGAGGGGACGGAGATATAAACAGGGACTGGGGGACGGAGATAAAACAGGGACAGAGATATAAACAGGGACTGGGGGACTGATAAACAGGGACTGGGGACGGAGATATAAACAGGACTGGGGACGGAGATATAAACAGGGACTGGGGGGACTATAACAGGGACTGGGGGGAGATATAAACAGGGACTGGGGGCCGGATATAAACAGTGACTGGGGGGCGAGATATAAGCAGGACTGGGGGGGTATATAAAACAGTGACTGGGAGATATATGGCAGTGGAGATATAAACAGTGACTGGGGAGATTAAACAGTGACTGGGGGAGATATAAGACTGATATAAACAGTGACTGGGGGAGATAAGCAGTGACAGTGACTGGGGAGATATAAACAGTGACTGGGAGATATAAACAGTGACTGGGAGTGACTGGGGAGTATAAGCAGTGACTGGGAAGATATAAACAGTGACTGAAGATATAAACACAGTGACTGGGGGAGGCAGTGACTGGGGGGAGATAAACAGTGACTGGGGGAAGGAGATAAACAGTGACTGGGGAGATATAAACAGACTGGGGAGATATAAACAGTGACTGGGGAGATATAAACTGAGGGACTGAATATAAACAGGAGGGACTTGGGGAGATATATCCCCATTGTAAGAGTCACTGTAAGGACTGTCAGCACCTTGGGTCAAATCATTGCTGCAGAGCTCTGCAGGTGTGAACTTCAGGGGCCAGATCCCTGTGAGGCAACAACCACTGGGAGGTGTAAACACCTATGCAAGGGAGCGTTACCGGCTGAGGACTGTCATTTCCATTGGGAGTTGGAGGCTGAGTGGCCCTACAGAGCAGTTGGAGTAATGATTGTTAGCATTTAGAGTTATGTTCCATAGCTTTCAGCCTTGATCTTAATCTCTGTAGCCAGGTATATGTGGAAAGAATATATATAGACTGTCTGTCATACATCATAGGAGAGAATAGCTAATGGGATTATTGATCTTTACTCCTGTTTGTGCATTGTATTCACTGCGCACCCCACTGAAACATTTACGCTAAAATATGCTGTGACAACAGCTAAATTGGAAAGCAGGTTTTCAGTTCACTATAAAATAACCCATGAAGGTTATTCACTACAGTTTCTAATTAAATCTGTATGAAGCAAGAAAATTCTTCCTACGTGGTCTTACCTTAGTTTTTTTACTTTTGGATTTAATTTGTGAAAATTTGAATTTATTTGATCTATATCTCTCTCTATATTGTACTGGCAAAATTACCGGCACTTCTGCAGCCAAAATGGTGTACGTTACAATCATGTTATTCAAGAATTGTCTGATAATGGAGGGGGCAGCAGCTCGTTCAGCTTAACTTTCCCATAAGTAGTGCTTGTAGCATCGTACAACTGCAGATGCTTGCTTAGAGTTATGGAATCCTGCATACGCACGTTGTATCTTAGCTTTTTAGCACTGTGCTAGCTGTTGGACTGTGAAAATGTAGCTCTGGTGTATATTCTAGAACTTGAAGTGCCAAGTAATTTTTAAGGCCTGGCTAGAAGTACAGGACTTCACATTTTTTGGGTTTACAACTAGAGGTGCTTCTCCATTGAAGACATTCACAAATCACATTCAGTGTCATCATTCGCAGAATTATGATTCCAAATACCATGAATGCTTCTCATAAAGAAGCTGTAGATTCATTGCCTCACATGGGGAATTATCTGCTTGGGGAGTGCTATGAGAGAAAATCATTGGATTGGATCAATATCTATCAGGATGAACACGCCATGGGCGGATTGGCTGTCGAGAATGTTTTGGCACTGGAGTACAGGTGAGTTTTATGGCTGTTTACTCCCCTTTTTATTTTAGGAAAGAGGATTTAATGTAAAAAGAACCTGCTGTAACAGGTGGATTCCAAATGTTACTCGCACTTTCCTGACGGTCTTTAAGGATTCTTTGTTGGATCTGACGACGTTGTTGTGCTCCGTTTTGTTCATGATCGGTGTTTTGTCTTTTGACAAGAACACATCAAGGTTAAAATATTTATTTTAATCTTGGTGATGTAGTACCAAAACAATCACAACTAGTTTTAGCTATTCATTGCCCACAGTCTTTAGTCAGGTATAATGTATAGTGCTTCACACTAGGGATGCGCCAAAATTTTCGGCCGAAAATGGGCCTATCCAATTTCGACTAAAAATGGGTCAAATCTGCCGAAAATAGGGCACCTGACGAGTGACTTGTTAGGTCCTCGGTCCATGACTGAGTACCCGACATTGGGGGGGCGGGGGGGGGGGCACCGCTTGCGCTGGGTGCAAGGCCCCTCCTGTCTGCACGGGGCGAGAGAGCCAGTGCTTATTTAGTAGATGAAGGGGACCTTAACTATAATTTAAAAAAATTTCATATCGTGTGAGTATGATCTAAATCAGATTAAATTACAGTGAAATATTCCTTTATATTAATCTGTTGTTTGCTTGACATTCTTTAAGGCTTATTCTCTAAACAGTGGCAAATTTAAAACATATTGCAAAAACTTGGCTAAAATATGCAGAACTGTTTATATTTTGCAGTTCGGTTTACAGTTTGATATAATTTACTTTTTATTGAATACCCTTCATCCATGTTCTTATGTCCAAACCTTCTTACCAGTCAATCAGTGTGTGCTGGAGGACTGTTAAAAGCAGATCTCTAATCCCCAGACACTACACAGCATGCTCCCTGGCTGTTAAGGAACTAGTAACTACTGCCTGGGGCCTACAATTTCCCCAGATGCCTCAAGACAAACGTGTTGGCCAGCTGCTGCCTTGGCGCTAAATACTGCCTAGGCAAGTCATTGAGCTCCTGAAGGGGGGTCCAGGATGGTGCCACTTTGTGAGGCCTACACTATCATTTATCTGCAATTGATTTTATCTTTCATGTTTCCTAGCCAGACATAGGCTGGAATACTCTGCATCACATACTTTTTTTTTTGTTTGTTTTTTAAATCCCAGCAAGTTTTAAAATTTAAGCAATTGTTCATACAGTATATCATATCCAAACACACACAGAATGTAACAGGGGTAAAAATAAAAAGGGGGGAGGGGTGGAAGAGAGAAAAAAAAAACACATGATTTTGATGTTCATTTTTTGACTACATTTGTTTGAACTGGACAACAAAAGCAAAAAACAAGTGTCCCTCAGTTGAGTTCTTGATCTTATTTTTTTTTTTTGTGTGTGTTCAGTTATTGGCTGGTGTCCTTATATTCTCCTTTGATCAGAAGGGGAAGGTAGACAATCCTCCTTTTTTACATAAGAAAATGTTATGGAGACAAAAGGTGTGCTCTCCCATGCCACCATCTTGAGAGAAGGCTGTCCTAAGGACTGTTATGTCTGATATCTTGGGAGCCAGACGTGTTAAGCTCTTCAGATTCCTTTGAATATAATTTACTACTTAAAATGCAGAAATAGCAATTTGAACTGTGAATTTGTACAATTGTTTTACACACTTGTGTTGTTGTTGCTCAAAAATTACGATTTATAATTTTAATACGCTAATATCACAAAGTATTACTTTACTGAGAGGGTAGTGGATGCATGGAATAGCCTTCCAGCTGAAGTGGTAGAGGTTAACACAGTAAAGGAGTTTAACCCCTTAAGGACCAAACGTCTGGAATAAAAGGGAATCATGACATGTCACACATGTCATGTGTCCTTAAGGGGTTAAGCATGTGTGGGATAGGCATAAGGCTATCCTAACTATAAGATAAGGCCAGGGATTAATGAAAGTATTTAGAAAACTGGGCAGACTAGATGGGCCGAATGGTTATCTGCCATCACATTCTATGTTTCTAAGCTTTGACAATATTCTGCAGCACTCGATTCCAAGCAGTTTTATATCCCCTTGATTCGATGTATCCTATCAAGGTTGAAGGGTCATCACTGAAGGAAAAAAAGTGGTATGAGCACCATTAAAATATTTCCATGGGGAAACCTGCCTGCACGTTTAGTACTTTGCACCACTTCTGAACTCATGTTCATGTCCAGGGTATGTAGCGTGTCGGTATTGGCAGATAGCAGTTCGTTTGATTAGTCTGTTAGATTGCAGTTAGGGATAGGTGCAGCGAGAGACAAGACAGCTGCTGTGGACTACAACCCAAAAGTCTGCCGGCCATCGTGAGTTAAAGCCCTGTGTCATCAATGTAAAGATAGAACCGAGCTGCCAGCCACACTTGTACCGCCACATTTGAGTTCCTTTATAGAGCTGTAAAACAGATAGGAACGTACACTGTGTGCAATTTAAATGAGAAATTATCGATTCCTCTTTATCAGAAGGATAAACGGAGTGCTTCGAGCTGCGGCTTATATATTTTTTTGCAAATCCCTTAAATTGCAAGTGTCTACGTGGAAGGAGATGTGGTTAAGGGGAACTTCTTGCACTAAATTTGCAGTGAGCACAGTTTGTGATGGTGGTAGAGGTACCTGTTTTAGGACCAGGACATAATTATGGTTGTAATGTCCCTTCAGACAGCTGGTGGTGGTTGATGTTGGATAAGTAATATTTGGGATCAGACTGAAATTCGGGGTACTTGTTTTGAAGAGCTGGTCAGGTTTGTCTGTTTCTATGCAGGCTAATTCCAGAATCTCCTTAATGATGTTAATGAGGTGTGTTATGACATTTATCCAGATTCCAGTACACTTGTCGGCTTTTCCAGATCAGAAAGTGACGTCTTTCTCTCACCGGATTTTATTTCCATTTTGGCTCCAGCAAAGTAAATGCTATTTGCAAGCAAGATTAAGCTTGGATATCATTTTACAGTGTTTGGAGCGTTCTGTTTGTTATAAATAAAGCTCCTGTCATAATCCAGGCCGGGTTGGGATGTCAGAATAATTTATAATCTATGGACCCCGTTCCTTTTTATTCAGATCTCTTATCACTATGCCCCAGGAAACAAACTGAATAGAGTGAGGGAATGTATTAGAATACACTGTATTTACATAATCTGTTGTCCTGGTAAAAAAACCATTGGGTTCGTGTATTAAATGTTCTTTGCTGCCTGGGAGGGGGGATGGGTAAATTAACGTGCATCTCAATGTCTTTGATTTTCTAATACCGAATGATTCTCCAGTGCAACTTGTACATGTGTTTATTTTATTTTTTTGTATGTTTTTTTTTTTATTTATACTTTTGATTTATCATGTTTTGCATTCACTGAAATATATATTTTCAGGGAATTTAAAGTGAATTTCGAAACTTAGGCTAAAATATCTGAATTAGAAAAATCACCAAAACGTTTCTGTTTGCAGTTTGGGCATTTTGACCTTAAAGGAACACTATATGGTGTTAGTGTTAATCAAACTATTTTAATAATTTTTATTTAAATTATTTTATTTTAAACGCAGTGAAGGGGGTTTATTTACCCTTCTTTTTGCACCGCATCATAGTCGTTGCAGCCGGCAGTTCCTCCTCCTTCTCGCGATTCTCATAGCAAACATTGAACCCGGCGTTATTTGACGTTTTAGATGTTGAACTTCACCTGGCAGACAAACTCTGTGGTCGCAATGGAGCACCTCTAGTTATTGTCAGACAGCCACAATATGTGTTTAGCTGTGCCGAACCTACAAAACAGCAGTGTTTTTACATTGTAAGATTGAAACGACAGGGCTGGTGCACACCACTTCACTGAAATTAAGTGATCTGGGTGCTTTTTTTTGATCCATTACAAATAAAATCCCCATCAGTTCTCCCTTTAGTGAATAATCCCGTAACCCTGTATTCACCTACCCTATGCGTGCACTATGCATGTATGCCAGTAAAATACAGTAATTTAAAATGATCCCTGCATAAAGTGTAAGAGGAAATGTGAAGACGGTGGAATAAGCAGAAACTTTTATTTCTTTATTTTAATTTGTGCGTACAGAAAGCCAATGATTCCTGTCTAGACTAAACTAGTAATGAAGACATGCTGACTAATTTGGTGAAGGCAAGTGTGGCTTGATTAAGAACACAGAGAAAAGAATGACTTGGAAAATCTATGTAGCCACTGTTTATCAAGACTGGTGATGGGCCTTTAGCATAGCACGTTTAATAAAATTGAAAAACACAGGCACATGTGCGTTTTCACTGCTCGTGTTAACACCTGTCTTGATTTAGTTAATTATATCATTTATTTTAGCCAGAAAACTGTGTGTACAGCTTTCAAACGGCTCTCCAGATTGTTTGCACTACACTCCTACATTTTATTTAATTTTCCATATCCTCCTCCTGGGAACCAAGGGGACAAAATTGTATTCCAACATGCCATCCATTTTTGATGTAAAGGAAGTTCCCAGCCTGTCACATGACATGTCACTGGAAAGCCCAGAATGTCTTCTTTACAATACAGCAGGGATTGATAGAGTAGCTGAAAAGGAGATGCACATGAATGAAATATCCAGTACAGAGGACACAAGTTAATGGGCTGGGTCTCAGGAGGATGTGTGTGTTTTTGTATTACATTTTTGTTTTATTCTGTCTCTTTTGGGCATAGGTTTATTCTTGTGCACTCTTTAATATTTGTTGAATTCACCAAGTTATGTGTATTGCGCTTGAGACCAATCGACTAGCTGCACAATCCAGTTTAATAGATTGAGCAGATAATCTTTTTCTCACCTGATTTTATTTGTTTTTTCTTAGGTTTGCAAGCGCATGGATCTGGTGTGTCAACGTATGCTTAATCAAGGCTTCCTGCGAGTGGAAAGATACCACAACTTGTGTCAGAAGCAGGTCAAATCACAACTGCCAAGGTATAGTCTGCAAATACAACAGGTGCCCCTGGGCTGGTGGACGATCTGTTTGGAACTGGCATAATGAAGTGGCAAATGAATAACCGGGTATAGAACATGGCAGCAGGATTCATTAAAGTACACAAACTTGTATGAAAAAGCAATGGCTGAATCAAATGGCAATGCAGACCTATTCACAGCTAACATTAAATAAAAAAAGTTACATTTTGAATTCAGATGTGACTGCAGGGGAATGATCTGTACACCAAAATCACTCCATTAACCTATTGTTTTTTTTATACCTTTTAGTGTCTCTTTAAAACCAGTTTTATTTACAAATTAACAATCCAGTAGAAATGAAATGGGTTTTGTATTTCATGTTTGTGTCACAGTGGAGGTCACACTGCTTGGTTTAAAACTATGATAAATGGTTGGTTTTTTTTTTGTTTTTTTTAAATTTCATTCTGTGTCCTACGTGGCAACTGAATTCCATGATATTCTTCGTATTGTGTCTGTGCAGGCGGGAATCTGAACGGCGGAACCACTCGTTGGCGCGACACGCCGATATTCTAGCTGCAGTGGAGACCAGGCTTTCCCTACTAAACATGACATTTATGAAATATGTTGACTCCAACTTATGCTGCTTCATCCCAGGAAAGGTAACATTATAATTATTGTATTATTAGGGTGCCTGTGTAAATCACTTGAATACATTCCGTTAAAGGGAGTATCTAGATTAGTATTAGTCCAGTAGACAAGATGCCAAAATACCAGAGTATTGCAGAATGCAATGATACATTTTTTTTATTGGCCTAACATAACATTTCAAAGACAAGCTTATCTTTGAAATATCCTATTAGTACAATAAAAGAGGTATCATTGCATACTGCAATAATCTAGTATTTTGGCAAAATATATATTATATTTTATATTTTATATTTTTGTTATGCAGAGATACATTCACAGGCATTTTCAATGTAGCAAAAGTTAGTGTAATGAGCTTGCACATAGACGTATACACATAGGAAGCTACGCATTTAAAACGAAATAAATAGCAATTGGAATTAGACCCATATTTTCATGTGAGAATCACTATTGTTCTTATAAAGCTCTATAAGGAAAGCTGTAGTTTGAATTATGTCCAGTAGATGGAGCTAGTTGCCTTCCTTAATTACAGCTGGCATTGTCTGCATTTGTTAAATTAATTCATTAGAATTTTTTTTTTTTTTAAATTAAAATAAGTTTATAGAACTTCAATGTGGAGTGACCGTGTGTGTCTTTGTGAGTGTTCATTGAATGCGAGGGTATGTATGTGCAGATGGTCAGTGTTTGTCTGTATGCTAGTATATAATTGAACCTTTTCCCCTACCCGTATCATTTGTTCTTACCCTGTTCATGTCACCTGTCCCTTTTTTTTTTTTTTTCTTCTCTCTATGTGGCTAATGACTGTCATTACTTTTCTTGCACTATTTTCCCCCTCCCATTTTTCTGTATTAGGAGGTGTCTCTCTTCCATGCCTTTACCATCAATTGAGAGCCTCTCTCCTGCCATCTAATGTTAGTGCATATCGTAGGGGAGTGCTTCTGATGCAGATTAACCCACCTACCTAGTGGCTCGTCATGTCCAGGAGAGGACAAACGGACGAGTTTTGTCATAGTTCAAAGTTTTCTCTACTACTTTCATTCCTACAGGAAGTCTGTGTTTTTTTTTTTTTTTTTCTAGCAGGCGACAGCAGTTAACTATTCTCTCTGTTAATTCTCAGCTAGACATTTTTATAGCTGTCGGGAAGCTGACACTTATTCATGGCTTGGGCACATTGGGTTGCCTTTTTTCTCAGCTGGGCATTTATAGGGTACAGGGCTGCTGTTCTCAGCTGGGAATCTGTAGTACCCAGGGCACTCCTGTTAATTTATCCTCTGACAATTTACTCAGAGTAAGGGTTGTTGTTGATTTATTCTCAACTGAACCTTTTGTAGCAAGCACTGGTCTGTTGGCATTTTCTGTGTTTAAAAAAAAAAAAAAAAATTTTTTTTGTGAATGGTTTATATGGGTTAAAGGTAATGAGACACTACTACTACTACTAGAGATGTGTGTTTTAGTACCGTGTTTTCCCCAAAAATAAGTCCTAGCATTTTTTTCGGGAGATGCTTCAAATATAAGCCCTAGTCATCCGCTAATCTATGTTCGGGAAAGTTTCCATGCCCTAGTGACCTGTTCAATGCACAGGGCAATTCCTCAAACATAGACTTGCATTTGATCCCCGAAATAAGACCTCCTCCGAAAATAAGCCCTAATGTGTTTTTCGGGCGGTGGGGGGGGGGGAGGGGAATTAATATAAGACCTGGTCTTATTGTCGGGAAAAGACGGTAATGTAAAATTCCCTCTTTTACTCACTAAGTCCAAATTGGACCTGAAAGGTGGTTGTGGTTAGGTTTACCATTGGGTTACGTGATGTAACAGCTTTCTCTCAAGTAAATTTCTCTGTTGCTGCATGTTGTGTTTACTATGGTTTGTGGAGTTGCCAACTAACTCCTTGATACCATTGTGTTAAAACCATGCCAGAGGGATAGAATATCTCTTAAAATATGACTTACCATTTCATTCATTCCTGCGTGGTATTTTGTATCCCTCCAATACGGCTCTCGCGTTATCTACTCTCTAGAGCCATAGAATGGTGGTACAGGTTCTTATGTGACCAGCTATGTTATGTTTTTTTTCCAGGTTATAGATGAAATATACAGAGTGCTCCGATATGTCAATTCTACAAGAGCTCCTCAGCGTGCCCATGAGGTCTTACAGGAATTACGGGACATTTCGTCCATGGCAATGGAATATTTTGATGAGAAAATTGTTCCAATCCTGAAAAAGAAGTTGCCGGGTTCTGATGTGTCGGGACGTCTCATAGGGTCTTCTCCAGGTACCCTTTTACTACTTTGCTACAACTGAATCTCAGAGCTTGCCCCCCATTATGTCCAATTACGATAGGACTTAGTTTGCCTGTCATATTTTATTTTGCTAGACTTAAGATTATGGCATTTCTACTAAACACTACATTATTCTGCCACACTTGACATTGTAGTGGAGACATAGACCACTGCATAAAACAGAATGCACACTTCAATTAAGCATGTAATTCAAGAATTTACTATTGATTTCCTTTAGTACATTTTAGTCGTCATCCACACAATTACTGAATCATCTTTCTTTGTGTCCAGTACAAAATTTCCATAACCAAATAATGCCACTTGGCTAACCAGTAATAAACAATTTAACTATATTTGTGTGTCCCATATAAAATTAAATTTTCATACATTGTTTTACAGTTCCAGGTCCATCTACTGCCCTGAGTACAATGCAGCTGTTCTCTAAGCAAAACCCTTCGAGGCAGGAGGTGACGAAACTTCAGCAGCAGGTGAAAACCAATGGAGCGGGCATGACTGTCCTGAGACGGGAGATGTCAGAGTTGCGTACCAAGGTGCAGGAGCAGCAGAAACAGCTTCAAGACCAGGACCAGAAACTTCTTGAACAGACCCAAATTATAGGCGAACAGAATGTACGCCTGACTGAGCTAGAGCATAAATTGCGTGAAGTCATGGAGAGTGCTGTAGGCTCCTCCGGAGCAGGCCAAAGGGATGACTCCTTGCGCAAGCGGAAGAAAGTAGTGGAGGTTGTGGACTGTCCTAGGAAATCAAAACGCCTACGAAGCAGAAAGTAAACCTTTTAGAAACTGCTTAGTAGCCAGAGTGGTGTTTGGCATGACCTTTGTTGAGAGCACTAGTGAAGAGGTCAAGGTGCTCCTGAAAAAGCTCTGGTATTCACCTCCCTGCCCAGTTCTAAACTGCCCCATAAAATGGGCTCCTGGCAGGTTCCTCTGTTTGCCAGTTTAATTTTGAAGCCATTGGGAGGTAGGTTAAGCAGTAGCTTAAAGACATGAAGACTGTATTTGTGAGAAGACTGCACACTCCTTAAACAGTAGTTTGATACTGCTACCACAACATGGTTTATATAAATATATATATTTAAAAAGTTTGGAGAAAATGTTAATAGGCATGCAAAGTCCAAATGTTTCACCCATTAGGTCAGTTACTATATTTAATAAATCCAGTTTAAGATATGCTCTCCCAGAATATTTAACCATTTTAGTGGCACCAGCTCTCAAACCTGGGGGCAGTGTTAATCCTGCTTTGAAGCTGCTTCTATTTAAGACGATCTAAACACTACTGTTTCTGTTAATCGGGTTCCCAACAAGCCAAATAAACGTAGAGTCTGGTCACAGACCTTTATGGAATTCAAAGCTTGGCAAACACAGGTTTGAGTATTTGAAAATGTTAAGAACCAGAGAGAAAAATTAGGTATTTAAAGGATGCTTGGGCTCACCCTTCATTCTCTTTCTTGCGTGCAAGTCTGGGGTTAATGAGTGCTAAACTCAGGCACACTTTGATAAACATAATGCCAAGTGATGATCTAGATCTGTTTGTGTTTTTCTGGTAACTCCTGAATGTCTTTTTCCCAGCTGATCGCTCTTGTAAGATCACATTGTTTGATTTGGCAAACCTTGTGTCCCATCCATGTTTTTCCTTTCAGTCGGTCACTGGGGTGAAACGCTGTCCACAAATGCTACACTACGTTTCTGTTCAAAGGAGGGGGCAAATTCCTTCAAATCAGCTGATCACAGTGGAGCCAACTGTTGTATAAAATCGCTTAGACTTGAATTGTGTATACACAGAACATGTATAACCCCTTAAGGACCAAGCTTAATTTGCCTGTTTTTCCTCTTAAAGGAACACTAGTCACCATAACCACTACTGTTTAATATAGTGGTTCTGGTGTCTATAGCCTGCAGGCTTTTCAATGTAAACACTGCCTTTTCAGAGAAAAGGCAGTGTTAAAATGTTTAACTAGTAACTTCTGAATGATTGCTATTAGAGGTAATTCCTTGTACAGTAATGGCGTTCTGTGTCTCCACGCTTTGCATGGAGATGCTGAACATTGCCCCATAGAGATGCATTTAACTCCATGCATCTCCATGGGGATATTCTGATTGGTGCAGTGGTTTTGCCACGCATATGCTATAACCATTGGTTATCTTTACGATTGATCTCAGCCATGGAAGTGGGACCAGCCGCAGCAAGCCTGGCATGGCGTGGCGAAAGCTTTTTGGCATGATTTAGAGAGGGGGTCACTTAAACACCTGACACTATAGTTTTCCTTTAAGGGGACACTATAGTCACCAAAACAACTTTTTTGCTTGATGAAGCTGTGTTAGTGTATAGCTCATGCCCCATGCTGGCTCACTGCTCAATTTTGTCATTTAGGAGTTAAATCACTTTTGTGCATGTTTATACAGCCCCCTGTAACTGACACAACCTGCATGAAAGTTAAATATTTCAATTTATATATGTGTATGTATATGTATGTTAACTTACTTAAGAAGTTTGTATCCCCTGCTTTGTAAATTGACCTTTAATTACACAAGGCTTTTGCTGGGCCTACCAAGCAATTAACACTACAGGAGGTAAGAAATTCTAAATTAAACAGAATTTGCAATAAAGGAAGTGTAAACATTCGATAATTCTTTACAAGAAGTGTTTAGGACGGCTGTGCACATTACTTGCAGGGAAGTGTGACTAGGACTGCATAAACAAAGTGATTTAATTCCTAAATGGCAGATAATTGAGCAATGTGACTGGAAGGGCATGATCTATACACCAAAACTGCTTCATTCCGCTAAAGTTGTTTTAGTGACTATAGTATCCCTTTAAGGACCAAAGCAATTTCCATCTTTCATTTTTTGCACTAACACACATCTACTGTTCTTAATGTGCAAAAAGGGATTTAATTTGATGTGACATATACATATATACATTCTCATTTATTATATAAAAAAAAAAACGGTTTGGCAATACTAATGTGTGCATAATTAGTGTAGCTTAAGAAAAGTAATTCAAAATAAATTAATTTATTTGTCTTGATTTACAGAGTACATCATATGTCTGGAATTTCAGTTTTATTTTTTTGTAATTGTAGGTCACAAAATAGGAGTAAAATAATTCAATGTGGAGAGATTAGACGGTTTGCCTGTAAGCTTAATAGCCATCACAAAAAATAAAATTGCCACACAAACGTATATAGGTATATGAAGTAGACATCTCAGGCTATTTACCGAAGGGTATTGTGACACTTTTTACCTAGCCATTTAACTGCCAATCGCTAAAGTGTAGTTTATATATTTATTATTTTCTCTTTTCTGATTTGTAACATACACACATTCAGCAAGGCTGCTTTTTTGTGTGTGTGTGTGTGTGTGTGTGTGTGTTTCCTGAACATGTGTGCTACTCCTGCACAAATCAATGTATGGTATTCAGCTACACCTTCTGAGTACAGTGATACCCCCAATGTATTCAGTGGACACACTCACGTGAAGCTAAAGTACCATATAAGAGACACGAGCATTTCAGTTTTTACAGTTAGAATTTTGGCTGAGTTTGATGGGTCTATGTTTTATTTTGGGACACTATAGCAGTTTGTTCAAATTACCCAGTTGTGAAAGTATACACTGTATAGAGTATATCATATTGTGCCTCAAAATGTCACCATCTTTCCACCATTTAAGTTTAATTAAGTTTCTAGAATTTTTATTTAATTTTTTAACATGCATATTGCGTTTTTGCTAGGCTTTTATTTATTTTTTTAATCTGATGTGTGCCGCTGTGATTAAAACCCCCACCAATTATGCTCTGCTACATTTTGGGTACAAAGCTACACCCAATGAATGCCATAGACTCCATTGTTAAGTTACAGTGCCATTAAGTGACCACACCATTTCAGCTTTTTAAGTGTGAATTTTCAAAGATGGTGTTGGTGTGTCTTTGTCTCATTTTAGAGCATTCTAGTTCAAACATCCTCACGTAGGCCTACCATTTCTTAACGAAGACACCTCAGGGTATCTCAAATAGCATAATTTGATCCGTGTCACAAGGTCATGTAGTGGGAATAACATATATATATATATATATACTTTGACACACTCATTAAGTTTTTTTATTGCATATTTTGTAATCCTTATGTGAGCTACAGCAGTATAACACCTAATATGTCTTTCAGCTATGTCTTCTGAATACAGCAATACCCCCATGCGTTCCTTTGAGTGTGTGTGTGTGTGTGTGTGTGTGTGTGTGTATATATATATATATATATATATATATATATAAAATATATGTGTGTGTATTAGTGTTTAAGGGACGAATATGAGACAGCCATTTATAGGTGTTTTTCAGTTGTTTTATTTTATTAAAATTTAGATCCTGGCTCTATGTACCATTGTGTAGCATTCCAGCAGGTTGCTTGCTCAAACCATTACATATACCATAATGGTATCTTCTTTAAGATATGGTATCTCAAATAGTATATTTTGATACTGATCATGAGGCCATTGTTTTTGTAAAATTTTTAAAACATTTCAGCAGAGCATGGTTACAAACTACTCCACAAAGGCCACATCTATTTTAAAATATAAGCAGCTTGTCAATTCATATTATTAACAAGAGCATATAATTTTCTCTAGTCTATACTACAAGTGTTCAGATGTTTTGTAGGGACATAAAAGCTTTAAGACTTCTGATTTAGGTTGGAAATTACAGGGCAGCTTTTAAACAATTTGTCATACTGTGGATTAGTTCTTATTAGTACTCACTCGCTATTATCGTAAATTTTTTTATAAACTGCAGTAATGGTTCACATCTGCATATTCATAGTTACTGGGGGGATGGGGGTACAGCAGATAAGATTATTTGTCTAATACAAGCAAAATAGGCTTTGCTATGATCCTCATTAACATTGTATGCCCCCAGAATCGTTTTAATTCAGGTACTTTGGTTGGGTACCATGCTACTTTTCTTGTAGTAAATGGTTGAGCTTAGAGATTGTACAACTTAAATCCTGAACTGTTAGGGGGTACTTGAGGACTGGATTGGGATCCACAGGACCAACTGCATAAATCCAGTGGGCCACTGCTGGTCACATCAGCCAGTTTGCCTTTAGTTGTACTTCAGATAAAGATGTCAGGGGTAAAATAATGGGAGAGGTGTCCAGTCACCTGCTCCTGCACCTTGGGCAGCATCAGGGTAATCCATACTTGTTTCTAGGTTTGGCATATATTGTCACCTGTGTCACACCCTGCAGCACTACCTGTCGCTTCTGAATCAGACACAAAAATTGTGTACGCCTTCAAAGTATTTTCAGACCGAACCTTAACTACAACTAACCAACCTTTTTTAAACTTTTTTCTTTCTTTTAACTTCTAACTAATCTAACACTACATTTCCCCCAAATACTGTACACCCTTGCTGAGTAAATGACCAATTTAAAATTTAATGAAATTAGAAACTAAATGTAACCTATGAGGGTAAATGAAACCGATCACAGTAAAATAATGTGATCTGTATTCTGCTCATTGCTAGCAGTGATCAAAGGGCAGCGATAGCGTAAAATTTGGCTTTATGGGCCTGAAAGGAGTTTCCATTTTACTGATCCAGTTTAATAACGATTAGCACAAACAGTACCTCTCTGATCTGTCTCTCCACTTTTACAACTCACAACAAAGTGAAGGGAAGTGTAAGTACATGATGGAATTATTCTGTAATCGGTTCTCTAGGTACAGACTGCCATGACAAAATAAATCTGTCATTGGTCCTTAAGGGGTTAATGGTTTTGTTTTTCTCTGTTGCAACTCTTCTGTCTGTCTTTTTGTTTTTGGTACAAACCACATTTTCTGCCCTAGAATATTCTATTATGAAATCGTCCCTTTTCATTCTCTCTGTAGTTGCGTCATTTTGCCTGTAGTCAAGACCGCTTATACCTAAATGTCAATGTATTGTACATATGTGCAGTGCTAGTTCATGGGGCAACTTTGTTCAATATTTATTGCTACCCCTTTGTGAAAATAGGAACTGCATATATTTATTACCATACTTCAATGCGTAAACACACACAGATGTTAAATAATACACATTTATTTATTTTCTAATAAACTTATCCTATGCACAGCAGTTCTGAAAGGCTGTTCGAACAATACTCTCAAAATGCCATACATCCCCTGGAAGATCATTAAAAGGTCTATTTTATGAGTGTATTTATCATTTAGGTAACAACTCATTTACACCAACAAAAGTCAGATGGCAAATCCTTGCACCCTGCTAGCTTGGCCTTCACCAAGGCAACTTCTGTTCTAATTTGATCTTCAATATGTGTTCAGTAAATAACTACTGGCTTTCTATATTACGCTCACGCTCCCATGCAGTATATTTTCTTGCCCCTACAATGTTTTGCAGATCATTTAGTTGTTCAGGCATAACTTTGGGCCAAAAGGGGGGTTTGAAATAATATGCTATTCTGAAGGGTACATATTGCACTTAAAAAGAACAACGTTAATTTGAATAGTGTGATACTAGGTGAATAATTACTACTCATCAAGTCAGACTTTGTTTTCCTGGCTTCCACTTAGCACGCTGCTGAACTTTGGGAGTAAAGATTCAGGAACCAGTATTTTTCAAAATAATTCCCCTCCCCTACATACACAAACATTTAGAATATTATTACCCGTGATCTAAACTGAGATACTCCTGCAGTTGCATTTTTTGTGTGTGTTATAAACCTTGAAAGCAGATCTTGCCTCGTCTGTATGTTTCTTGAATAAAGCGGCGTGTGCTACGTATGGACGTGGTAAAATGTCGCTTTGGAACAAATTCTGTACGTTTTTATCTACAGATAATCATTGGCGTTGTGTAATTTCACTAGGTGAGGGTCCCACATCGAAGTGGGATAGTAGACCGCTTTGGTAATTGTCCATCAGTTCCATGGTAACTCGTCTTGACCTGCAGGTATTTTACGAACTGTATTTCTTGTAACTCTCAGTGTTCAGATATTACCAAGATCAGCCACCACTGTGCTGCACGACTATGACACCGCTACGTTTTATCATCAGCAAGTGAGACTTTTTGTGAAGTGAAGCCAGCACACGAAATCCAATTAAAGAAATGCTATTACACCAACTGTAATAGACGACGGTTGTTTTTTGTATATGATGTATTTCTCTTTAATGCAAACTGCCACAAGATGGCAGCACTGCTGAAAACCCATCAAACTATAACATAGAAACATAGAATGTGATGGCAGATAAGAACCATTTGGCCCATCTAGTCTGTCCAACTTTCCCTGACCGGGAATCGAACCCGGGCCAAGGCGGTGAGAGCGCCGAATCCTAACCACTAGACTCACTACTCATACTGCAGCTATAAGATGTTATGACTGTGATTATGAATAATGACAAAATAATGGAATAATCTCTCAAATCCAATACATAAATTGCAAGCATTTGTGTATAAAGCTATAGCTGAAGTCTGCTTGCACATACTTCCCATGGTGGTAGCAGTCCTTGTTTGGGGCTAAAATAATTTTATGTTTTTAAAGCAATACTTCATGCACCATAACCCTATGGTGCCAGGAGGGCACTGGCGTCATCTAAGGTTAAGTAGTCAAACTGTTTGCGAATGGCCTGACATTTGACTTGTGGTCTACTATCTTTTAATCGCAGCCTAAGCTGGAGATCAGCTGTAGCACAGAGCTAAGTTCAGCTGGCACTGTTAGTCAATGAGCGGGCCCTGCATGTGGAGCTTATGGAAGCTCCTAGTGGGAGCTTTTGCCTTTCAGAAGAGGCTGTTTCCAGCAGACCGCAGGTAAGTTTGCAAGTGGTTTGATTACTTCTCCTTTGAGAGCACCAGGGCACTCCTGCCAGTATAGCCAGTACAGTGCTGCAGGAGTTGTATTTTTTGGAGTGTTCCTTTAACATACAACACCCCTATGTTTTCTGGCATATATTCATTTTTGGAAGGGTCACACTCATTGGTTGAGGGTCTCGGCTGACTGTTTTCTGCCAATAAGAGCGGTCCTGTGTTGGCCTTTCTATGGCACCCTGGGATCCAGACCTATTCTCAAACCATTCTAAAACGCTGTGACAAATTAGATCTGGAGGGCAGCAGGGAACTCCTGCCTCCATAACCATTATAGTGAGCTTCAGTGATTATGGTGCCTTCTTTACCTCTAGTATCCCCTTTTTATGTTGTGCATTATGTTGGTGCTATATAAATTATAATAACCTACCCGCATGCAGCAGGGTTTGTTTATATAAAACTGTAGTATATGTAATACGAATGATAATAAATGCCAAATGACAGCCAGACAGGAACTGAATTATTCTGAAAACTGCCTTCTAGATTGCAGATACTGACTTTGGGTTTGGTGTGGTTGTGGTTCCCATTCTATTTTTAAAGTACTACTGGCGTCAGTTTTTCACTTCTCGTTATTTTAACGTTTATCACATTTTATTAAACTTCATAATATTGTTAGATGATGCATTTCAAAATATCACTTTTTATCTACGCAAGCAGCGGTGTTGGGTCAGACTCTACTGCTGTCTGACCAAACTGGTGCTCAACCTCACTTGGCTGCTGTGGTTGCTCTGTGTGAAACTGCAGGAGCGGGCTGGCTAGATTGAGCAGCAGTTGGTCAGATGACAGTGGTATGCTCAGCCAGATAAAGTTTCAATAAATGTGATAAACTTCTGAAAAGTTAAAATTTGATGACCGTTTTAAAGTAGTTTCTGGTAGAATGTCTGTCCTGGTTACATTATCAGCTTGACTCATTTACTAAATCAAAATTACTATGCTTGACTTATGTATATTTTTTAAAATGTAGTAGGACCACAGCAAATGATTTTACTTCATGTCCTCTGTGTTTTGGAATATTACGTGTTAAACGCCTGCACTGGACCTTTCCAGCTCAGTGTTAGTTTGCAGGTTACAAATTGTACTTGTTTCGACTCCGTACGTGGTCACGGCTCAACATACTCTGCGGTATGTGTCCTGTAAACACTGCTAAGAAATAATCTAACCTTCCAAAACACAGCAAATATGAAACCGTAGATTTGACAGATCACAAGCCAAGTTTTGCCCCTCATCTTACTAACGGCAGGCAAATAAAAGGTTAAAAAATGAAGTGGATTTAGGATTAAGTTTGACATTTGTGGAATGTTAGCTCTGGTACAAAATCCATTTCCTCCATCCTAAATATTTAAAGATATTAAAAAATACCTTCTTATATTTGGTAATATATAGGAAAGTTGGAAACCACTGGTAACGGGTGTATGAATAGAGGTGTCATCGTGAAGAGGAGAGGGAGCAAAATATATCCAGGATAAATGTTATGTTGAAGAAATAAATAAAAAAAATTGCATCAGATCCTCAAATTTTGACATCAAACTCAGGATCAGTCAAACCGTAATCAATCAATGTTTTGGAAATGCAAGCACTTTTATGGAAATATTAAAACTACATAATATTCCCCAAACAATATCCCACCCCACCTTTACGCTGTCCTAGCCCCTCTCTTTAGCTAGTATTGACAACAGATTCATCAACGAATGTTATTTTTGAATGGTCATCAACTAATGGTATTTCTGATTGACGTCTCGGCAGAATTCAGAAGCTATAAACTGATCCGATTGTGACCTGCAATAAAACATCTTAGATATCATTCCGATCAGAGGTTTTCCTAACCCTATACTCTGTTTGCTGATCCAGTAAGTTAACGTACACCTTCCAATCCAGGAAGAAATTATGTACATTGTATTTCTTGATTGTTGATAATGCTTGTCCCGTGGCTGCGGAGCTTGTGCTGAAGTTGGAGGTATATTTGGCGACAGTGATTTTAAAAAGTTGATTAAAGAAAGAAATTGGCACAATGTTTTTTTTCTTTTTCTAAATTCATCCACCGAACCTGGGCTTCAACTTAAAGGAACACTATAGTGTTAGGAGTGCAAACACGTGTCTTGCCACCTTTATAGTCCCCTCATTGCCTTGTGAGTGTTTGAATGGTTTTACTTATCTTTCATGCCTAGCGCCAGTCTCCACGATTGCGCTACGCCTCTTTGGCTGAGATCATCCAATTCAATGTTTACCCACAGGGAAACAAGAGGCTAAGAGACTAGTACGCTTGTGCGGCAAAGGTCTCTTATGAGTTAAACTAAGCTATTGAAGGCAGAAGTGCCTCTGGTGGCTGTTAAGAAGGCAGCCTCTAAAGGCATGTAAACCCCACAATGTAAACACTGTGTCGCTCCTGGGTTCCAGCCTCTGATGTCCATGCACCTTCCCTCCTTCGTTCCTATCACGCCCACTTCCCCATGAAGCCTGGACCCACCAGCAGGGATGGGGGGGGAGTCGTTGAGGAGGAGGTACTGTCAGGGTTTCTTTGCTGTTTTAAACAGCAACCCTTCCTTTCTCAATGTCTGAGTTTTCAGCTGAGATTAACGATCAGCTCCTTCTGCTAATCAGTGCAGCCTATTTAAGTAGCTAATCCCAGTACCTCCTTGCCCTTGCGTGGTTTCCTGTTCCCCAGAAGTCTCCTTGTTCATGTGTTTCCTGTTTGTTCCTGGTTCCTGACTCTGGCCTTGTTCCTGTGTGTTCCTGGTTCCTGACTCTGGCCTTGTTCCTGACTTCGCTGCTCTCCGTTCTCCGGATCCTGGCTCGTCTGACTACCCGCTCTGGTGACTGACCCCTGCTTGCCTCCTGGACTTTGCTTTTGGTTTTCTTTATTTGTTATTTATTAATAAAGGTGTTTTTGCATCTAGTTCTGTCTCTGTCTGGTTCCTGGTCCCTAACACACTGCTGTGTTTTCAGTTGCAAAGTAAAAAAGACAGAGAGAATGTACCCAGACCACTTCATTGAGATGAATTGGTCTGGTTTCCTATAGTGTTCCTTAAACCCCTTAAGGACAAAACTTCTGGAATAAAAGTGAATCATGACATGTCATGTGTCCTTAACCCCTCATCGGCATTTTTGCATTGCCGACCGGTGATGGTCCTGAACCATCCTAACGGTCAGATGTACTTACCCGATCGCCGTCGTTCCCCCGGCGGCGATCGGCGGTGCTCCCGGTGTGGGGAGACTGCCTGCAGCCCAGACAGTCTCCCCACACTGGATTAGGACCCCTGGGGCCATGTGATCGCTCAACAGAGCGGTCACATGGTCACAGTAGGTGTCCAAGTGTCTTCCTGCAGGGGGACTGTCTGTGCTGACAGGCAGTCTCCCTGCTAGGGTAAAATAAAGGTTAATATTAATAAATACAAATATTATTATATATGTGTGTATATATATATATGATATACAGACATATATTATATAAATATAATATATGTCTGTATATCATATATATAATGTCATGCTAAGTGTATTTTTATATGAATATGTACATATATTAATATAAAAATACACTTATAATTAAATTACACACGTGTATATATAATATAATAACTATATATATATTGTGTATATATATATATATATATATATATTATTATAAAATACAAATAAGTAATTTAAATTAAATAAAAAAATTATACATCTATATGAAATTTTATTCTAACTGTATTTTGATATTAATATATATTTATATATTTATATTAAAATACACTTAGAATGAAATTGTATATATATCTATGTATATATAAATAAATAAAAATAATACGAAATATACATATGTCCATATACAAAATTCCATAAATAATTATATAAATATACACGTAGACTTCAAATATATAAATATGCAAATATATTTAAATTCTACATGCGTATTTATGTAATATTTTTACATAATTAAGTAATTTTATTGATTGCAATTTGAGGGACCTGCCTGCCAACCCAGGCCGAAAGTCCAGAGAATTTAATTTGCTAGCACTGTATTTCACCCTGTAACGTTCTAGGACACCCTAAAACCTGTACATGGGGGGTACTGTTTTACTCGGGAGACTTCGCTGAATACAAATATTAGTGATTCAAAACAGTAAAACATATCACAGCGATGATATTGTCAGTGAAAGTGACTTTTTTTGCATTTTTCACACACAAACAGCACTTTTACTGATGATATAATTGTTGTGATACGTTTTCCAGTTTTTAAACACTAATATTTGTGTTCAGCGATGTCTCCCGAGTAAAACAGTACCCCCCATGTACAGGTTTTATAGCATTTTTGAAAGTTACAAGGTCAAATATATGGGTCAAATATTTTACATTGAAAATGGCCAGGTTGGTTACGTTGCCTTTGAGAGCGTATGGTAGCCCAGGAATGAGAATTACCCCCATGATGGCATACCATTTGCAAAAGAAGACAACCCAAGGTATTGCAAATGGGGTATGTCCAGTCTTTTTTAGTAACCACTTGGTCACAAACACTGGCCAAAATTAGCGTTCAATTTAGTTTTTTTACTTTTTTCACACACAAACAAATATGAATGCTTACTTTGGCCAGTGTTTTCGACTAAGTGGCTACTAAAAAAGACTGGACATACCCCATATTGAATACCCTGGGTTGTCTACTTTAAAAAAATTATGTACATGTGGGGTGTTATTCAGAGATTTATGACAGATAATAGTGTTACAATGTCACTATTGATACATTTTAAAAATGTATGTTTTGAAACCGCAATATCCTACTTGTACTTATAGCCCTATAACATGCAAAAAAAATAGCAAAAAAGCATGTAAACACTGGGTATTTTTAAACTCAGGACAAAATTTTGAATCTATTTAGCAGTTTTTTTCATTCGCTTTTGTAGATGAGTAAAAGATTTTTCAAGTAAAAGTAAATAAAATGTATTTTTTTAAATTTTTCATCAAATGTACGACATCGCAAAAACAGTCCGGTCCTTAAGGGGTTAAACAATTGTAAAGACTGGCCCTGTAGTTGTATTAATATCTGGTGTTCCCAGACTGGAATTGTTTTTGTGACTGTTTAGAATCTCGGATGAAATCCAAGAGAGACATTTTCACCAAATATGGGTATGGAGTGTTTAAAGATTTTATTTTTTGTTGTGTTACTATTAACGTGACCAGATACACTACTTGTGTGAAGATTGCCCTGTTAGTACAAGGGGGATAAGGGATTGCCTTGGTCTAGGCTGAAGTCATAGTACAGCCTCCATACACCCTTCGTAGCTGGGTTCTAAGTAAACACATATTGGCCAAGAGTCAAGGATCTACTAGGCCTGGCCACATGATTAAACTGCAATGGGTGAACAGCATTCCCCAGTTCTATTATTAACTCATAAACCAAATCCACTGAGAAAGAAAACAGGTCCAGAGCAGTCATGTCTGCTGGTAGCTAAATCCTGGAACTGTGAGAATTTAATCTCCGGAAGGGTCAGTTCAAATGTTAATAAATTAGTTCTTACTGTTTGTTTTCTTCGCCTCAGTTCACATCTGAGACACACAGAACAAAATTACTGCTATTCGCCTCCAGTGTTTTCCCGTGAACTTTTTAGTTATGAAAAAAGTTCACGTTAAAAAACAAACAGTCATGTGGACGTGGAAGAAAACCATTGTTAATACACCCGTATATGTCAGGACTAAAAGAAGTGAACCAAAATAAAACGTCCATGTGCTGTTGCCCCAATGGTGGTTATAGATCAGAATATGCAGAGCTACAACCTCGAGTGTCTGTCACAACACATGGCAAGGTGACTGACAGTGGAAGCATTATGAACAATGTACACTGATGGATATGTTAAATGACATGCTGGGGGTTTATCCATGTATGACATTTCATACATGGAGGAAGTCCCGCACCCAGGCAGACTTTCTCCATTATAGATTCATGTTGCTTTCATACAGCACAGCCCTCGCCCTCGCCAAACAGTCATACTTTTCCTCTCTCATTAGTTCATGCTCCCGCAATCCCAGACGTCTCTTTGACACCTTTAATTCCCTTCTCCGCCCTGCTGTGGCCACCCCCCAAACTAACCTTACAGCTGATAGCTTTGCATGCTACTTTACCGACAAGACTGAACAGCTAAGGAAACAAATCTCCCCTCCTTGCCGTTCTCTTTCTCAACCACATGTAAATCTTGCTTTCCCTACCCTCCAGACTTTCTACCCGGCTACTGAACAAGAGGTGGCTGCGCTTCTCCATTCCTCTCGCCCCACCACTTGCCCGCTCGATCCTGTCCCATCTCACCTCATCAGATCTCTCTCCCCTTGTCTTGTGCCTACCCTAACACACATCTTTAACTGCTCTCTCTCTTCTGGCACTGTTCCTGCTGACCTTAAACATGCCACTGTAATACCTATCCTGAAAAAAACATCTCTTGACCCATCCTCCCCTTCTAACTATCGTCCCATATCCCTGCTCCCTTTCTCATCAAAGCTTTTGGAAAGACTTGTCTTTACCCGTGTGTCTCGCTTCCTTAATTCCAACTCTCTCCTTGACCCTCTTCAGTCTGGCTTCCGCCCTCTCCACTCTACTGAGACTGCTCTCATCAAAGTGACTAATTACCTAATCTCCGCTAAATCCAAAGGTCACTACTCCATATTAATTCTCCTTGACCTCTCTGCTCCCTTTGACACCGTTGATCATGCTCTCCTCCTTCAAACTCTTCAATCGCTCGGTCTCTGTGACTCTGTCCTCTCTTGGTTTTCCTCCTATCTCTCCCAACGCTCATTCAGTGTCTCCTTTTCCAAGGATACCTCCTCCCCTCGTCCTGTCTCGGTTGGAGTTCCCCAAGGGTCTGTCCTTGGTCCCCTCCTATTTTCTCTTTATACTGCCTCTCTAGGTAAACTTATTGCCTCTTTTGGATTCCACTACCACCTGTATGCTGATGACACTCAGATATACCTCTCCTCCCCGGACCTCTCCCCTGCCGTCCTGCAACGTGTCACTGCTTGCCTTTCTTCCATCTCTGACTGGATGTCCTCACGCTTTCTGAAACTTAACCTCTCTAAAACTGAACTCCTTGTCTTTCCTCCTCCTAATACTGATCCTCCTCTCTCGCTCTCCCTTCAACTCAGTGATATCCACATAAGTCCATCCCTGCAAGCGCGCTGTCTTGGCGTCATACTTGACTCTGGTCTCACCTTTGAGCCTCACATCCAGTTTGTTGCCAAGTCCTGTAGGTTCCAACTCAAAAACATAGCCCGCATTCGCCCCTTTCTTACGCAAGATGCTACCAAGGAGCTTGTCCATGCTCTAGTAATTTCCCGCATGGATTACTGTAACCCTCTCCTGATTGGTCTCCCCAAAAGCCGTATTGCCCCGCTACAGTCTGTCATGAATGCTGCGGCTAGACTGATTTTCCTCTCTAGTCGGTCCTCTCACACCTCACCCCTCTGCCGGTCCTTACATTGGCTCCCTGTATGCTATAGGAGTCAATTCAAAGTGCTAACCCACACATTTAAAGCAATGAACAATTCTAGCCCTGCTTATATCTCTTCACTGATCCATAGATATGCCCCTCCTCGTACCCTCCGCTCTGCCCGTGACCACCTCCTGACCGCTGCTCGCACCCGTACGGCCAACTCGCGCTTGCAGGACCTCTCGCGGGTGGCTCCTCTCCTATGGAATAGCTTGCCTACTGCCATCAGACTCTCCCCTAGTCTTCAATCATTTAAGAAGGGCCTTAAAACCCATCTCTTCAGGAAAGCTTATGGCCTCCCAGAGTAATCTCTACCTTACATACCCGTCTCCTGCTCTCTCCTATGGGACAGTGCTTTGCTCTCTCCTCCAGCTCTGCTTCACCCCTACTTGATATTTCTTGTCCTAATGTTTCTAATACCCCACCTCCTATAGTCTGTAAGCTCGTTTGAGCAGGATCCTCTTCAACCTATTGTTCCTGCAAGTTTTCTTGTAATTGTCCTATTTATTGTTACATCCCCCCTCTCAAAATATTGTAAAGCGCTACGGAATCTGTTGGCGCTATATAAATGATAATAATAATAATAATAATAATATCATCCTAAGACACCCTGGATCACTGCTGCGCTCTGCAACAGGTGAAATGAAAATTAATGGTATCTAAACACTATTCTGAATAGTGTTAAAAATACAGCGTTGCGAAACACTCATAAAATGGTTATCTAAATAACAATCTTAAATGGCGAGAGAAAAACCTGGGTGTGTTGTGAGTATAAGACTTTGTCAACAGTGTTGTTGACAAAGTATTTAATGAGCAAAATGTGTTTAGCGAAACTTGATCCCTTGGCCACCTGTCATGTGGATGGCATTTTTGTGAGTAGTTTTCAAAAGTAAATGTTACAAATAGTACATCCTCCAAATGGACAGTGGACTCCACTGACCAGCCACAACATCTGCCTAATATCGTATAGGTCCCCATTTTGCTGCCAAAAAGCTTTGATGCATCAAAGCATGGACTCCGCAAGACCTCTGAACGTGTCCAGGGGTATCTGGCACCAAGACATTAGCAGCAGATACTATATGTCCTGCAAGTGGCAACATGGGGTCTCCGTGGATCAGCACATTCCAACACATGAAATTTAAGAACTAACTGTTCACTTGCTGCCTGTTATATCCCACCCCTTGATCGGTGCCAATCTAATCACTTTTATTCACTTTACCTCTCATTGTTTTTAATGTTATCGCTGATCAGTGTATATGGCCATCTGATTTTAATAAAATTAAACTCAGGACATAGTAATTTCTATAGTAATAAATCAGCCCTGCTAATAGTGATAACTTGATGGGGGAGTGAAGTGTTTTATTCATAGCTGGATTGGCAAAAAGGTCACCTAATGTACTACCTAAACATATCTTTAATCTTTAACGTAATAAATGCCTTAAATTAAGCACTAGATAAACTATTAAAGGGACACTCCACACAAATAAAGTACTCAAGTTCCTCAAGTGCTTTATGTGGCTGTGTCATTTTCATGATAATTTATAAAACTGTCAATTTAACTGGAAATTGGCACTTTTATAATTAGGGGCAGAAACACCTGCCTGGCGCCATAATCACCAATGTGCTGTAGTGGTTGTGGTGCTTACAGTATTCCTCTAACCAGGGATCTCAGGTGTCACAGAAACTATTTGGCTGTATTGTTAGGAATTGAAAGTGAATTGCAAAAGAGCTGAACTAAAAACATATTTATTCCCAATCTAGCTGTTTTGCCGTAAAATGTGAAAGTTACTTTGAATTTCTTGCCAGTTCACACTCAGTTGAATAACCCTATCAGATACGTTTAAGGTCAGAACCCTGAAATTTCTTTAACTGCCTAGTCCACATATCTAGGTTCTTCAGGATGCAGCAGGTTTAAAAACACTAAACAGGGCACCGGAGCATTGTTTACAAAACGAAGAAATTTTACATGGAACAGATCAAAACAGGTGATTTTACTCAGATAACATGGGAGGATATCTTTATCATCCTTTAGCTCCACAGCTGAGTTAGTCAGCGCCTTCCTTCCCACCTTATTGACATATACTTTATCATAACACATTTTTTTGGGTGGAGGGGAAGTGCCCAAATATTTCACAAAATTATGGCAACGAAAAGCTGTTGTGGTATTATCATTGCAGATGTGAATGTGTAGTGGAAAAGGATAGTTTGGGTAGAGTGCAAATATTTATTGATTAATAAATAATCTAATATTGATTATATAATAATAATGCACTAAATTGAATATCAAATTTAAGGCCAAACTGGAAATATAGCTCAATTTCTTTTGTTGTTCTTGCTATTTTGACCTTAAATGCCGTTTTGGCGTAAAGTTAATGCTCCTGCAGACATCTTGTTCAGTTCTCTGCCGTTTAGGAGTTAAATCACTTTGTTTATGAAAATTTAAATTTGCATTTGATTAAAATATAGGGGTAGTGAATGGGACAGATTGAATTGAAAGGGGATAACTATAGGAACAGCAATGGGGAAAGTACGAAATTTGAAAATTGAATGCTAACAGGGTTACTCAAAAAATTTAGATTTTAAGGTGAATATAAAGTGAAATTCAAATTTAAGGTAGCAATAATTGAACTGGAAAATTCTCAAAGTCAGTTATGCTAGTTGGCTACTCTGGCCTTCAATTTAGAATTCACTTTAAAATCTCACATTATTAAATTACCCTGTACGCTTAATAAGGATAAAACGGCATGTGAAGTGGAGTCACTGGAGATACAGATTAGTTTAATAAGTTCTAAAATGTAACTTTTCACTGTGCCAAGAATACAAGTGATCGCTATTCACAAATCCAAGACCGTGCCATCTGACGCCAGCACTGCCTTAGCCGGGAAAATATCTCAATCTTCCTTGGTAAGCAGTCAGACCGTTTGCGTACAGTTTGACAGATTACCTGAGGACCATAGGCGTGCCTGTTGTATAAGGGTGTGCACCCTAATGCACAAACACACATGCAGCATATATATATATATACAAAGCAAACAACAATATATGTGAACACAACCCCAGTGAGAATAATGAAATATAGGAGCAAACCAAAACTTCCCTTATCTTAAGGTGAAGTATCCAGATGGATCCCCGAAGACTTCCTCTTGTCTTCAATAGATATACACAGAAAAATAGGGGACAATCTGCTAAATACAAATAAAAAACATAGCATATAACTGTGTAGAAACTAGTATTGATGTGTGATCACAAATGGTCACTCACAATTTTGAAGAATTAAAATAGCCTTGAATGATGTCTTTATGGAGTTAGAGCAGCTTTAAATGGTGTTATTCAATATCCAGTATGTTGTCTCTCCTCACATATTCATCAGCAAATAGATATGTGTGTCTCGAAAAGAGAAAATGTACAAAAATGTAGTGCACTTCCAGAGTATGATAAAAAATATATTTAATGACTTACATTGAGGTATAAAACAAACAGCATGTCACCATACACGTCCTACGCGTTTCGTCCTGAAATTGGACTTCCTCAGGGACTTGGTGTAATAAAGTGCAATCAGAAATAGCAGCAATAATGACAATATCCCCCCCACAGTCCTTTATATACACCCCCATTTAGTGTTTAAGATCTTTCAGCTGGTGTTTGATTTTCATTTCGGCGGTATGGGACCGGGTGACGTCATCGCGTGCGCCACGTGCGTTCCACCTTGCGTTCCACAGACCCGGAAGTGGGTCGCGATCGTCTGTTTCTTTCTCCTGTTCTGATGCATTAGCTCAGAGCATATATAGGCAGGTGGATAAAACGGAGAGGGGAGGGACAGGCAATTAAAAAAATATACTCTGGATGGCACTACAAACCGAATAAAAAATGTACATTCTCAATGTAATCTATAGTTATGGGCACATATGTATATACATATATATATCCCATTTTCATTGGGTGCAAATTTTATAAAACATTTTCTCACATATTTGTCACACACATTCCCTTCATATGATTTATATGGAAATAGCATCTTATTCCATAGAATGCATGGATAATAATATAATAATCTAACATTTTTAGATGGTTATAAAATATATAACAAACAATATACATACAAATATGATATATAGACATTAATATAAGTGATATGACCCATTTATATTGCACTCTTTATCCCATTCTTAAAGGTAAATAAAGTAAATTTTTAACAGACGATCGCGACCCACTTCCGGGTCTGTGGAACGCAAGGTGGAACGCACGCGGCGCACGCGATGACGTCACCTGGTCCCATACCGCCGAAATGAAAATCAAACACCAGCTGAAAGATCTTAAACACTAAATGGGGGTGTATATAAAGGACTGTGGGGGGGATATTGTCATTATTGCTGCTATTTCTGATTGCACTTTATTACACCAAGTCCCTGAGGAAGTCCAATTTCAGGACGAAACGCGTAGGACGTGTATGGTGACATGCTGTTTGTTTTATACCTCAATGTAAGTCATTAAATATATTTTTTATCATACTCTGGAAGTGCACTACATTTTTGTACATTTTCTCTTTTCGAGACACACATATCTATTTGCTGATGAATATGTGAGGAGAGACAACATACTGGATATTGAATAACACCATTTAAAGCTGCTCTAACTCCATAAAGACATCATTCAAGGCTATTTTAATTCTTCAAAATTGTGAGTGACCATTTGTGATCACACATCAATACTAGTTTCCACACAGTTATATGCTATGTTTTTTATTTGTATTTAGCAGATTGTCCCCTATTTTTCTGTGTATATATATATATATATATACATACACACACACACACTGCTGTGTGTGTGTGTGTGTGGGCGCAGTGTGTGTGTGGGCGGTGTGTGTGTGTGGGCGCGGTGTGTGTGAAGGTGGTGTGTGTGTGTAGGTGCAGTGTGTGTGTAAGGGTGCTGTGTGTGTTTGTTTGTGAGGGTGGTGTGTGTAAGGGTGCTCTGTGTGTGAGGACGCTGTTAGTGTGTGTGTGTGTATGTGTAAGGGTGCTTTGTGTGAGGTTGCTGTGTGTGTGTTTGTGAGGATGGTGTGTGTGTGTGTGAGGGTGCTGTTAGTGTGTGTTTGTGAGGGTGGTGTGTGTGTGTATGTGTAAGGGTGCTGTGTGTGAGGGTGCTGTTAGTGCGTGAGGGTGCTGTTAGTGTGTGTGTGTATGTGTAAGGGTGCAGTTAGTGTGGGGGTGGGGGAGCGTTTAATTAATATCTCCCCTCCCTACTTACCTTTTGTAGGGAGGGGGGACCGTGCTGCTGCTATCCCTGGTGGTCCAGTGGTGAGTGAACTCTAGCCTACAGAGCTAGAGTTCACTCTACTCTCGCGAGATCTGAGCGTTGACGCAGCAATGCTCCAACCTCGCGAGAGTAACCCGGCGGAGCTGCTGGCTCCCCGGGTCCTTTCCTGCCTCCCTCCATGCTGCTGTGGGCCGAAAGATCTCCCTCTCCGGCCCACGGAGGGAGGCACATAATGCAGGCCGCGGGGATTAGGGTGTGTCCAGGCACATCCGGCACACCCTGTGCGCACGCCTATGCCGAGGACCGCTAGGTTCTGGCCACATCTTCCTCTGGTGTCTCAATCACCTGCAAGGAAGCTTCTGTTTGCTTCATTGAGCTGACCTCTGCAGTGCAACACAAGCTCTCAGCCAATAAGCTAAGCATCGTACTGCAGAGAGCATCCAGCAGCACAGGAGGAGGTGACCGGCACTTTGCGGACCTCAGATAAATTGACAAACTGTCCGCAGGTATTTTGGCTACTTACTCTGGACACAAGGGCGTTACTGGTGCTATAATCACTACTGTGCTGTAGTGGTTATGGTGTTTACAGTGTTCCTTTAACCAGGGATGTCAGATGTCACAGAAACAATCAGGCTGTATTGTCAGGAATTGAAAGTGAATTGCAAAAGAGCTGAACTAAAAACAGATATTTATTCCCAATCTAGCTGTTTTGCCCTAAAATGTGAAAGTTACTTTGAATTTCTTGCCAATTCACACAGTTGAATAACCCTAACAGAAACGTTTAAGGTCAGAACCATGAACTTTCTTTAACTGCCTAGTCCAGTGATGCACATATCTAGGTTCTTCAGGATGCAACAGGTTTAAAAACACGAAACAGGGCAATTCGTGAAACCACCGGAGCATTGTTTACAAAACTAAGAAATTTTACATGGAACAGATCAAAACAGGTTATTTTCTGATTCTTTTAAAGTGATCCTGTCTCATCAAAATCACTGAGACATTCAGCAACAAATATTCTTTAAATGGAGTTACCTTGAAAACTACTGTAACCAGGGCCGGATTAAGAGCCTATGGGCCTGGTGCTGGCAATAATGATGGGCCTAATTACAGAATCTTATCGACAGCAAACACTATGCTGGAATGTGGAATAAAGTTTTAGAGAACTGTCAATCGCCCAGTTTTTCAGTACATGTAGGTAACCGTGCACCAACATTGATATTCCTAAAGGTCACGCTGTAGCCAATACAAATGCACAGACAGGCCACTGACTGTAGAAAACTAACAGGACGATGTTAACAGGATAGTATTATCTATCAGAGTTTTTACCTACTCTGTGTGGGCTCAGCCGCTTATGGGTAGTAAAACAAATGGGGTTGTGGTTGAGGGCATATCAGCAAACATCCCTAATAATAGCGTCCAGAAAAAACAAGTCGCCGGTGGGAGGGGGGTAATTAGGCCAGACAAGTGACAGGGTTGTATCCTTGGCTCCGTCGAAAGGGGGACAGTTTTCTCTGCAGCTTTTTTGGACTAACACTTTCCTTTGTGAATTATCTACAATTTCCTGGTTTTAGTGCATAACCCCCAAATATTTCTCTTTTAAACTTTAATACAACTTTGAATCAATGAACAACCATTTCTAAACCTAAACAAGACTTCAAGTTACGAAGGCCTCCACCTGCCTGACCGAACAGGTCTAGTTTATAAACTCTGATGGAATTTTATTGTCTAGATAAACTCAGACTCCAATATTTCCTCTGATTTTATTTTCCTGGCAGTATCTGACTGGATGCGTTTTTTTTGCCGTGTTATTTAGACTTTGTATCCGCAGGAACCCAGAACAATATTTAAGCAGAGAATAGGGACAGGGAACTGAGCCAGATATCTTCACACTGTTAGTGTATACAGTTTTGCTAAATTCAAGACTTTTGTGTTTTAAAAAAGGAACAATTATAAAGAAAAAATAAACAGATTCATATGTCCGAGACTTGGCGTGAAGTGAATATCAAATGTAGCCATATTAAAAATATAGATGAATTCTTGACAATTCTCATTTAGTGAACAACCTGCCTGTGTGTCACCTGCTTGTTTAATATCTCTGTTTACTTATACGAGTTCATCCCAGAATATCTGGAATTTTCCACAGGTTTAATTTAATTATTCACATTTACAAACTCTCTAGTAAATATTAAATATTAGCATAGTCGAAAAAAGTATTTGATCACCTGCTGATTTTGAATGTTTGCCCACTGACAAAGAAATGATCAGTCTATAAGTTTAATGGTAGGTGTATTTTAACAGTGAGAGACAGAATAACAAAAAGAAATTTCAAAAACGCATGTCAAAAAAGTTATAAATTGATTTGTATGTCAATGAGTGAAATAAGTATTTGATACCCTATCAATCAGCAAGATTTCTGGCTCTCAGGTGTCTTTTATATAGGTAACGAGCTGAGATTAGGAGCACTCTCTTAAAAGGAGTGCTCCTAATCTCAGCTCGCTACCTGTATAAAAAACTCCTGTCCACAGAAGCAATCAAAATCAGATTCCAAACTCTCCACCATGGCCAAGACCAAGGAGCTGTCCAAGGATGTCGGGGACAAGATTGTAGACCTACACAAGGCTTGAATTGGCTACAAAACCATCGCCAAGCAGCTTGGTGAGAAGGTGACAACACTTGGTGTGATTATTCGCAAATGGAAGAAACAAAAAATAACTCAGTCTCGCTCGGTCTGATGCTCCATGCAAGATCTCACCTCGTGGAGTTTCAATGATCATGAGAATGGTGAGGAATCAGCCCAAAACTACACGGGAGGATCTTGTTAATGATCTTAAGGCAGATGGGACCATAGTCACCAAGAAAACAATTGGTAACACACTGTGAAGGACTGAAATCCTGCAGCGCTCAAGAAAGCACATGTATAGGCCCGTCTGAAGTTTACCAATGAACATCTGAATGATTCAGAGGAGAACTAGGTGAAAGTGTTGTGGTCAGATGAGACCATAATCGAGCTCTTTGGCATCAGCTCAACTCGACATTTTTGGAGGAGGAGGAATACTGTCTATGATCCCAAGAACACCATCTTCACCGTCAAACATGGAGGTGGAAACATTATGCTTTGGGGTTTTTTTTTCTGCTTAGGGGACAGGACAACTGCGCCGCATCAAAGGAACAATGGACGGGGCCATGTACTGTTAAATCTTGGGTGAGAACCTCCTTCCCTTAGCCAGGGAATTGAAAATGGGTCATGCATGGGTATTCCAGCATAACAATGACCCAAAACACTCAGCCAAGGAAACAAAGAAGTGGCTCAAGAAGAAGCACATTAAGGTCCTGGAGTGGCCTAGCCAGTTTTAATCCTATAGAAAATCTGTGGAAGGAGCTAAAGGTTCAAGTTGCCAAACGCCAGCCTCGAAACTTTAATGACTTGGAGAAGATCTGCAAAGAGGAGTGGGACAAAATCCCTCCTGAGATGTGTGCAAACCTGGTGGCCAGCTACAATGAACGTCTGACCTCTGTGATTGCTAACAAGGGTTTTGCCACCAAGTACTAAGTTGAAGGGGTCAAATACTTATTTTACTCATTGACATGCAAATCAATGTATAACTTTTTTGAGATGTGATTTTCTGGATTTATTTTTGTTAGTCTGTCTCTCACTGTTAAAATACACATACCATTAAAATTATAAACTGATCATTTCTTTGTCAGTGGGCAAACGTTCAAAATCAGCTGGGGATCAAATACTATTCCCCCTCACTGTACACAGGTAAACAGGACAGAGTTGTGTTTGAATTTGTTATTTATTGGGTAGTATAGCAGATCCAACAGAAAGACAGAGCGGAGGGACTGTGTCCATAGTACTGTGGGACCAGAGAGGATACTGTAATCCATAGTCTGAACCCTATGAAAAGCCTAAATATCTTCAATTGGAAGAGGTTTTCAGTAAAGAATGCAAAGCTGAAAAAACATTTTTTATTCTTAGCAAAAATAGCAGGATTTGTAATTGATGTTGGCGCCTATCAATCGAACTTGATTTTGTTGGTGCCTGAAGTGTTCCTTCAATATATGTTGTGTTCTCTGTGGTTGTACATAGCCGTATATCCTGAATTATCACCTGCATTTTTATTCTGCATTTTAAAAATTATATTTTAACAGTTTTTGGTTCATATTACCTCACATTCATTTCTTGGCAACACGTAGTGACTTGTAGTGGATATTGTCTTATAAAAAATGATTTTAAACAACTTAAAAGAACTGTAGTAACAGTTTAAGTGAAATGAAGTTGCTATGGTGCCCATACAGTTCCTTTAAGGAAGACTTTACTTACTATTTCAGACCATTTAAATTAATTGCAAAACTATAGGGAAAAAAGACAATGTCGGGGAGTTTCATAGTGCTTTCAGCACAGTGAGTAAAAACACTTCTCTCTGGAAACCAACAGTATATCACAGGGGAGCTTCAGCTGGGATTTGTCATATAGTTATTCAATTCCAATTAATTTTTTAGCGCTAAAATATTTTGCAGCGCTGTACAATAGGAAACAAAACAAACAGTTCATTCTAACAAAACATGTATGACATATGGAAACAGTACCTTGCCCAAACAAGCTCACAATCTAAAGGATTCAACTCTGAATCAGCTTTTAAATAACATACTGAGATATTTACTAAAGAAATTTCAAAGTGAATTTCGCATTTTAGACCAATCAAATCAAACTGGAAGCACACCTGACTCTGGAGGAACATGCGTCCTCGTGGGAACCTCCAGAGATTTCAATACTGTACTTTTGCGCATGTACAAGAGTTAAGCAATGACATTGGCTCCTGGCTCTTCTGAAGAGCACCTGCCGGGAGTAGATGCGAGGAACAGGTCCAAGTAAGTACATATTATCTTTCCCTGTCCAGCACAGCCATCGGACCCCCACCGTCAGGGGGTGTTTACAAATTCTGCAAAGTCTCCAGATGGTAACAGTGCCATAATAAACTGAGAGACAGTGCAAGGACACACTACTAGAGTCAGCGAATGGTTATGCAGTAAATATCTAGATCCAATATACATCCAAAGGCAAATCATATTTTACATCTTGATTACGAATATATTGGACTGCCCAAAAAAATAATGACATGATTTGTGATGTCACTCCTTAATTACAGTTTCCTTGGAATAAGCACAGTCACTTAAATATTTTTGCAGAACTTTTTTGTTACGCAACTGTTACCGAAGTCGCAAATGAATGCAAACAGGTCTATTGAACCAATTAATTCATTCCCTTCTACCTGTGCTTTATCTGATCAGTGTTTTATCAGCTTGTAAATGTTCTCATTTATTAAGGCTTATCATCAGGCCAGTGTTTTTAGCACTTGATAGGACGGGTATTTTTTGGAACAATTCAGAAATCATTCCTCACTCCCGAGCCTTTGGTGCTCCCAGCTGTTTTAGGTTTTCGAAGAAAAACTGCACACAAACAAATAATAAATCATGAAACACTGGGGTGATTGCCAGCCTTATGAAAGAAGCAGGCATCGCAAAATGAGCTCGATTTTATATATAAAACCATGTTATCAATATACCCAGGTTAAATATTGACACAGCTATGCCCAAGACTTGGATTTAATCCATTAAGGAATATATTATTAATAAGTAAAAAATAAGTTATTAAATCACTCTGTTATTGCTCAGTTGAAGCACCGGATTTATTATTAAAAATTTGGCTTAATAAACATTGTTAACCACATGACTACTGTGCAGTGGTACATTAGACACATTTACAATTTATATATACTGGTTACTAAACCAAGTCCAGTGCTTACTGGTGTGTTGAAATAATTACTTTATTTGGTATGCAAGGGGTGTCTTTCCCTATGATTCTTTGCCTGTTTTATAATCTGTAGTTCTGCCTTATGTTTAAAGAAACACTATCGCATTAGGGATACAAACCTGTATTCCTAAAGCTAAAGGGTACCTCACCCGTTTGCATAAAACTAAAATTGTACTTCTACGTTGGGACCTGCGAGTCCGTTATATCTTGTCTGCTTGTTCAATCTATAGATACATGCTGTTGTACATTGATCAGGGCAAACCCTGAAATGCTTATGTTTGAATAAAGCCTTTTTAAATCTCAAAAAAAAATTGTACTTATCTTTTACCCGTGCAGAGGCTCCCTCTACATCTCTCGCGACCTCAAGCTGCCAAGCCTCCTATGCTGATATCTATTCTAATGGAGCTTTGGCTACCTAACGCGCATGCGCAGCAAATGTCGCTTGTTCATTTGTACTTCCCCACAAAAAAGCATTCATTTATTGTTTTCTTGTGGGGGCTTCCACATCAAGTGACCAGGTTTTGCGCTATCAAAATGGTGGAAGAGCCTTTGTTGGCTGTCATTCTGACAGACACTGGAGGTGAACTTTACTCTGGAATTTAAACACTGCCGTTTTTAAAATAAAATCTACGTTTTAGATTAAAAAGACAGGGACACTCCACCCAGACCACTTCACTAAGATGAAGCAGTCAGGGTGACTATAGTGTCCCTTTAACACCACTTTGGTGAACTGTAGACACCCACAAGGGTACACTCTACTACTCAAGTACAAAAAGAAAATAATCATTATTTAGTAGATATGCCCCTAAATCTAAACATGCATGCATTTATATATGCATTTCTTTCATTATATCTAAAAACAGTCTGCAAACTGCAGTCTTAGAAAGCCCTCCTCTTTTAACTCAGTCCAGACTTTCTATGGCTGCCCAATCCCATTAAAAAGTGGGTCATTGTGGGTAAACTCAGAACATGCATATATCAGCAGTGGTGCTGCCGTTAAAGTGTGCTGTTCCCTTAATCTGTTTTGTATATATTTTGAATTTTACGGCAGTAATACTGCAGAGAAAGCCATGTCCTGCGTGTGACCTCCGATACCCATTTTAACTTTGTATAATTGCAATCAATACCAGATTCCTTTTGGATTGAGCACCCTGCCCTCCGCTATGGGTGTCCTTTTGGAGGTGACCACAGAAAAACATAAATTTAAATTGAGTCTCTTGAAGCAGTTTAACCCCTTAAGGACTGAGCCAAATGTACACGTTGTGATCAAAACAAAACGTAAACAAAATCTTGAATTTGACTATATGTCTGTTTAACCGTAATTCACCTCTTTCATATTAAATGCACCCACACTTATTATATATCATTTTATTCAGGGGAAACAGGGCTTTCATTTAACATCAAATACTTAGGTATGAAACATAATTTAATATGAATAAAATATAAAAAAACGGGAGAAAATATTTTTTTTTTTAGTTCTACGTGACATTTTAACTGTGAATATCATAATACTGTTTGCTTTTACTGCAATAAAATACACTTATTTGTATTTATCGATCTCTCACGTGTAAAACAATACCCCCTATGTACAGGTTTTATGGTGTTTTGGGAAGTTACAGTGTCAAGGTTGCCTTTGAGACGTATGGTAGCCCAGGAATGAGAATTACCCCCATGATGGCATACCATTTGCAATAGTGGACAACCCAAGGTATTGCAAATGGGGTATGTCCAGTCTTTTTTAGTAGCCACTTGGTCACAGACACTGGCCAAAGTTAGTGTTAATATTTGTTTGTGTGTGAAAAATGCAAACAACTAATTTGAATGGCAATTTTTAGATTTCTGAATAGCTCTACGTGTTAAAAGTGTGTCCTATTTTTTCAATTTGGAAAAAAGTGCAGATTTCAATAGAATTTGCCACTTTTTAAAATTATACTGGTCACACCACACTGGCTTTTCAAGCAGACAACAGGTCCTGTTACTTCCTGGAAGAAAACTCCCGAGGCAGGTGCGCAAAGCCTTCTCTGTGAGCTGCATTGGGAGAAGTCTGTGATTGGACAGGCACAGAAAGTCTGGGCGGAGTTAGAAGGGGCGGGCTTGTAAAGGCAGCAGACAAGAGAACTGCAGCTTTTGGAAGCTGTTTTTAGATATAATACCCAAGAACAAATGCATAACTAAACACACTTTAGTTCTTATTTGGGATATATCTACTACACAGTGTTTTTTTTTTAATTTAGTATTTGGGCAGTGGACTGTCCCTTTAAGCCTTTTTTTATTGAAAAAAATCAAGACCATGCAACATACAGAGATATATACATATGCATATAAAAGGGGAAGTATGTCCAATAAAATATTCTCTATACATTAACCAACACAATTTATTGCTACTGTGAAAAGCTGAAACTTGTGGCAGCCATTACATACATTCTGATGTACAGATGCCTGAACTGACAGTTTATATATATCTATGCGGACAGGGGGCGGGGCTAGCTCTCATTGGCTGGAAAACAGAATAAAGGCGGGAAAAAGAAAGGACAGCTGCTGGTCACGTGCCCAGTCGCTCTTGGAACCTTTCACTTTTCGTGCCCGGGAGCGTTCGATGTAAAGGGGGCGTGGCATGATACAGCCGTCACACCCCGAGACCGTCACGTGATGGGCGTGGCTTGACGTGGGCGTGCCAGGCGGCTGCTGGGGATCTTGGTTTCCGGTGCGGAGGGCGGGGCTGTCAGTCGGTGCCCGGTCAGCGCAGAGCACACACCGCACGAATCATGGGGAACAGCGTGGCCAGAGAGGACTTCGAATGGGTTTATACCGACCAGCCGCACGCAGACCGCAGGAAGGAGATCCTCGGTGAGACCCGGGATGGACCGTTACAATCTCCGTGTGGCTGTCACCCGGGACTGCCTCACTGCACGGACTGACACACTGTCTGGGGGTGGGGCGGGAGTAGAAATAACTGTGCCCACTGGGGGGGG
>OW240913.1:358724620-358770412 GCA_933207985.1 Pelobates cultripes
GGGGAGTGGAAATAACTGTGCCCACTGGGTGGGGAGTGGAAATAACTGTGCCCACTGGGTGTGGTGGGGAGTAGAAATAACTGTGCCCACTGGGTGTAGTGGGGAGTAGAAATAACTGTGCCCACTGGGTGTAGTGGGGAGTAGAAATAACTGTGCCCACTGGGTGTGGGGGGGAGTAGAAATAACTGTGCCCACTGGGTGTGGGGGGGAGTAGAAATAACTGTGCCCACTGGGTGTGGGGGGGGAGTAGAAATAACTGTGCCCACTGGGTGTGGGGGGTAGAAATAGCACTGTGCCACTGGGTGTGGGGGGTAGAAATAGCACTGTGCCCACTGGGGGTAGAAATAGCTTTGTGCTTGCACAAGGGAAATAACTTTGTGTGACGCCCGCACTGGGGAGTGGAAACTGTGTGCCCACTGGGGGGTAGAGCGTAACTGTACCCATTGTGGGGAGATGGGGTAGAAATAGCTTTGTGCCCATCGGAGGGAGGCAGTAGTAGAAAGGATTATGTGCCCACAGAGCCTACTGGGGTAGCAGTGACTCATACTGGCATTTCTTTAAAAAAAGTAAACAAAATAGTAATATTAATAAGAAAAAAAACATGCATTCTCAACATTTTTTTTCTTTTCTTAAATGAGCACTCATTAAAGTACAGACATGCACAGCCCCCCACACACACACATCAATTAAGTTAACCCCTTAAGGACACATGCCATGTGTGACATGTCATGATTCCCTTTTATTCCAGAAGTTTGGTCCTTAAGGGGTTAAATATAGAAGTTTTACGTACCGTAAACCGACACCGCTATTGCTCCACCCATGACTGAGATCAGTACAAAGATCTCAGCTAATCCAGTGCTCTCCTTTGGAGATCATGCTGTGCCAGTGAACATCTTTTCACAGAGATGCATTAGCTTAATGCACCTCTATGGGGAGTGTTCGATGTCTTCATGCTGAGTGAAACTCATTAGAGGTGGCCTTAGGGAACACTGAAAACAGTGTCTTTACTCAGAAAAGTCCGTGTTTACTGTCCAGAGACTGCAGACTGTAGTGGTTTTGGTGTTTAGTGTCCCATTAAAGATAAATAACATGAAAGCACTGAAAACCTGATGCCGAGTGTATTGGAAACATTGTTGGAAAAGGAGCACTAAAAGGAAGCTACAAATTCTGTACAGAAAAGAACCCTGCTTCTGGATTACATAGTGTGCCATATGGCAGCTCCTGGCTTGTTATATGGCACACCTTCTGTATGTCTGTGTGCATTGCATAGTTGTGACAAGCTTCAAATGTTTGGCTCCAGGACACGACTTCATTTACAAAGGATTATTTCACAATAAGCTAATAATTACCCTTCCTGCCTGTAGGCCTTCATGCTTCTTATCTTGCTATCTAGGCTGCTTGTGCTTTCTTGTTTTTTATGCTTTTGAGTAGCTGATTATCTGCCATTTTGTTGGATTGATGCAACTTTCAGTTGCTTTTTGGCCATACAGGGTAACTCTCAGAGGTATGTAGTCATTGTAAGTTCACTTCCTACGCTTTGTGTTTAAATCCTGTGGCTGGTAGAATTATTTTTGTAACTATTTTATTTATATAGCGCCATTAGATTATTATGGGAGGGATTTGTAGTCCAGCTGTTGCGGGGTGCAGTAGGACAGCATATATAACTATATGTTAAATAGTAAATACCTTTCTTTCTGTGGATACTTACATTGCATTGTGGAATTTTGAAGTCCGTTATGGTATGGTGCCTTTATTAAATAGACATGTGCTCTAGTCTATAAAAAAGGTTAGATGGTGGCTTTATGCACGTGAAGATTAGTCATTAGAAGAGTTCTATAAAAGCTGGTATTGCAGTTAGTGATCACAGGAACATGTGCAAATGAATTTAGTGGGTTAGTCTGCCTGAATGATATCTGCTGTATTTCTTTCTTTTTGTTTTTGCTTATCTGAGTTCACTTCCTCATTGCTTGGTTTGACTTTGAGGGGTTCCATGTGCCTGGGCTTGTGGCTAAAGCCTGTACATTAGCCAAATGCTTTGCAAGCACCTTTATGGTTGGAATGTATATAGGTTTATTCAAGTACCCACTTTGTATGAAATTATGCAACTGCAGTTGCCTTTTTCCATTATAATTTGTGTTGATCTTGCTGTTCCTTTGAGAATGTTACTGAATTCCCAAGTGGTTGAATGGAAATGATAGTGACATCTGTCTTAATTCTGACTTGATGTATCAGGGGCATACTTAAAGCTGAATAAATAAAGTGATTTAACTCCCAAATGGTACTGAATTGATCAGTGATACTGCAGGGGCATGATCCATAGACCAAAACTGCTTCATTAAAGGGGCACTATAGTCACCCAGACTACTTCAGCTCAATGAAGTAGTCTGGGTGCCAGGTCCCTCAGGTTTTAACCCTTCAGATGCAAACATAGCAGTATGTTTACATTTGGGGTTAATCCCAGCCTCTAGTGGCTGTCTTCCGGACAGCCACTAGATGCGCATCTGCGATGCTGGAGGCACATTTTGCGGATCGTCGAGAAATGCTTTCCTATGGACACTTTGAAAGATGTTTTTTTTTTTCTGGCACAATTGGTTTAGAAGTCCCTCACGCTCTCCCTGAAGGGTTAAAAGCCCTTCAGCCTTACCTGAATCCATCGCCGATGACCCTCGGCACTGTATCAGGCTCCGCCCCCACGCTCCTCTCCTGCTATCATCCGATGGGGGAGACCTAATGTGCATGCGCAGCAATGGCCGCTCGCACATTAAACCACCCTATAGGAAAGTATTATTCAATGCTTTCTTTTATGGTGAAAATCTGACGCTGGAGGTCCTCATGCAGAGCGTGAGGACGTCCAGCATCCGCTAACGGACCAAGTGTCTGTTTGGATTTCGGAAGCGCCCCAGTGGCTGTTTGGTAGACAGCCACTGAAGGCAGACTTAGAGCTGCAATGTAAACATTGCAGTTTCTCTCTTGAACTGCATTGTTTTACATTGCAGCACTAAGTGCAATAGGGTCACAGCACCCAAACCACTTCAATTGACTGAAGTGGTCTGGGTGCCTGCAGTGTCCCTTTAAGCTAAAGTTATTTTTGCTCAGTGTCAATTGCTAAAAACACTCCATAGATTTTATTTGTTTTTACAATAAATTGGGTTTTAACACTATATGGTCAGCAATACACGTCTGTATTCCTGACCCTATAGTCTTCCTTTAAATAGAATTGCTTATTTGTAAATTTTTATCTTTCTTCATTATTTACCACCTATTGAGCTGAAATCATCTTTGCCCAGCTTCAGTAATAATGGATTGTGGGCATCTTTGTTCTGTTGTAATGCTCCCAATAAAGGGCATGCGTATACCACTTTGGCTGCCTAAGTGTAATTAGAAACTGCAGTTCAGTTGCCCGTGTGTTTGTGTAAACCTTATGCTTGTGAGATGTTTTCAATGTTTTTGAAATGACCCTCTATGACATGGTAACTTGCACTGTTCAGCTCTAGATAAAATAGTACCAGCTATTGCAGGGGAGATAAGATTTGTAAACACACATGGCCTAAGAATGCAGCAATGGGTTTAAGAATTGCAACTAAAAACTTGTATGCCTAGGGGACAAGTCTAGAACATTTAGAGTGAAATAGATGAATTGCAAATAATAGAACAAAATAACTAAGCTGGAGAGATTTTCAAATATTTTATTTTTCCCAGTTTAGTGGATACAACCATTAGTTGTAAATTTTACTGTAAAACAGGAGGCTTCATATTTACTTGAACCTTTACAGACACCTCCGGCAGCAAAGAAACGGTTAACATAACCAGTAATAAGCAACCAATCATCATGAGATCAAGATTTTCTTTGCTGCTTCCTCCAGTTTAGTGTATTCAATGCTCGGACTGTTCTTTTGCTAGTTGGTGTGTTGCATTTATTCTTTCAGGTCTGCTGGTTTTTCTTCCGTATTTAGTTTCTGCTTCGGTCTGCTTGAGATTGCGGCACTCACTGCACGCTTCCTGTCCTTCTTGCAGTATGTGCAGTCGCTCTCTATCATGCGCACACTTGGCTCTAAACTGCTGCTTGTTAAAGGACCACTATAGTCACCCAGGCCACTTCAGCTCAATGAAGGGGTCTGGGTGCCAGGTCCCCCAGGTTTTAACCCTTCAGATGTAAACATAGCAGAGAAACAGCTATGTTTACATTGCAGGGTTAATCCAGTCTCTAGTGGCTGTCTTCCTGACAGCCGCTGGAGGTGCTTCCTCGGCGCTCAATGGGAAAATCGCATTGAGCACGCAGGACGTCCATAGGAAAGCATTGAAAAAATGCTTTCCTATGGGCATTTTTAATGCGTGCGCTGCTCTGGCCGCGCATGTGCATTCGGCTTCACTTGGGACCGTTGGAGGGGGAGGGGGATCACCAGCGCTGAGGGACCCTGGCACTGGATAAAGGTATGTGGCCGAAGGGGTTTTAATGCATACAAGCACACCCCTGCAAAAAAAAAAATATTTATATATTTTTTTTTTTTTTTTTGCAGGGGCGTGCTTGTATGCAATTTGTGTTAGATTGCAGGGGTGTGCTTGTATGTGGTGCTGGTGTTTGACTGACGAGGGAGAGAGATACACACGTGATTTTTTTTATTTTTTTTTTTTTTTAATCTCCTGCCACCCTAGTTTACCTTCATTCTCCTATTCTACAAGTACTATGCTCCTTCTTTCTCATTTTTACAAGTACTATGCTCCTTCTTTCTCCTATTCTACAAGTCCTAAAAGTAGGAGAAAGAAGGAGCAGAGTACTTGTAGAATAGGAGAAAGTACTTTGTTCCTTCTTTCTCCTATTCTACAAGTACTCTGTTCCTTCTTTCTCCTTTTTACAAGTACGCTGCTCCTTCTTTCTCCTTTTTACAAGTACGCTGCTCCTTCTTTCTCCTTTTTACAAGTACGCTGCTCCTTCTTTCTCCTTTTTACAAGTATGCTGCTCCTTCTTTCTCCTTTTTACAAGTACGCTGCTCCTTCTTTCTCCTATTCTACAAGTACTCTGCTTCTTGTTTCTCCTATTCTACAAGTACTCTGTTTCTTGTTTCTCCTATTCTACAAGTACTCTGCTTCTTCTTTCTCTGATTTTTCCAAGTGCTCCATTCCCTGCTATCGTGTATCCCCCTACCTACTCCAACTCCTCCCCTTCCTCTACCAACGTGTTACACTTGTTCACGAGCGCATGTGCACATTCAGGCACACACGCTCGCGCTTCCCCTGCGCGAGCGTTCTGCAACCACGCACTTACTGCGCGAGAGAGGAACAGAGCGTTCATCTTTCTGGATGGAAGGAGGATTCTGCTGCCGCCCACCTGAAATCCCAAAATGCCCACTAGTGGGCGGTAGGGACCAGGTTGACAACCCATGCTCTAGAGGCTGGATTAACCATATTATAAAGGGTTAACCCTAGCTGGACCTGGCACCCAGACCACTTCATTAATCTCCCTTCACTCAAAAACAAATACCTCACACAAATGTACATCCACATTGTGCTGTATTAAACCTCAATAAATGTATATAAGCACCCCTTCAAACACCAACACTGCACATTACACTATAGCGCCAGTAAATGCTGCAGCGCTGTACAGATGTACAACCTAGAAATTTTTACTTGGGGTGCCGTGGAAAAACACTGAAATATTAAGGGCGCATTGAACCTAAAAAGTTTGGGAACCACTGGATTAGAGGGATTCCCTTCTCTCGTGTGTTCATCTATGTTCGGGGAAGTTTCCCCAACATAGACGTGCACACCAGAGCAGGGAATCCCCGCGGCAGCCTGGTCGTAAGTGCGAGATGTCGTAAAACTGGTAGGTCGCTGAATGATTGTGCACGGGAATCGACTTTTCTGACACTTTATGTCTGTCCTCATACACATGCATTTGTGTCTGAGCATTTAAAAATGCAAACATGAAGCTTCCATTCTCTAAACTTTATTAGAGTGGCACTGTAGTCACCCAGACCACTTTAGCTCACTGAAGTGGTCTGGGTGCACTGTCTCAGGTTCTTTAACCCTGCAAAACTAATAACTGTTTTTAATAAACTGCAACATTTAGCTTGGGAGGCCACTAGATGACCTCCGCTATGATGCTTGACTTCCTCACGCTATGCATTGGGACGTCTAGAATCACCCAAAACCCCATTGGAAAGCATTATATAATGATTTCTAATGGGGAAATCCTAAGGAGCGTGCGGCCAATGACGAAGGCGTACCAGAACTCTACCCCCCCACACACACATTTAATTTTTTTAATTCCCCTTTTTATTTTTTTTTGTGGTTCATATATATATGGTTTTACTATTTGGGATGTTGGCGCGTTTGGTGAATTAATCTACTGCCTATGTGTGCATATTTAAATTGACTGACTAGGATGACATGATGGTTGTGTATAACATCCTGTATTTTACAATTTATATTTTTTTTTGTCTGTTGTATTTAAACTTAGTCTGGATTGTCCTGATTACCAATGGTTCCTGTTTTGCTGTTTGATTCATACAATTCTGCTTTTCTTGAATGTACCCCCGCCCCCCAAAAAGAAAAAGCAAGCAGGGGAAGGGGTCTGCTGGGTCTTGAGTTTTTTATATGCCTAACTTTGAGCTGACTGGTCGCTTTTTATTGGTTGTGTTAACTGTTTCTTTACTGCTGGAGGTGTCAGTAAATCAGTAAAGAAGGTTTAAGCATATATTCTCCCCCTGTCTAATAAAATTTAGAATCTATTTTCTCCAAGCCTAGAATAATCTCCTATTCTCTGCAGTGTAATTAGTGGTGGGAAGTGCATTCTGGGTATTGAGTCCTACCACATTCATGCTTTGCTTCCTATAACCACAAAATGAGACCGTTTATAGACCATTTGGGTGGGGTCAGTGGAGAAAATGATGTGCACTACCAAAACTGTGCAGCAAATATTCGTCATCCCACTCCCTTCAGCTGTGTGTCATGAAGTTATCTGAAAACCGGAAAACTGGCTTTTGCAGTATTAACCTTGCACGCTTGCATCATTCATTTCCTTGGATCTCTTTCTGCGTTGGTTACACAGCATAAAAATTATGGCCTTACATTTGTTTACATAGCAGGGTTAATCTAACCTCTAGTGGCTGCCTTCTTGACAGCCGCTAGAGGCGCATCTGCGACGCTGGATGTGAAATTCGCATCCATCGTGCAGAACGTCCATAGGAAAGCATTGAGAAATGCTTTCCTATGGACTGTTTGTGTACTCGGGAGCTGACGGCGGGGGAGGAGAGGTCACCAGTGCCAAGGGACCCTGGTGCTGGATTAAGGTAAGCTGCTGAAGGGGTTTTAACCCCTTCAGCGCCAAGGGAGGGTGACCCCAAGGATGGGGGCACCCTTAGGGCACTATAGCGTCAGGAAAACCGGTTTGTTTTCCTGATACTATACTGATCCTTTCAATAATGCAGCTAATTGTCTATGTGACACCTCCTAATAGACTAATTACAGTTTGTTTGCATGATGTTGAGGCCTCCAAATTAGTGATATGATGAGAGCTCTCTGTGAACTGGAATATAAAAAAAATTAAAAAATTATATATATGTATGTATGTATGTGTGTATATATATATATATATATGTATGTGTGTGTATATATATATTTTTTTTTTTCTTCGTTTTTAACCAGTTGTAAAACACATGTATGGCAATCTTTGATATGGAATTACCCATGATTAACAGCACTACAGGGTAGTTGACACTCTTAGATTCAATAATAAAGTGCCATTTGGCTGCATGTCAATAAGAATCCTGTCAAATATAGTATAAGTGAGGTCCTGGGTTTGTGTACTTTCAGTCTTTGGCATCTCCGCAAAGTCCCCTCATAGGCTATAACTGCTGTAAAGGCATTTGCAGTAGAGCTGTAAAATTTAACAGATGCATGACACTCAATTTAATGAATTGGATCATACTGGCCAAAGGCAGCCTCTTGTGGTTATTAAATACGCTGTCTTATTAGCAATACTGCTTGGTGCCATCAGAAGGCATAGCTAAAGAACTAAGGCTTCTATTTGCGGTGTGTCAGTCAGCTCACTCGTTACAACAGTGAGGGCGAACCTTTCATACTACGGAGAGCAGGGAATCTTAAGCAAGGGGTTACAAAGGTTTATCTGGGTTATTTACTAAATTGGGACTTTAAAGTGTATTTCCCATATTGAGGCCAGAGAAGCTAAAGTACAAACATATCTGGCTTGCTTCCACTTCAGCTAATTAACTCTTAAATTAGAAATTTACTTTGAATTCCTGACAATTCTTACTTCAGTGAATAACCCTGTATGTATTACGGTCTCTTCACAGGCTGTGGATTGTCGACGTGTATTTAATATGTTCCCCATGATTGGGCAGGGCATTCAAATATCAAGTCTCTGTGCTCACATGAGCTTCCAAAATTGCTAGCCCAATGTATAGATTACACTTCCTGCTTTTTTCACAAGGAAACCCCTCTTTTTAACATCCGCCCTCTGGATCCTGCAACAGAGTTTACTGTCTGGGCCTAACAATCTGTAATTTGTATAATGTGATTTGTGTTGCTTTGGGTGTGAAAGCTGTGCATCCTTTCTCAGTAAAGGCAATATAAATCATTTATTTTCTGGTAATTATTAGACTTGTCTCTCTTGGCTGTGAATAGTGGGTGGGGTACTTGGTATACAGAAAATATCTGTATCTGTAAAATGAAAGTGCTTTCTATTGCAGGCTGTCCATATCTGTATTCTCTTGTTTTATGGTTTGTTTGCCTTAGTTTCTGGTTTGTTTGTGCATGGCTGCATGCGAAGTGAATCAGTTCTGTTCCGGGTGCAATTTCAGAATATACACACTATACAACTGCTGGGGGAAAACCTTAAATGGACAGTATAGTCACCAAAGCAGCTTTAGTTGAAAGAAGCAGCTTTTGTGTAGAGATCAAACTCTTGCAGTCTTACTGCTCAATTTTCGAGGGTGCACTTTCAAGCTCTCAATAGGAAAGCGATTTTCAATGTCTTTCTATGGATGCTCTGCGCGATTGAGGCATAATATGCCTCCAGCGTCGCAGGTGCGACTCTAGTGGCTGACATGTAAACATAGCAGTTTCTCTGAAATTATGTTTGCATATGAAGGGTTAAAATCTGAAGGACATTTCACCCAGACCACTTTATTGAGCTGAAGTGGTCTGGGTGACAATAGTGTCCCTTTAAATCACTGTTTAAGCTGCTCTAGCCACACCTCCCTGCATGCAACTTGCAGAGCTTTCCTAAACTCTTCCTGTAAAGAGTAATGTTTACACTTTATTGCAAATTCTGTTTAATTTAGAATTTATTACCTGCTCTGTTAATAGCTTGGTGGACCCTGCATGAGCCTCGTGTGTGATTTATTGATGTTATGTCTGCTTGAAAATGAAGCTATTTTGTTTTCATGCAGACTGTCAGTTACAACAGGGGAGGTGTGGCTAGGGCTGCATAAACAGAAACAAAAGGTATTTAACTCCTAAATAGCAGAGAATTGAACAGTGGGACTGCTAGGGCATGATCTATACACATTGCGTTATTGAGCTAAAGTTGTTTTTGGGAATAGTGTTCCTTTAAATATTATTTCTAAAGCCTGTTTTTTGTTTTGTTTTGCTTTTCTCTTGCGCTTGGAACACTGTATCCATCAATACTGGTGCCTGAGCAGAACCTGCTCTTAGTGCAACCAACTATCCTTGAAAGTGATGATAGCTGTTCATTGTATTTCCAAACTCTCAGTGCAGGGCCCAGTGCTGTACCCCTCAATTTAACAATGCTTTATATTATATACTCTGGCCTTTAAAGTATAAATCCAGTGCTGCTTTAAGCCTGAAAGTTCCATGGCAAATTCACAAGGGATGAATTTCTACTTGCCAGGACTAAGTTTTCACTCAAAGACTAGTGATAATTTTGAGCCCATTATTAAAGGAGAACTGTCACTTAGTGGGATTCTGTATAAGCTGATGGCAGTTAGTTACAGATGGTTTTAAAAAGGAAAGAGAAGAATTACATGTCACATGCCATGATGTCATGGCACAGACTTAAATCACTAGTCTCTAAAGCCATATGGTATTAAGAGATGATTGAGAATTTCTAATTGTAGATTGACTATAGGTAAGCCACATTCAAAAGTTATGTGTAGGTGTGTGAGTAGCAGATATTTACATTTCTTTAAAGGTAGTGGATTGTTGGGGTAATACATATATTAACATGTACCTTTTTATAGGCCTCTATATGGAATGTGTAGCAATACATTTGTGTTTGGGTGGAATACCAGCATATGGTTTACTAGAACTATTTTAAAATTTTAGCCTAGATTTCTTGTGGTGCTACATAAGCATGATCCTTTTATCGCAAGTTTGACTGTTACTGTTGACTAATATTAATTTTTTTATTTTATTGTAGCAAAATATCCTGAAATAAAAGCTCTCATGAAGCCAGATTACAACTTGGTGTGGATTGTGTCATGCATGGTTTTTACCCAGTTTATAGCTTTTTACTTGGTAAAAGACTTGGACTGGAAATGGCTCATGTTTTGGACTTACGTGTTTGGAAGTTGCATCAGCCACTCGATGACTCTAGCTATCCACGAGATCTCTCACAACAGTGCTTTTGGTAACTGCAAAGCTATGTGGAACCGCTGCTTTGGAATATTTGCCAATCTGCCTATTGGACTTCCTTACTCAATCTCCTTTAAACGTTACCACATGGACCACCACAGATATCTGGGTGGGGACGGCATCGATGTGGACATCCCCACAGATTTTGAGGGTTGGTTTTTCTGCACCCCAATTCGGAAACTTATATGGATCATCCTACAGCCCCTATTTTATACCATCAGACCTCTCTGCATCAATCCCAAGCCCATTTCAAAACTGGAATTGATCAATCTGTTGGTGCAGTTCGCTTTTGACATTGTTGTCTATCATTTCTTGGGAATCAAGGTTATAGTATACATGCTCGTTGGTTCAATACTTGGCCTTGGACTCCACCCAATTTCAGGACATTTTATAGCTGAACATTATATGTTTTTAAAAGGCCATGAAACTTATTCCTATTATGGGCCACTGAACTATCTAACCTTCAATGTTGGCTACCACAATGAGCATCATGATTTCCCCAGCGTTCCGGGCAAGAACCTGCCTTTGGTAAGAACGTCTTGTCTTCTCTCAAAGTTGATATGTGATCATTGAGGTTTATTTTTATTTATTTTTTTCTTAATTGAAGTAAAATCTTGGAATGAATTTGTAGTCTTTGATTAAAAGTTATAAGTAAAGCCGGGGCTTGAATAGCATCTGAGGACATTCTATGTTCTTCCAGGAGGGCTGGTGTTAGAATCACTTTCAGGACATGAAAAACTTTTTTTTTTTTTTCTCTGTGTGTAATAGTAGAAAGCCTTGTGAGTAACAAACACTGATTTGTGGCAAAGGGTTAAATCTGGGCTTGACAAATTTGCTTTCACTCTAGGAGCCAGCTAAAAAGGTCAGGAGCCTGTGTTTGTTTTTTTCTCAACAACAAAAATACAATTCTTAGAGGGACACTAGTCGCCAGAACTACTACAGCTTAATGTCGTGGTCTGGTGTCTATGGATTGTCCCTGCAGGCTTTTCAAAGTAAACATTTTCAGAGAAAAGACGGTGCTTACATTGCTGCCTAGTAACACCTCTAGTGGCTGTCACTCAAACGGACACTAAAATGTCTCCTACCTCAGTGCTGCATGGAGGCGCTGAACGTTCCCCACAGAGATGCATTGATTTATTGCATCTCTACAAGGAGATGCTGATTGGTAATTGATCATCTCAGCTATAGAGGCGGGCCAGCTGCTGTGAGGACGGCATAGCGTTTGGAAAATAGGTGAGCGAATGATGGGAGCAGCTGCCGCTGTTCCAGACTCTTCCCCCTCCCTGGTCTCCTCAGCCCGGTACAGATCTCTGTGTGCCGGGAGGAAGTAAAGAGAAGTGTAATTACTTCGTCCGGGCGTTCAGGGGAATGGGCAGGCAGCCGACTCTGCGTAAAAAGGCGGGCTGGAGGCCGGCTCTAAGGAATGTGGGTGGACGGGCTCAGAGGAATGCAGGCTGGGGCAGGTAGGCGGCAAGCTGGCAGTCTTTATATGCTGCCCTTCCAACTTGCAATTCCCCTGCGGGAGGAGAAAGGGAACAGGCTGACCAATCCCAGATGCCAGGGCAAATTCTTAGTCGCCATGGCGACCTGGGGTCTGGGACTTGTCGAGCCATTACCATGGTACTAAAGTGAATAAAGGGACACTAGTGTCAGAAATTCAAAGCTATTTTACGAAGACTATAGTGTCCGTATGGATGTCCTAATGTGCAGGACTTCAGCTTTAAGGAAACTCTCTAAGCACAAAAACCACTTCATCTTAATGAAGTTTTTGGTTGCTTAAACCTTCTCTAGTCTGGCAATGTAAAGAATTGCTATTTTGCAGAATCCCTCCAGGCACTTCCTCGTTGTAGACTTTCAATATTTAAGTCTTAAATTATCAACATCACGCACATCATGCCTACAAACTCTGTGAATGCTTCACAGTAGGTCCCCAGTGCTGTGAGAAGCATTGGAATGGACCAGAACTCATTGAGTGATCTCTGAAGAGGAGCAACGTTTGTTCGAAGCTGGATCACCAGTGAGTGTAACAGCTTGATATGGATGCTGGACATTATTAAAGTTTTGTAAAATTAAAAATACTCACTAGCTCCACCTTTACTTTGCATTTGCAATAATAACCAAACTGCTGAAAGCAAGAATAGCAGTGCCCTCGGTGCTTCAAAATGTTGTGTAGCTATAAGTTTCAGCCACATTGTAATAGTTATTATTCTATGTCTTCAGCAGTGTACGCTGCATTTATCTCCGTATTAAGCAATTTAACAATCTCTTTCCTACCAGAAACTTCAGATGCATTTACAAAAAGCACAGCTGTTTCAGGATATCCTGTGGGGGTTACAGGGAAATTTTATGACACAATTTTTCGCTAGATCTGGGTAGAGGTCCTGAAGATAAGGTTTATGAGCAAGGAGTGGCTCAATATATAGAAACAACTGCCCATCTCTTGCCTGACTTTGCAAATGTTAAAACAAACCTGTCTGTTGCCATGTTCCTGTCTATAGTACTCACGTGCCAATTTTTGTCAACTTGAGTGCTACACATAATGTAAGAATTCCCTACGTTATGTATTAGCTGTTGTGTTTAGCCAATGGCATTTCGAGGGAGAGCTTGAACTGGCATAATGTTAAAAGTCCAGCAGAGCAATTCTAGTGGTTATGAATCCATGTCCTCGGATTGTGAGAACCCCCCCCTCTGATCTATGTAAATGTAATGCTTTCCCTTTTTTTGCAGGTGCGGAAAATTGCAGCTGAATACTACGATTCCCTACCCCAGTACACATCCTGGGTCAAGGTGCTATATGATTTTATCATGGATGATACCCTCAGCCCATACTCTCGCATGAAAAGAAAACTGAAAGGAGAAATTAAACAAGAGTGATCTTAATGGGAATATGTTTAACAGCCAGAGACTGTGTGGCCTATGTCTGTAGAGAAACGCCTTGCATTCCTCAAAATCAGTTTAAAGTTTGAAGCATCTGCAGCCTAGCTAGTTATTAGATTGTCTGGGTCATTGCCTCCAGGCTGCTAGATATTCAAGTCGGATAGCTGGGTGAAGGTTAGTATCCAGCCTGGATTGGCATAATGACCTAGTTAATATCACATAGTTTAACAGTTTGTACAACAAGTGGTTCCACTCCAGAACAGCTTTACAGTGGTTGCAAAACTGCAACTCCCATGACGCTTTGCCAACCGGTAGTCTATTTGTGCGCAAGACAATTTTTCATAGTAACTTATTGTCCTTGCCTGGTTAGCCGATTCTATACCACTTTTGTGGTAAGTTAAACACCATCACTATTTCGTGGGTTTTGTGAGTGAGATGTTTAATTTGTGCTACCTCTCAGAAGCATTTCAGATCAGGTCAGTTGGATGTTAGAAGCAGAATGTGTAATGTTTGGTTTACACTATCTCTGCAGATCACTGACTTGTTATATATTAAAAGTGTGTAAAAAGATCCACTGTAATGAACTCTCCCCCTGTTTCTAACCTCTATAACCCCTGGACTTTATTTTTCTTTCCACTAAGAGGAATTGTAAAGAACGGATAAGAGAACTGCAAGTTTTAGTCAGACTGGACAGTCTCCATTTTTGCAATTGTAACCTAAAACTTGCAGTTCGCTTGTTACTTTGGTTCCAATTACTAAAATGGAAACTGTGACAAATCTGTTTAAATTAAATGAAGGTACCCAGTGCCTGTGTATCTGGGACTAGCAGATCTATTTTACAAAATATTCATATATTATGTTGATTTCTTTGTCTCTAAGCACTATCAAGCTTTAAATCCTGCTTCCTTTTTCTTTATTTTTTTTTTTTTTTTTAACGCTGTAACTGTTTAGTAACCATCTTGTTGTCCACCTTACACTCACTGAAAAACATTTTTAGTTTTTTTTTGTCAAGTTGTCAGTATTATAAAATATTTTCTTGTAATGACTTATTAAAACATTAAATGAATCCTTTTATCCAGTGCCACTTTATTTTAGCAAACATTTATTTAGGAATACAATATATAAACCTTCGAGTAATATTCTATGTGTGTAACATGTAGGCAACATTTAAATCCTTATCCCTTCACGACAGTTTAAGTGCCTAACCCTTTATTAAAAAGTTAAGTACAATACTTAGGCCATCATATCAGTTTGTTCCCCTAAGACCTGTATTCTGATGTGGAACATTGGCATTTAACTTTGGTTGGGGCTCCCAACCACCTATGGATGCTGTACCTATGTAAGAAATTCTAGTCTGGTGTAGCTTTTTCAGTTGCTATGGTGGCAATAGGTCGTAACAGTGTTACCTGTGGATGGACCAGTGCCATATTGACTCTTTGCAGCAAATTAGAACAAGTAATTTTGCAGAAAAGAGCCTGTCAAATTCTTGGTAACAAACTTCTAGTGAAGTATTAAGTTCTGCTGAATTATCGCAGAGTATTTAATCAGGAAATATAACTTGGTTCTCACTTGTTTCCAAATATGTCCCGAGGTCTTATAGTTTTATATAACTATAGCTGTTCTTCACCTTCTGATCTCAGACCTATAAAAGTCAGTCCCAAAAAAAAACTAACCTTACCCTTGTATTTGAAAGGGTCAAAATAAAAAAGATCAAATAGAGATGGCTTTTATTACAGCGTGTATACATGGGTCTTAGAATTGTTGAAGTCTGCCTACTTCACCTGGAAACCGTCTGAACCCCTGGGATGTAATATGCCTGTCCAGGATCCTGTGGCTGAATGTAAGAGACCTGAAGCTATTCCCAGAGTTCTTGATTTCACACTGCGAACAACCTGCTTTTGTTTACTTTCTCTGATTTTAGTTTTTTACCTTTTTTTTTTTTTTTTTTTTATCCTTCAGACATATACAAACACCTTTGGTCGGCCAGTGTTTGAAAACCGTCCGTATTTATGGTTTTCTGTGCCTCGAGTGAAGCTGTTGGTTTTCAAGCACTGTGACCCAAGGTGCATGTATAATTTGCTATTACTATTTTAGCTTCATATCCCCTCCCTTTGTATACTCCACCTCTCTACATTGCAATTTTATTTTTCTTAATCCTTCCCTCCCTAAAGCATAAGGTCCATATATTTATAATGCTTAGAGATATTTGCTTTCAATACTCCATGAAAGTGGTATATATAAAAAAAAAAAAAAATTAGAAAATCTTTATACAGTAAAGTTTGGTTCCAGATGAAAATGTATGTTAATATTCAGTGCTGTTAGTTTTGTTTAAATGTAGGACAAACCTGCAGTCGCTCACTTGCGGTGTCATAATTGTACTTTGGACAGTGTATATAAAGGTGGTATTGGTTTCCTTGTAATAGGACTGTCCGCCACAAACTGAATTTCAGTGTCTCCAGACTGTGTGTTAGATGTGTATATTTACTGCATTGGATTTAAAGGTTACATTTTAAATATAGAAGCTTGCCAGACAACTTTCAGTTATTTTTAAACTTTCTGCTTTTTTAAATCTGTATTACTGAATAATCACATGCATTTATTACAGATTATCAAATGGTTTTATTCAAATTTTGCCAGGACTTAATTGTATTACAATAATTACTTTACACCACAGCAGGAAAATAACCACCTTAACCCCTTAAGGACACATGACATGATTCCCTTTTATTCCAGAAGCTTGGTCCTTAAGAGGTTAAAGCAGCTATGTAACCCCCCAAACTTGCCTTTCTCAAATTGTTTCCACTTCTCTTCCAATTTCTAAATCTTTTCTGATCAATTTCTCTTTAGGAGACTACTTTTGTCTCATGTAGCTTTCCAACGCTTAACAAATCTTAATGGGTGGAGCTTACGGAATCTCCACTTCCTTTGTCAAGTATAATTTTAACGTAATACTCACCTTTCAGTAACTTGAAGGCAATATCATGAAAAAAAATCCAGCGGCATGAAGAATCATTAAAAAATTAAGGCGGGCAATGTTAAAAATACACATTAAGGACAGACTAGGAAGGAACAGTCAAGGGGGGGGAATAAAATAGAGGCAAGGCCATTTCAGAGATGGTTTAAAGGTTTCTATGTTTGTGTCTAAAATCTAGTGCTGTCATCTGCTTTATATATGTATTTTGTGTGTGTATTTTTACAACATGCAAACGGCAATTTAAAGTTTCACCGAATTTAAATATAAAAAAACCCTCACCAAGGCAAAAAAGATTGGGTTTAGTTACAGTATATGATCATACAGTGCATAAGCCTGCCACAGCATCAATGTAGTAGAAGGCAAATAGCCTCCCCTCCTAATTTAGAGCCCCATCCGCCACTCATGGGTGAGGGCCTATGTCCCCTGTTAAGTTGAATAGACCACACTTGCAGGGCATGGGTAGTGGTTCTGTGATGGATGGAAATTAATGTTAGTAAAATGTCTATTTACTATATGAACCAGTGTTCATTCACTACTCAAAATGGCCACTAGAGCACCCCCTCCCATCGACTAAAGAATTTCATGTAACAAGATGGCGTCTCCATCCAGAGCTGCACCCAGAATGATGACCTCACACCCTGTAGGAAGTCCATCAAGATAAAAAACTTAAACAAATACCAATTAAAATGTACATTTCATGTCCTCCCATATTTTGCATATGATGTATTTTTTTTGCCTTTATAAGGGGCTTGCTGCCCCCTAAGTAAACATTCCTCGAAGCTTTCATTTAACGGATTCTGTTGTCAGTGTAATTCTCTTGGCGTGCACGCATTTATACTTTGAAATCTGGACAGGGGCAGATACTCAAGCAAACACTTGGTTTGGTCTAAAATAGTTTGAGGGGGACACAGTTCCCCTTGCTAGTTAATAGGTGCATCAGATAGATGCCATGGGGCACTTTATTAGAAGGGGTTGCGCCACACCTGCTACTTAAAATATTCACAGTAAAAATGAACTGCTTTAGCTTTTTTTTTTTTTTTTTACTTTTTGAAAATACTTTTTGTCTGTAAGTGTTCTCACCTCCTTAAACACGAAATACCTAATGTGTGCCTCTTTCACAGGAATTTCCAATTTAAAGCGCCATTAATACCTTGGTGTCTCCATTTTGTTCTCCCCGTCCATGATGTTTGCCTTGTCCGCATTCTTTTGATTGATGGTTTGTGGGTAAATTATCTTTGCAACTGAAATTAAACTTTACTTAAGCTCCTCCTCCCCCCTCTATCATTGCTAAAGATTATGCTCACCATAGTAACAAGTAGTCCCTATGTTTTGTTTTTTTAATTTTTATCTAGAACAAAAAAAGTGAATTTAAAAAATAAAACAAGGAGAAATGAAGGGACACAAAATTAATTTAAAAATTTTTTTTTTCAAATTGATAGAGTAGCTTTAAATGACTGTCCTCTTTAAAATTAACCCATCTCCCCACACAATGTATACCATCACAACATGTGTCTACTCTGAACTATCCTTACAACCAATTTTGTCTTTAATTTTATTGTGCTACACACTGACTGACTTGTTTTAGATTCCATGTTGGATCAGATTTAAGTTTGGCTATTTTGGCTTCAAATTTGAAATGCTTTGAACTCCCAGCAATTCACACAATGAACAACCCTGTTCATTATGAGATGGAAGGGCTTAAAGTCTGCAATCATTGTGTAAGAATTGGTCATTGTATTATAAACAGGTTTAATAAATGGAACTCTTCAGTGAAGAAAACTTTCAGCATGTTCGGTTTGCGCTGCCCCAGTTAGTCATTACCAGTCTAGTGAATAATTTATGTAAGGGTAACTTAAGCCCATGTTTCATATGCTCATTGTATTAGGAAAAGGTTTTACAATCTATTTAAAGGAACACATCATTGTGATGTCAACAATTTAATGTTTGTTTTACAGATGCAATATAACCAGTCATTCATACTATGTGTATGGTATGGTATGGTATGCTACTGGCATGTAAGATTCATTGTGCGACCGTTTGTGTGTAAAAGTGTGTCTGTGAGCATGGTAGTGTTTGTTTATGCAAATACATCCCTGCAAACGCCAACACTGCACTCAAATACACACCGGTGTTTACAACCAACAGTAAACACAAATTTAACCTTCATTCTCACGCACTCTCCATAGAATGATAATCCTGTATTTAAACAAACTAGCACGACACAAATACAACCCAGGAAGAATGGGCAAATGGTAAAACATCAGCTACCAAAACACCATTGAAGGTGAACAGGTGAGAATCTGTCTTTTTGCCACCCCTGGCTGCGGCTCTGATGGTGTGTGTTAGGATCATCTCATAATTTTCTTCTAATAGCTTAATAGCAAGGCCTGCCAAATATTATGTATGCTTTTCATAGAGAAGTTTCTTAAGAATTATATTTACTTTATTTTGACTCAACTTGTGACACAAGTATTTGCACAGTAGATTCACTGTGTTCTGTATTATATTAGTTATGAAATGTACAGTCTACACAAGTCTTTGGCAGATGCATGCAGTGCCTAATCTGTTTATAAAGAAAGATCAGCATTAGTGACTCCATTCCTCCTCCGCACATTTTGAAGAAGAGCTGTGTGGAGGGTAAAATATAGATGTAGTAATAATGTACGTCTGTTTTTAAAATAGACCTAATTTCTGATAAACACCTTCCCGTTCCCAAGCAGGGCAAACCACCTCCATGACACTTACACACTGGCTTCATTGCTGGTGTGCCAGCGTCTGAATGGAGTGATGTCATGTCACTGTTACTATACTCCTTAGCCAATGCTGTCTGTTACCATAGCAACCACAGCACATACTGTGGTGGCTATGGGCAAAGAGCAGAGGGATGTCCTGTGGGGAACGCCTCTGCTCTTAATTCCTTGGGATTCAGTGTCTAATGAGGAATTGGGAGTCACATGGGAGAAAAACCTATATTTAAAAAAGTTAATCTTCAAATAAAGTTAACTATATCATATCCCTTTTAAATCTTCTGTAAGTCTTATTTATTCTCACATTAGCACCACACAGTACCATGCTGTGGAAACACGTGCTCTATCTAAGCAGCTTTCTTGCTTTCCTACTATCTGGGGGAAAAAATACGAAATCCTCAGTCTTGTTACGTTCGCCAACTTGTTGCCTATAGAGTCGTTTCAAGAGATGCACGTCAGAATTATATATCAGGTCTATTTTCCCCCTATTGGTTAACACCAAATGGGTATAGTGTGGCACATGATCCATTGCATAAAGCGAAGAGTACCAAAACCGTTCTCATTCCACGGGTGACAGACATACATTCCTTGAAAATCAAAACTAGTTTTACTTGCACTAATTGGTTGTCACCTCAAATTCATGGGGTAAGACCTTTAATGTCTAGTTTAAAGCAAGTTATGTTCCAATTACTTGGTTGTAATCATTCCACTGTTGGTGGTCCAGTGATAGTATCTCACTTTATAAATCTTGCAGCGGTTATCATAGTTTCTGTTCTAACAAATGCAAGCAAGAGCGCGCAAAGAAATAGTAAAGTTGGCTGCGTCTTTACACAAAGGCTATGGGATAAAATAGCTCACTAATTATATTTTCTATCTAAATAGTGACAAAGTGCATAAAAGAACTGTACACAATAGTCACCAGCTGCTAAAACCGATAAACAATTTCCCAAATTCTAAAGATAAATTTTGTACAAATAGTTTCAGCACTTAGTGAATAACCCCCTTTAAAAGGATATAAAGGTAAAAGAAATATGTGACCAAAATTGTAGTATCACAAATAGTCTTGTAAGTAAAACTTAGATAATAGTAATACAAAGTCTGTAAGAGTCACTTGTGGGAAAGGTGGTACTGATCTTGTGTTCAGCAATGAAGAACCACGTAATGTGCAAAATATACCTTGACACAAACAAAATCAAATATAGTATGCTGACGAGAGCAATCTCGCCACATTGCATTGGAGAAGCTTGGTTGCCCGTCTGCTCCCTTTAGACTATGGCCCCATGTTGAAACGCTTGATTTTTCCCCTGCAAAGACACGAAAGCCGGGTCATTTGGTCCTTGCCCTGTTTGAGCGATGCCATGGAGCCCATTCGTATAATGAAAGACTATGGGAAAGACTTTGGCTCCATGGCAATTGAACTGTATGTGTGTGCTCTGAGCGCCATTCAGTAATAATGTGCGCTGAGACCTGAGCTATCTGGGGATATGTTGAATGTACCTGTTTTATGCAATGGCTGCACAGTTATATATTTTTATGTATTTTATTGTCTTTTGCTGCCATGTGTTCAATGGAGTTTGCCTCTGTCCTTGGAGATAATTGGATTACTTCTTAATTATCTCCAGGATAGAAGACTCTGTGGAACTGGTTTTGGGCACAAAAGCCATGCTTCATTTGGTCACAAAGGACTACAATCTATCTTTTGAACCACTGGACCAATTTATATGATTTTGATGTATGTTTGTATTTGGAGTATGCTGATTCTGAAAATGATTATGTGAATGTGATGCATACTTTTAAAATTATGAATAATGTGGAAAAACTGTTTCTCTGCCTGTGATAATTACATTACCCATTGTGTAAGGTAATTGTATCACAGGCAGAGGGGAGGATTTTGTGTGGGAGTGTCTGAGTGTATTGTACATGTTTATTGGTTGTTTTCCAAAACCCTGTGGGTGGTACTTATGTGTAAATAAGAACAATAAACCCACAGCTCTGTCTGTTCCTGCTTGACCCTCAAAACGGAGCCTTGTCTTGTTCTTGGGGGATTTATTGTATGCTGTTCCAGTTCGATTGCTAGGAGTGTAAATCTATTCGTATGGTTTTTCCTATTCGGCTGTTTACAGTATTCGTATGTTTGAGAGCATTCATATGCTTCTCCGGTTCGGTGGATTGGTGTCTACAGGAGCTGCTTGTGTCTCTGGAAGGGGAAGATTTTCCAAACGGTGGTTTAACCCTTTTATGCCTGGGGGTGCCGTTACAAGTATAATGCTGTTTAAAACCATAAATTTATTGCCCCAGAACACAGAAAACCCCCCCGCAAATATGGAACTCTTACAGAATAAAAGTGTGGTATGAACAGGCCAGTTATATAAACAGATAATGCATTATTGACATAAAGCCAACATTAATTACACTTGGGAAAAAAAAACAGAAACTCCAAGAACATTTTTATTGAAAAAAGTGATTGTTGTAGGCAAGAAAATAATTTAAACCGCAAATAGAGCCAAAATAGAGCATTGCTATTCACCAGTGGTTCTTATATTTTGTCATGTTTCTTTGTGAATCCCTGTACTCTGGCTGTCAAATCATCCATTAGACAAGTGCGTTCATATGTGGTCCACCCCTCTACTGTCATTCTCAGCAAGTATAACAACTGGTCGAGATCTGGCACTTTCTGAAATATCTGAACTATGAGGTCTCACTGTCCAGTAGAATTGTATTTGAAGGCATTCCCACCACATATGCAAGTAAGTATCTCTATGGCCACATCCCGACCAGCAGCCATCAGTAGTGACCTTTTTCATGAGGTATAGATTTACTGGTGTGGTGTACCTCCGAAACATTATTTTTAATGATTGCTCCTGGTGGGATACGCAGATTGACGTGGTGGAATTAGCTTCCCAAATTTCCTGCCATTCTAGAACTTCCAGTACCTTCCCTAGGACTCTCTCCCGTTGGTCAGCGTAGGACAGCTGTCCCCATTCTTTGGTTTCTGAGCAGAGGTGAGCAGGGCCGGACTGGCCCACCGGGATAACGGGAAATTTCCCGGTGGGTCGTCGGCGTCTGCTGGCGGCCGCTGGGGGAGGTCTGCTGGTGGCCGCTGGGGGAGCTGTTCTGTCTCTGCTCCCCAGCGCGCAGCTTAATGAGACCTCGGTTTCATGCAGCAGTGCACAAGGCCGGGAGAGCAGAGCCAGCGCAGCTCCCCCAGCAGACCTCCCCCAGCGGCCGCCAGACTTCAGCACAAGTCCCCCAGCGGCCGCCAGCACAGACAGCCGGCTGCACTGCACTACGTCCTGGCAGGTAGTAGTAATGTGTGTTATGGTGTGTCTGTTATGGTGTGTGTGTGTCTGTGTCATGGTGTCTGTCTGTCATGGTGTGTGTCTGTCTGTGTCATGGTGTGTATGTGTGTCTGTCTGTGTCATGATGTGTCTGTCATGATGTGTCTGTTTGGTGTGTGTCTGTGTCATGGTGTGTGTGTGTCTGTCTGTCATGGTGTGTGTGTCTGTCTGTGTCACGGTATGTGTCTGTCTGTCTGTGTCATGGTGTGTATGTCTGTTATGATGTGTCTGGTGTGTGTTTGTGTCTGTCTGTATGGTGTGTGTCTGTCTGTTATGATGTGTGTGTCTGTCTGTGTCGTGGTGTGTGTTTGTTATGTATCTGTCTGTATGGTGTGTGTGTCTGTCTGTCATGATGTGTCTGTCTGTCATGGTGTGTTTGTCTGTCATGGGGTGTGTGTCTGTCTGTGTCATGGTGTGTTTGTCATGGTATATGTGTGTCTGTCATGGTGTGTGTGTGGGTCGGTCTGTCTGTGTCATGGTGTGTGTGTCATGCTATATGTGTGTGTCATGGTGTGTCTGTCATGATGTGTTTGTCTGTCTGTCATGGGGTGTGTGTCTGTCTGTGTCATGGTGTGTGTGTCATGGTATATGTGTGTGTGTCATGGTGTGTGTCTGTCATGGTGTGTGTGTGTGTGTGGGTCTGTCTGTCTGTGTCATGGTGTGTGTGTCATGGTGTGTGTGTCTGTCTGTCCATCATGGTGTGTGTGTGTTTGTCTGTCATGGTGTTTGTCTGTCATGGTGTGTTTGTCTGTCATGGGGTGTGTGTCTATCTGTGTCATGGTGTGTGTGTCTGTCTGTCATGGTGTGTGTGTGTGTGGGTCTGTCTGTCTGTGTCATGGTGTGTGTGTCATGCTATATGTGTGTGTGTCATGGTGTGTGTGTGGGTCTGTCTGTCATGGTGAGTGTTTGTGGGTCTGTCTGTCTGTGTCATGGTGTGTGTCATGGTATATGTGTGTGTTTCATGGTGTGTGTGTGTCATGGTATGTGTGTGTTTCATGGTGTGTGTGTGTGTCTGTCTGTGTCATGGTGTGTGTGTGGGTCTGTCTGTCTGTGTCATGGTGTGTGTATCATGGTATATGTGTGTGTGTGTTATGGTGTGTGTGTGGGTCTGTCTGTCTGTGCCATGGTGTGTGTGTCATGGTATATGTGTGTGTTTGTGTCTGTCTGTGTCATGGTGTGGGTCTGTCTGTGTCATGGTGTGTGTCCTGGTATATGGGTGTGTGTCTGTCTGTGTCATGGTCTGTCATGGTGTGTATCTGTCATGGTATATGTGTGTTTCTGTGTCTGTCATGGTGTATATGTGTGTTTAAAAATAGTGTTTTTGCTCACCTTTTTTCCCCCCATGCAGCGTGCTGGTCTCCCCTCGACTGTCCCTGCCTCTATGGCTAAGATCATCAAGCTTGATGATCTCAGCCAATGCAATGCTTTGCCATAGGATTGGCTGCAAAATTCTACACCAATCAGCATCTCCTCCTAGAGATGCATTGAAACAATGTATCTCTATGGGGAACGTTCAGCGCCTCCAGAGTGTGGAGGCCCTGAATGTAGGTGCACTGACACAGGAAGCACCTCTAGTGACCGTCTGAGTGACTGTCACTAGCGGTGTCACTTTGAAGCAATGTAAACACTGCCTTTTCTCTGAAAAGTCAGTGTTTACATTGAAAAGCCTGTAGGGACATGCTATAGACACCAGTACCACTACATTAAGCTATGTGTGTGTGTGCGCGTCTGCTAGTGAGTGAGCTTGCTTGCATGTGTGTGCCTGCTAGTGAGTGAGCTTGTGTTTTTATGTCAATGAGCTGATGCATATCAGTGAGATTGTTTGTCTATGAGGCTGTGTATCAATGAGCTTGTGTGTGTCATTGAGATGTCAGTGTCTGCATGTGAGTATGCTTACTGTATAATCATCTGTCATCTGGGGTGGTCAGTGGCGTACATACCAGGGTCGCAGGGGTCGCGGCTGCGACCGGGCCCGGACCACCAGGGGGCCCGGCCGCCCCTGCGACCCGGTGTGCACCCACTGGGCCAGCCTCTTCCCCTGGGGGGCCCAGGAGCCGACCACCCCAGGGCCCCCCGAGGCTGGCCCTGCTGACCCCGGCGGGCGGGTGGCCGGTCCGGCAGGCGGGCGCGCGAGGGAGCACTCAGTGCTTCCTCTTCAGCTCCCTCGCGCACCGCACTGATACCGGAGCCGGAAGATGACGTCATCTTCCGGCACCGGCATCCCTACGCGGCGCGCGAGGGAGCTGAAGAGGGAGCACTCAGAGCAGAGTGCTCCCTCGCGCGCCGGCCAGACAGCCAGCCCAGCAGCACCACTGGACCCCAGGGAATCCCCCCAGCACTCCAAAAGGTAAGGAGGCTGGGGGATTAATTAAAAAACATGTGTGAGTGTTAGTGTCAGTGTTAGAGTGTGTGTGTGTTAGTGTGAGTGTTAGAGTGTGTGAGTGTTAGAGTGTGTGAGTGTGTGTGAGTGTTAGGGTGAGTGTTAGAGTGTGTGTGAGTGTTAGAGTGTGTGTGAGTGTTAGGGTGAGTGTTAGAGTGTGTGTGAGTGTTAGAGTGAGTGTGAGTGTTAGTGTGTGTGTCTGCTAGTGAGTGTTAGTGTGAGTGTTAGTGTGTGTGTCTGCTAGTGAGTGTCAGTGAGTGTGTTACTGTGTGTGTCTTACTGAGTGTGTGTGTGTGTTAGTGAGTCTGTTTGATGTCTGTTAGTGAGTTTGTTTGTCAATGAGAGTGTATGTTTTGTAAGTGAGTGTGTATGTCTGTCGCTGAGTGTGTCTCTGTCAGTAAATGTGTGTGTCTGTTAGCTAGTGTGTATGCGTCTGTAAGTGAGAGTGTGTGTGTCTTCAGCACTTACCTTTCTCCAGCGCCGGACTCCCTTGGCGCTGAGGATCCCTCAGCCTCTCAGATCCGAATGCGACCGCGCACGCATTCAAACCGCCCATAGGAAAGCATTACTCAATGCTTTCCTATGGACGTTCAGTGTGCTCCTCTAGCGGCTGTCAGTGAGACAGCTACTAGAGGCTGGATTAACCCTCAGTGAAACATAGCAGTTTCTCTGAAACTGCTATGTTTTCACCTGCAGGGTTAAAACTAGAGGGACCTGACACCCAGACAACTTCATTGAGCTGATGTGATCTGGGTGTCTGTAGTGGTCCTTTAAGTGTGTGTGCATCTGCATGCACTGGTGTACATACCGCGGTCGCAGCCCTGTAACCCCTGCGACCAGGTGCCCACCGCCATGTGTTGCGGCCCGGCCCGCGCGCGGGAGGGGCCCACGGATCAATTTTCGCACCGGGGCCCCATGGGTCATGTGTACGCCACTGGGGGTGGTAAGACATAGCCTTACATATTACATGCGACAATATATGGCGCAGTGACTTATGGGGCTGGCATAACATTTTTTTCCAGGGCTGCTTTGTATCCCCAGTCCGGACCTGGAGGTGAGCATACAACAAGGGGATCAGGCCTTTTTGCATAGATTAGTTCAGACACATCCTTTCAAAGAATATCATCGATTTAAGGGCTGCTTCTCTGAGTGTAGTCTTTTATTTGTAAATATCTAAAAAATTTAAAAAATCAGATGGAGTCAAATGTCTCCTTTCTTTGAGCACCTCAAAAGGTATTACACTCCCCCCTCCACGCCTCAAATAGGTAGTATATCATTTGCAAGCCTGCAATTTAGGTTTCAAGAGTCATGAGCTATCAAGCCGGGTATAAAAGCTTTATTTCATAGGAATGACATTAACAGTGAAGGGAGCTGAAGCCAGATTAAATTTTGTGGCCGAGGCGTCACAGATCTTAAGTGAATTTAGGATAGCCAGGCAGGATGTTCGCAGTATCGCACTTTGTTCCCTTGGTACCCATATGAGAAACTGTGGGAGGTCCGCACCCATCAAGTGGGACTCGATCGATCAATTTCCGTTCCTCCAAGGGGAGATGCAAGATAGTGATTAGGGTGAATTGTGCTGCCAAGTAGTAAAAATGGAGATGTGGCAGGCCTAAGCCACTGCGTGTTTTGGGGCGATACAGTGTGTTTCTAGAGGTCCTGTGTCGTTTATTCTGCCACACAAATGAGCCAATTGCTTTCTGTAGAGGTGCCAGATCGGTTTTAATCAGGGAAAGCGGGAGTACCTGAAACAGTAAGAGTATACAAGCTAAAATATAAATTTTAACGGAGTAAAATAGGCTGATCAACGATATGGGCTTATCTATCCAACTCTCCATATCTTTCCTCAATTGTTTCATCATTGGAGGATAATTTCGTTTGTATAATTTTGATGGGTCCGCTCTTAGTGGATACCTAAGTATTTAATGGATCGGTTCTGTATTTGGATGTGGTGGGCCTCGTGAATGGATGCCTTGTCTGCCGTAGACAGCCCTATTAGGAGGGCACTGGACTTATCCATATTCGCCTTGTACCCGAGGTTAGACCGTATTGTGCATGGACCTCTTTCAGAGCTGCCATGGAGTCTTTTGGGTTAGTTCTAGTTAATAGGACATCATCCCCTTAGGCAGATACCAGAAATCCCTGTCTCCCCACTTTGACACTGTGTATGTTGGGATTCCTGCAAAAGGGGTTAAGACGAGATAGTGGGCAGCCCTGCCTTGTGCCATTACTCCGTTGGAAAGGCCAAGGGTGGGCTCCTGTACATTACTTTAATCGAGGAGATGCAAAGAATAGTTGTTGTTGTTTTTTTTGTTTTTTTTTTATTCTTTATTTTGTTTGTGCAGATATTGAACATGTAGATTTGCTCTGCCACAAAAGCTGGTGCAAACAGATTTGAATTCGCATGCTAACAATAGTATGGCATCAAAAACATTGCACTTTTTTTTTATATATAGGAAAGTAAACAAGATTATTTTGTACACTTCATAAAATGACAGAGAAACTGATTGGCATTAACTCTAAGGGTCAGGCTAGGGCATCCCATTTTAGACTGAACTAAGTACCCATGGCTTAGTACCCGACTGCTCATGCTTTAGTGATTAATATAGTAAAAAAAAAAAAAACAGATCAACATAGGACAGCAGCTAAGCTTGAACTGTAGTATAACTGGCTAAACATGTGGGTTTAGTGACTAAATAATAGTGCTATATAGGCTATGGTTTTAATATGATGCTGCTGCTAGGCCTAGGCGATCTGATATGCTACTGCATTGTTGGACTTATGTACAGTTAATTCAGCAGCCACCATCTTCGCGTCAGTGGGGCATGGCACTGGTGAAATGACCGGCGCTCGGCTCAGCTGATCCCCGTGAGTGATTAGAGCAGGGTGTGGTCCGGGTGGCATTTGTAGCTTCGGTCGCTTCAGAGCATAAGGGTAGGGGTCTCTTCCAGTCCCAGGCCTGGATAAGGGCTTGCATCTTGTGTCCACTGACTCTGAGATGCTGTGGTGCCAGGTCTTTGCCCCTACCGGGGTAGGTGAAAGATCCAAATGGCGCCTGCTTGTGTTGGCGGAGGGTCTTCGGTCGCTGTGGTTGACGCTTGAGGGCTGTTCCTCAGGGGGCTCTTAGCCCAGGATGGCCGTTCATTGCTGGTTTGTGAGTAGTTGATGGCTTGCCCTGGGGAGGCACCCCCTTCCTCGCCACAGTGCTCCTTTCAGCTATAGTAGGCATCTGTGATGTCGCGGGCCTGTAGTGTTGCCCAGAAGGCATTGAAGATTTCGTCCAAGCGCTGTAGGCCCTGTTCATCATAGCTGCATACTGGTTGCTGCTCTAGGCCCAGGACCTGTGTGTCCAGGGGAGAGGCCGTCGCGATCTTGGGCAGAATGAGTTGCTACAATGGGTCTCGAGGTTGGTGTCAAGGTAGTGTGCTTATAACAAGGTGAGTTCTGCTGGGAACGGGATAACCCCCACCGGTCCAGAGTGGGGGGGGGGGATGGAATTCCGTACACCACATAGTCTGCTAGGTTCCCTGCATGGAGGTTGACCGCCACTCCCAATCAGGTCCTGCTAGGTTGCAAATACTTCAAGCTGATATTCATTCCCTTTAAGGCACATGAAAGCACCGTTTGATATCCGGTAACCCCCTGAGGTCGATATACTTCAATTTAATTAGCTGTGAGCTAGTATTTCAAGTGTTTTTCCCAGTTTATAAGGAGAGCTCAGCTATCATGCGTCCGTTCACTATGGCGGCTAAGCACCGCCCCCAAAGAATAGAGTTTTATAACCTTAATTAGCAGGGAACTAAGATGGTGGCACTCAGTACCAGGAAAGACATCAACACACAGTGTGGATTTCTACATTTCATTTTATTTTTCCAGATCTTTTTCGAGAGAGTACCTGGCACCTGAACCTTTGGCCATGTTATAAATACATGTATATAGTTATAATTTTGTAGTGTTTCTAGTCCCTTTTAGATTGAGGCCCTCTGTAGAAAGTAAAATAATAAAGTAAAACTCTCCTTATATCCAGCAGTGTCCCGATCCCACCAAAGCCACTGCTCCTTCTTTGTCTTAGAGCATCTTGACTGATGTCGGACAATCAAACTCGTCCCCAAAGAGAAGCAATGAGACTTGCATATTGCACATGCGGGGCAATTCTCCTCGTAGAATAGCATTACAATGCGTGGCAAATCTTTCTAAAAATGCTTTACAACATGGGTCCTCAAACTCCGGCCCCCCAGATGTTGCTAAATCCCATGATTCTTTGAATTACATAGATAGCCAGAGAATCATGGGAGTTGTAGTTCAGCAACATCAGGGGGGCCGGAGTTGGTGTCGTCATGGCGCCGAATGTGAAGTCTTTACATTTTCACAGTCTTCGCATATATGTCCCTTAAGTGGCTGTCTGATTGATTAATTGTCTGCTTGACTGCAGGGTCAGCCTGCAGGGGCTGCATCTAGGCACCAAGACCATTGCATTGAGCTGTAGTGCTTGTGGTACTTAGCGTGTCCCTTTAATGCCTCATAGGATCATTGACACATGTTATCTTGAATTGACATTTGTGGTTTGTTTGCTCTCTTTCTTTGTCTTTATTTTTTTTATGTTTTAAGAATCTTTTTTAAAGCTCACACAAGCCAAGCTTTTCATTGTAGGTTTAATCATTTGACTTGCAAAGTTTCAGATGACTGGGGCACAGGGTGACTAAGATATGATTAGTCCGTGATGCCTTTTTTATTTGCAGATCAAGCATCACTGTTGTATGATTTACATTAATGAGGCACTTCTGGTAGTTTTGTTTAAACAGATTACAATAAAACGTACTCTAAGTATACAGGCAGGTTTTTTTGTTTGCAATCATGACACAAAGTGGTAAATACTAACAAATAATATTTAATAAACTACAATGTCCCTGTAGCCATTTCAGAATTCTTATAATTCTGCTTTTAAGTTTTAAGGATGCAGTCCAAGTGATGGAATCAGTGTGTGTCATCATCAGTGCTCAATTCACAGCTGCAGTCCAAGTGATGGAGTCACTGTGTGACATCATCAGTGCTCAATGCACGGCTGCAGTCCAAGTGATGGAGTCAGGGTGTGACATCATCAGTGCTCAATGCACAGCTGCAATCCAAGTGATGGAGTCAGTGTGTGTGACATCATCAGTGCTCAATGCAATGCACGGCTGCAGTCCAAGTGATGGGGTCAGTGTGTGTGACATCATCAGTGCCCAATGCACGGCTGCAGTCCAAGTGATGGAGTCAGTGTGTGACATCATCAGTGCTCAATTCATGGCTGCAGTCCAAGTGATAGTCCTTGTGTGGCAGCATCGGTAGCCGCTGATCTGAGTTAGTTTGATTTTATGGAATTTATGCTTTCTCATACCCACTCGCTCCAGGTTTAAACAGTATTAATTGCCTCAAATCCATCCGCTGACACTCTTAGATAATGAATGCGGTTTAAAACTTGTAGAAATTGGTTTTATAAAAAAAAATAAAAAGTAAAAACTTCCACTTTATCAGAGCGCAAAGACTGCACTCTCTCTACAGAGCAATGTAAGAGTCAAATTATAAATGCTTTGATAGATTACCAGCTGCTGCACATTGTAGTGATTATGGTGGTTTTCTTTAAAAATACACATTTTTGCTGCAGTGATAACTGGGTTTATTAAAAAACATTATTTTCCTTGTCCCAAATTAACCTGCAAGTTGGGCTATGCCCTCAATGGGGAGAGGGAGGACAATTTGTTGCTACGTTAAAATGTGCCTGTATAAGTGGGTAACATTTAGTTAATAATTAAAAGCTAAATGTATTAGGAAGCTGTTGGCTTTTCAGTGAAAAAACCTCCATAGCTATCGGTCCTAGTTTTAATGAGTGTCTGTGTGTTTGTCCAATTTGCAATTACCGTACAAAACATACGACCTCAAACCGTGCATGAATATCGATGTATCGGCTTTCATAGAAACCTTCATTACCAGGTTTCAGAATAAACACAAATTGGTGGCCGTTTACTGAATGAAAGTCCGAGGGGCAGCAATTATAACACATCACAAAGGAAGCCCGGACAGATAGTATTTGGTCGTTCTATTAACCATGAAAAAGAGACAAGAGCCATGTTTGCAACCAACAACAGTCAGGAAAATTCTAACAACAGGAACAATAGTTGGTGACAGAAAACTGGGGAGTTTTTAGCCATGTGATAGTTTTGTAAAGCAGGTGTGTACATAATGTCCTATATTTATCGTGAAAACAAACGTCTCGTATCATATGACTGGCCGCATTAAATTGCAATAACTAGATATGTGTGATCACATATCACAATGTATTATGCATTATACCAATTGGATCCCTTGTGTTTTGGTAATCTCCCCCACTATGCTATCTTTTCTAGGAAGATAACAAGGTCTGAACAAACTATACCTCACCACATAGTGAAGTTTTGATTATCCAGAAATGTCCAAATTAGTTAGCTCACATTAAAGAGAAGCACAGGTCATGTCAAACTAACTTGATTGCGTTCTACGAAGAAGTAAGTAGAAGTATAGATCAGGGTGTTGCCGTGGATGTGATCTATTTGGATTTTACCAAGGCATTTGATACAGTTTCACACAACAGATTAGTGTTCAAACTCAAGGAATCAGTCTAGATGAAAATGCTTGTTCTTGGGTAGAACATTGGCTTAAAAACAGAGTACAAAGAGTTGTCATTAATGGTATATTTTCAAGCTGGACAGAGGTGGCAAGTGGTGTCCCTCAGGGTTCTGTTCTGAGACCCCTTCTATTTAACATGTTTATAAATGATCTTGAAGACAGCATTGAAAGTCATGTTTCAGTGTTTGCAGATGACACAAAACTCTGTAAAATAATACAATGGGAGCAAGATATTACTTTGCTGCAGAGGGATTTAGATAGACTGGGGGACTGGGCACTCAAATGGCAGATGAAATTTAATGTTGAAAAATGCAAAGTTATGCACTTCGGCGTAAAGAATACACAAGCAACGTATACCCTTAATGGAAGCGAATTAGGGATAACAACACACAAAAAGGACTTGGGAATTGTTATAGACAACAAACTATGCAACAATGTGCAATGTCAATCAGCAGTGGCCAAGGCCAGTAAGGTATTGTCATGCATGAAAAAGGGCATTCATTCTTGGGACGAGAATATCATTTTGCCTCTTTATAAATCACTGGTAAGACCACATATTGAATATGCTGTGCAATTGTGGGCACCTGTTCTAAAGAAGGATATTATGGCACTAGAAAAAGTGCAGAGGCGGGCTACAAAATTTATAAAAGGAATGGAACATATCAGCTATGAAGAAAGGTTAACAATTTTAAACCTATTTAGTTTAGAAAAACGTTGCCTGAGAGGGGATATGATAACACTATACAAATATATTCGGGGCCAATACAAACCACTGTGTGGAAATCTATTAACAAACCGGACTTTACATAAGACACAAGGTCATGCGTTTAGACTGGAAGAAAGAAGATTTCGTCTAAGGCAAAGGAAAGGTTTTTTTACTGTAAGAACAATAAGGATGTGGAATTCTCTGCCTGAAGAAGTGGTTTTATCAGAGTCCATACAGATGTTCAAACAGCTACTACATGCATACTTGCAAAAACAGAATATTCAAGGATATAATCTTTCAATGTAGGGTAATAACTGCTTGATCCAATGATAAATCTGACTGCCATTCTGGGGTCAAGAAGGAATTTTTTTCCTAGCTTGTTGCAAAATTGTGCTTCAAACTGGGTTTTTTGCCTTCTTTTGGATCAACAGCAAAAAACAAATGTGAGGAAGGCCGAACTTGATGGACGCAAGTCTCTTTTCAGCTATGTAACTATGTAACTATGTAAGCACTATAACTATTTCATCTCATTGAATTGGTTATAGTTCCTGAAGTCCCCCTTGCACTACCCCTACCCATGCACTACCCTTTATTCTGCATTAAACCATTGTAAAGCAGTTTAGTGATGAATGAGGGTCCCTGGCAATCCACAGCTTGGCCCCCACTGAAGGTATTGCACACTTCCTTCTAGCCATACCGATTCATACCAGCGACAGGCGCTGTGATAGGCTGAAAGCAGTGAGATCACACTCTCAAACTATCGTAGCCAGTCACTCAATACTCCCTCATTAGCCCAAGCAGCACAGAGGGAATGGACTGCTTGGGACTCTTGAATGGAAGGACAGCGCCAGGTGACTGCAGACACTACGACCATGTCAATGAGAAGGAGTAGTTACAATGCCTAGAGTGTTCCTTTATGGCTTGAATTGGTAATGCACTTGATGGACTGCTTAAAATATACAGTTACGTTGGTGTGTGCACTCAGATAGTAAACATAATTAGACACCAGGAGTTATGATGAATCATTCAGCTTATTTACTACACATGATAGCAGAAAATGTTAAAAAATACTTACTGTAATTTTCTTTTCCTGGCTAATATCCATGTCAGCATCACAAATGGGTTAAGCTCCTCCCTCTCAGCTGATAGGACAGGAATAATAAACTTTGAGTTAGCATATATTAGGACCTTCCTCCCGTATACCGGCAGTCATGTATCCAAGCCAAGCAAAACGGAGGGAATTTATTGATGCTGACATGGATATTAGCCAGGAAAAGAAAATTACAGTAAGTATTTTTAAAATTTTCTGTTTTTCTGGCTAATCCATGTCAGCATCACCAATTGGACTTGACTTCCAAAGCTAATAGCTAATGCTGAGATTACATTTATTTGCGGGACAAAGCAGCAGAAAGAAGACTTTTCCCGAAAGATTGAAAATCATTAGTAGAGATAATCAGACGATAATGTCTCACAAACGTGTTTGATGAAGACCAAGCTGCAGCCCTGCATATTTCCTCAGTCGAAGCATCCGCCCAGGATGCCGAGACCGCCCTAGTTGAGAAGCATCCACCAACGATGACCAGGATACCCAGACAGCCCTAGCTGAATGAGCTTTAATTCCTTCTGGAATAGCTTTACCAGCCACTTTGTAATCTTTTTGGATGGCGACTTTATCCACCTACTTATTGTAGGAATCGATGCTGTCATTCCTTTTCTGTATCCGAACGGTATAACAAAGAGTCTGTTAGTCTTCCTAAAGGTTTGCGTTCTTTGAAGATATGCCTTCAGGCTTCTTACGACATCCAGATGATGCCAGTAGACTTCTTCTTCCGATGCTGGATTAGGAAAAAAGGTGGGTAGAATTATTTCCTGATTAAGATGAAATCTAGAGATGACTTTTGTCAGGAACTCCATAATCGGTCTTAATATAGATTTTTCTCCCAGAATCTGAGTAAAGGTCGGTTCGGAGGACCGGGCCTGTAATTCTGATGCTCTTCGAGCTGATTTGATCGCAACCTGGAAAATACATTTTAAAGTTGGATCCCAGATAGATGAGGATTCCACATGTTCAAAAGGAGAGCTCACCACGCTGTGAAGAACAGTGGGTAGATCCCAAGCCGGAACAAATTTTTTTTATTGAAGGTCTGATACGCATAACACCTCTCATAAAGCGCTTGATAGTAGGATCGAGCGCCCATTGAATATTAGAAATAGCTGAAAAGGCTGAGATTTGGACTTTTAATTAACTCAGGCTTAAACCTTTACCAGGCCATTCTGTAAAAACTCAAGCAAATCTGGAAGATTCATGGAATTAGAATTTTTGCCCAAGGATAGTGCCCAGTTTGAGTAGGCTTTCCAGATTTTATAATACACCGTAGAAGTATTGGTTTTCCTCAATTTTAGAATGGTTTCTACCACTTTATCAGTCAGACCTTTAGATTTGAAGACATTCTTTTCAACATCCAGGCCCTCAGTTGGAAATGGGAAGGATTGTCATGTGAACCGGACCTTGAGACAACATATGCGTAAATAGAGGAATTTCCCATGGTACTTCCTGAGATAATTGCAGAAGTTGCGGGAACCATGGTCTTCTCTGCCAGTATGGAAGAATGGCTTGTTGCTTGTTCCTTCCAGATTTTCCTGAGAACCATTGGGATTAAAGGGAAAGGAGGAAAAATGTAACTCAGTTTGAAGTTCCATTTCTGGGAAAGTGCATCTTAACCCATTGCCCTTGGATCGAATCTTCTGGAAAATAATTTGGGGAGTTGTTTGTTCTTGAAGGTTGCAATGAGATCTATCACCGGTTTTCCCCATTTCTTTCAAACTTCCAAAAATATTTCCGCATCTAGCTTCCACTCTCTTGGATCTATGTAGTTCCTGCACAGATAGTCTGCCACTATGTTGTCTTGCCCTGGAAGGTGGATAGCTACTAGCCCTCTAATTATTGTTGGGCCCAGAAGATAATTGGTTTTGATTCTTGAATTTTCAACGGCCATACTCCTTGAGTCACATGGTGTTTGTAATTGGCCCCCCAACCTGTTCCGCTGGCATCGGTTATTACTATTTGCAATTCTGGTTCCTCCAATGGGAAGCCTCTCCTGATGTTTTCCACCAATGAATACTCTGTCTCACTTCTTCTGTTAATACAATTGGTTCGTGCTAATTCTAAACTTTCTGGTTGAATTGCAATAGGAAACTAATTTGAACCGGCCTTGGGTTCCATTGTGCCCATCTCACAAGACCAATAGTTGAGGAGAAGGTTCCTGTAAGACTCATGTATTCTGAGGCTGTCATTTCCAGGCAAATTATGGCTTCCTGCACTTTGCTCCATAATTGTGATATCCGGTCTTCTGATAATGATACCCAATTTGTTTTTGTGTTGATATTTGCACCTAGAAAGTTTAACACTTAGGAAGGACTCAACTGACTTTTGTTTAGGTTCAATATCCATCCAAATTCCTCTAAGGTTTTTATCACCATATCCCTATGATGTACTAAGGAGTCTTTGTTTACTACCAGGATGTCGTCTAAGTGATGGAATATTTTTATACCTTTTTCTCTCAGAATAGCAATCATGCTGATCAGGATGTTCGTAAATGTCCTGGGAGCTGAGGTGAGACCGAAAGGCATCCCTTGGAACTGGTAATGATTGTTTAAAATCCAGAACCTTAGATACTTTCTGTAATTTGGGGCTATAGGAATATGGTAATAGACATCCTGATGGTCTATTGATATTATCCATTCTGATGTCTGAAGTTGAGGAATTATTGAGTGAAGACTCTTCATTTTGAATGTTCTTTTCTTCAGGAAAGTATTCAGTCTGCTTAGGTCCAAAATCATCCTCCAACTTCCCGATGCTTTAGGAGCCAGGAAAAGAGGAGAATAGTCCCCTGTAAATTCTTCCTCAGAAGGAACTTGACAAATCACCTTCTGTTTTAGAATCTTTATTTTTTTATGCCTTTTTTCATATGCAATTCTTTTACTACTGATATCCCTGAATTGACCACGGTAGGCCTTGGAGTTTTTGCGAATTCTAGTGAGTATCTTTTTTCTATAATAGTGGCCTATGATCTAAAGTCACGAAAGGACAAATTTTCCTTATATCCTCTTCCCCAGCTGCTGGAATATCTTTTATTTCTTCTATCCTGTGGCAGCAAGGCTTTCTTCCCTTCCGCTGCTTTCGATATAGCTTCATCCAAGGCTTTGCCGAATAGGTTACCTTGAAATGGTAATAATCACAGGTTAGTTTTAGAAGCATTATTCGCTCGCCATGTTCTAAGCCATAAGGATCTTCTGGCTGCTACCAAGTGTCCCATAACCTTTGAAATCAGTTTGGTAATATCCACTGAAGCCTCAGTAAGGAAATCCGATGCCAATTTTAAATCTCTGGCTATTTCTAGCAGAGCTTCTCTCCTTGTTCCATTAGAAATGTCTTCGCTCAATGTTGTTGTCCAAACTCTCAGAGCTCTAGACAATGAGGTTAGGGCTACAGATGGATACATAGCTCCTCCAAATGCGTTATATGTTTTTATGAGATTAGCGTCCATACGCTTCTCTATAGGATCCCTCAGAGAGGCCGAGCTATCAATGAGGAGTACAGTTTTATTAGCTACCTTCATAATAGCCGCATCTATCTTAGGTACTGAATTTTAGAATTTTACCTCATTACTCTGGAATGAATAAAGTCTGCTAAACTTGCCCTGAGTAGACAGACGTTTTTCAGGTTTATTCCATTCTGATTCTACTTGCTCTTTAATAGAAGAGTGAATAGGAAAGGTAGCTCTTTTCCTGTGCAAATCTTCAAAATAGACTACAGATTCTTTAAGATCACCCCGTTCTTCTGGGATATGTAAAGTGTCTCTGATAAGAGATACAAGGGAATCTACTGATTTTCCATCCAAATTATAGGGATAATTCTTCATCAACAGAGGAATCAGACTGTTTTGATCATTCTTCATCATCAGAGGAATCAGACCATTTTGGTAGTTCACCCCTAGACCATCTTTATGTAGAGCAACAATTATTTCTTTCAGATCCTCAGAGAGTTCTTTGCCATGAGGTGCCATGTTGAACTTCCAGTGACCATTATGAGAGAGTGTGAGAGCGATAACACCAAATTTAACACACCTGCTCCCTATTCACACCTGAGACCTTGTAACACTAACGAGTCACATGACACCGGGGAGGGAAAATTGATAATTGGGCCCAATTAGGACATTTCCACTTAGGGGTGTACTCACTTTTGTGGCCAACGGTTTGACATTTATGGCTGTGTGTTGAGTTATTTTGAGAGGACAGCAAATTTACACTGTTACACAGGCTGTACCCTTACTACTTTACATTGTAGCAGAGTGTCATTTCTTCAGTGATGTCACATGAAAAGATATAATAAAATATTAACAAAAATGTAAGGGGTGTACTCACTTTTGTGAGATACTGTATATATTGTTAGACAGTAAGTCACAGAAGCAAATATGTAAGTCAATGGAAAACTCATTCCCTATATACTATGAGCTCCATAACATTGGTGTGTCTGAGTGTATAATAGAGCTCCACAGCAATAATACTCCCAGTAATGTGTCTGAGTGTATAACAGAGCTCCACAGCAATAATACTCCCAGTAATGTGTCAGAATGTATAACAGAGCTCCACAGCAATAATATTCCCAGTAATGTGTCTGAGAGTATAACAGAGCTCCACAGCAATAATACTCCCAGTAATGTGTTTGAGTGTATAACAGAGCTCCACAGCAATAATACTCCCAGTAATGTGTCTGAGTGTATAACAGAGCTCCACAGTAATAATACTCCCAGTAATGTGTCTGAGTGTATAACAGAGCTCCACAGTAATAATACTCCCAGTAATGTGTTCGAGTGTTTAATAGAGCTCCACAGCAATAATACTCCCAGTAATGTGTCTGAGTGTATAACAGAGCTCCACAGTAATAATACTCCCAGTAATGTGTCTGAGTGTATAACAGAGCTCCACAGTAATAATACTCCCAGTAATGTGTTCGAGTGTATAACAGAGCTCCACAGCAATAATACTCCCAGTAATGTGTCTGAGTGTATAACAGACAGAGCTCCACAGCAATAATACTCCCAGTAATGTGTCTGAGTGTATAACAGAGCTCCACAGTAATAATACTCCCAGTAATGTGTTCGAGTGTATAACAGAGCTCCACAGCAATAATACTCCCAGTAATGTGTCTGAGTGTATAACAGACAGAGCTCCACAGTAATAATACTCCCAGTAATGTGTAAATAAGATACATTGTTCTTGTTCTAAATTACAGTTTAGTTTTATAAATTGCCTTTAGTCATCTAAAACTTCTCATAACAGCCCTGCCCTTGGCACAGCCCTAAAATGAAATTATTCATTGTTCTCCATTTGAAATGTTGGGAGGTTCGCTATTAGATACAATTAGACTAATATAAACATAAACCATATCACTAGATTCTGACATGTTTCAATATTTGTATCTGCGGTTGGGGATATCAGGGGTTGATACAATATTTCCCATGTATGACGCGTACATTTTCTCCTAACATTTATCCTAAAACACAAGCTCACTGCTCCGTTCCTGACAGGCTTAAACAAGGTTCTGCATTTTGTTGAGCTTTTCTAAAGTTTTGCCTTATGCAAAAATGTCCTGGATGCACACAAATCATAGCCAAATTCTGTCCCACGACTGATTCCATTTCCATATCTATATATATGGACGCACTGCCAGTCAACCGTATTCTGATGTCACATGTGTCATTGTGATGTCAGAATTATATTCTGTTATTTTTATCCAAATCTTTCTTAAAGTAACACGTCACATACCATAACCACTATATTGATTATGGTGCCAGGTGTGCGGATTTCCATGTAAATTGTCCAAATGTTTTAATATGTTTTGAATGTGGTCCTGCTTTACAGAGTAATTGGATTCGCTGATGGAAAGACTGCACAGTGGCTGCGGCCATCGATGCCCAATGGGACTCAGGTAAGTTGTCAAACTGTGCTAAAATGGTTCAACTTACCATCAGACATCACCAGGTCATTCCTGGCACTTTAACTAATACAGTGGTCTTCAAATAATTCACCATGACTAATTAACCATTTGATTGCCAAAAATAAATAAATATGATGCCTCATGCTGGATATTACAGGTTGACAAAGACTCACAGGGGTCAAAAGTTGTCAAGTCACCTTTGTGGGGATCATAAAAAAGTGTTATTAAACTACATAAGGACATTGGAATTTGTTCTCTGCTGTTTGAAAATGAGAGGTGAAGTTTTCTAACCAATACCCGCCTGTCCAATACCCGCCTGTCCAATACCTGCCTGTCTACTACCCGCTTGTCTAATAACTGCCTGACCAATACCCGCCTGTCCAATACCGCTTGTCTAATAACTGCCTGACCAATACCGTCCTGTCCAATACCCGCCTGTCCAATACCTGCTTGTCTAATACCCGCCTGACCAATACGCACCTGCCCAATACCTGCCTGTACAATATCCGCCTGACCAATACCCACCTGTCCAATACCCGCCTGACCAATACCTGCCTTCCCAATACCCACCTTTTCATTTCCGCCTGACCAATACCTGCCTGTCCAATACCTGCCTGTTCAATAACCACCTGACCAATACCTGCCTGTCCAATACCTGCCTGTTCAATAACCACCTGACCAATACCCGCCTGACCAATACCTGCCTGTTCAATACCCACCTGACCAATACCCGCCTGCCCAATACCCGCCTGTTCAATACCTGCCTGTTCAATACCCACCTGACCAATACCCGCCTGACCAATACCTGCCTGTTCAATACCCACCTGACCAATACCCGCCTGACCAATACCTGCCTGTTCAATACACGCCTGACCAATACCTGCCTGTCCAATACCTGCCTGTTCAATACCCACCTGACCAATACCCGCCTGACCAATACCTGCCTGTTCAATACCCACCTGACCAATACCCACCTGACCAATACCTGCCTGTTCAATACACGCCTGACCAATACCTGCCTGTCCAATACCCGCCTGTTCAATACCTGCCTGTTCAATACCCACCTGACCAATACCTGCCTGTTCAATACACGCCTGACCAATACCTGCCTGTCCAATAACTTCCTGACCAATACCTGCACGATCTTATTCAGTAAGGAGTACTGGACCAGTTTTCTTACAAATACACAAAAACAAGTCCTGCGCTCAGACTCCTACTACTCCTGGGTGGCAGCAATGACCACACCAGCCCCAACACAGACAATAAAAAACAAAGAAAAAAGGTACTTGCGCAATATTCCAAATCCCTATGCAGATTTTTTTTTCACCTAAAGCTGAAAGAACCAAGGTGAATTGTTAGTGTAGGACCCACCTAAGAGGTTTGCATTGACATAACAGGTGGGCTTCTATCTAATGGACATTGGAGTGATGCTAAAACCCTCCATTTATCTAAATATGCACAGTGATTTGGGCTGGCACGCAGGTAACTTTTTTCTTTCATTTTTCTTAAAGTTCTCCTGTTACCCTGCTCCATCCCATATAGGGCTAAACGAGGTTCTGCATTTTGTTGAGCTTTTGAGAAGTTTTGCCTTATGCAAAAATGTCCTGGCTGCACACGATCGTACCCAAATTCTGTTTGTACCCAGTGCCTCCATGCGCTCTGCTCAGGTAGAGCAAATATTGGCAGCACTTCTATTTATAATGCTCAGCGAGATGTCCTGTGAGCTTACAATCCAAATTAGATAGCACAGGTTGAGATACAAGGTTATAGAGGAAAAACTGAAGTGTAAAGGGGCGTAAGATGGGAATCTGTGAAGTCGGTGGTACGCGCAATGTATTGCACTCCACTGGCACTCAAAGACTTAATTTTAAATTGTCATAAAAGAGCGCACAGAGACAAGGTGAAACTTGCATATAATAATCATGATATTTTTCTTTCTTTCTGCTGACTAAGAAACTCCTGTTTTCTAGTTCAAAGGTGCAGGTTGAGACAGGAGTTAAAATAGAATTTGCTGACTTATTTGAAATGAAAACTGTGTTCTGAGTGTCCAGAATCCTGACTCTATTCGGATAGTATTAAAAGAAATACAGAAACTGGATTAACCCCTTAAGGACCAAAATTTCTGGAATAAAAGGGAATCATGACATGTCACACATGTCATGTGTCCTTAAGGGGTTAAGGAGAATTGGGAATATCGGACCATATTTGCCCACACCCCTTAAAGAACACTAAAGTTATCCAGACCACTTTATCTCAGTGGTGTTGCTGCAGTGGTCCTGTCTCTGGAATATACTAAAACACATCTAGCGGCTGTCATGCTCTCGGTCATTCTCTAATGTCAAATCCAATGTTGCACGCAGGTCATTTGCAAATAGCTGCTGCCACTCCGAAGCACTGTGGAAGGAACTCCGCAGTCCCTCATAAATCTTCAAAATCACTGACTGCGTCAAACCTTCATCATGTATGAAGACTAAATAACTCAGTTTACTTTTTTTACATGACTAAGGCTTGACGCTGAAACGTTGCATGAGATGACGTCTAGTGATCCTAATGAACTTTTCCTGTATTGCACCAACATATCGTGATCGTGATGCCTTTGTGGTCAATGATTTTGAGACTAAAGTGAGACTTATCGGGAATTCAAAATGAGTCTCAAATTTAAGGCTAAAGCTTAGTATATTTAGTTTGCAATTTTAATCTTATAATTGAAATTAATTCTGAAAACCTAAAATCAGGGGCGACTCTAGGAACAATACACAAGGGAGAACATAAGATGCCACAATCAAAACCGGGGGTGGGGCACTAATAATTCCCACCATTAAGTCATATTAGTAGTGGCCGGAGGAGATATAGTGGCTGTAGTGGTCGCAGGGAAGAGAGCGGCTATAGTGGTCGCAGGGGAGAGAGCGGCTGTAGTGGGTGCAGGGGAGATAGCTGCAGTAGTGAATGCAGGGGAGGTAGCGGCTGTAGTGGTCACAGGGGAGTTAGCTGCAGTAGTGGGTGCAGGGGAGATAGCTTCAGTAGTGGTTGCAGGGGAGACAGCGGCTGTAGTGGTCGCAGGGGAGAGAGCTGCTGTACTGGTCGCAGGGGAGATAGCGGCTGTAGTGGTCGTAGGGGAGAGAACGGCTGTAGTGGATGCAGGGGAGAGAGTGGCTGTAAAGTTCGCAGGGGAGATAGCTGCAGTAGTGGGTGCAGGGGAGATAGCTTCAGTAGTGGTCGCAGGGGAGATAGCGGCTGTAGTGGTCGCAGGGGAGATAGCTGCTGTAGTGGTCGTAGGGGAGAGAACGGCTATAGTGGGTGCAGGGGAGATAGCGGCTGTATTGGGGACAGGGGCGATAGCCGCTGTAGTGGAGGGAGAGAGCGGCTGTATTGGGGATAGGGGAGATAGCGGCTGTAGTGGGTGCAGGGGAGAGAGCGGCTGTAGTAGGTGCAGGGGAGAGAGTGGCTGTAGTGGGTGCAGGGGAGAGAGCGGCTGTAGTGGGTACAGGGGAGAGAGTGGCTGTAGTGGGTGCAGGGGAGATAGCGGCTGTATTGGGGACAGGGGCGATAGCCGCTGTAGTGGAGGGAGAGAGCGGCTGTATTGGGAACAGGGGAGAGAGCGGCTGTAGTGGGTGCAGGGGAGAGAGTGGCTGTAGTGGTCGTAGGGGAGAGAGCGGCTATAGTGGGTACAGGGGAGAGAGCGGCTGTAGTGGTCGTATTAGCCGCGAAGCAAACAAGGCATTTGCCTTGGGCGGCATTTTTCAGGGGGCGGCAAAAAACGCTGCCCCCAAATGCCCAAGGCAAATGCCTTGTTAGTCTCGTGGCTAACTGACATGCTGGGCTGGGCTGGGCTGGGCTGGGCGGGCGAGGGAGCACTTCCTCTAAACGGTCTGCTCAGCTCCCTCGCGCGCCGCAGATTGAGGCTGGGAGCCGGGTTGATGACGTCATATTCCGGCTCCCAGCCTCACTCTGAGGCGCGCGAGGGAGCTGAGCAGACCGCTCAGGAAGAGCTCCCTCATCAGCCGCCCGCCCAGCCCGGCAACCACTGGACCCCCAGGGAAAGAGAGACCCCCTCCCCCCCAGCACTCCCAAAGGTAAGGAGGCTGGGGGGGGGTTAAAGTAAAAAAAAAAAGTGTTAATGTGAGTGATTGTGTGTGTGTATTTGTGTCTGACTGTGTGTGTGTGTCTGACTGTGTGTGTCTGACTGTGTGTGTGTGTCTGACTGTGTGTGTGTGTGTCTGACTGTTTGTGTGTGTGTGTGTGTGTGTGTATTTAGAAGGTGGGGCGGGGGGGAAGGGTTGGCGCGGGGGGAGGGGGGCGTCTGAGTTTTGTCCTGCCTAGGGCAGCACAAAACCAGGAAACACCACTGGTCGTAGGGGAGAGAGCGGCTGTAGTGGGTGCAAGGGAGATAGCGGCTGTAGTGGTCGTAGGGGAGAGAGCGGCTGTAGTGGGTGCAGGGGAGATAGCTGCTGTAGTGGGTGCAGGGGAGAGAGCGGCTGTAGTGGGTGCAGGGGAGGATTAGAAGCTTTAGTGGGTTCTGAAGGGTAGGGGCTCTAGTAGATGCACTCAGGACCGGATTAACATAGGGGCTGATGGAGCTGCAGCAGAAGGCCCAGGCTCATGGAATAGGCCCATTGATTTAAAATAAAAAAAAAATTTCTTTTTTTTTTTTTTTTTTACATACTTCTCTTAGGGTTGTTCACCTGGCCGGTATTTATTTATTTGAGGCTGCCTGGCCGGTGCCGATATTCCTGTAATACTGGCAATACAAATGCCGGTATTTTTCTAAGGATAAACATAGATTATTCTGCAATACCATTACCGTCCAGTAGGGGTCGCTGTGTGTGTGGAGAGAGGCAGGGATACGAAGTTACAGCATAAACCTGCATTGCTCTACTCACTGATCCGCGGGGGAGCAGCTACACAGCACAAAGAGTCCAGACAGCAGCTCCCAGTCTGCAGAGACAGCCTACAGCTCAGAGATGTGAGGGATGGGATAAAGGCTGCAGGGAGACATGGGGACACTAAGACACTAGGGGACACTATGAGACATGGGGACACATGGAGACCTCTGGGGATGCTGAGACACTTGGGGACACTTAGAGACATGGGGACACAGACACACATGGGGACACTGAGACAAGGACACACACACACACAAACACACACATGGGGACACTGAAACACTAGGGGACATGGGGACAAAGACACACGTGGGGACACTGAGACATGGGGAAACAGACACACATGGTGACACTGAGACACCGGGAGACATCGTGACACAGACACTAGGAACACAATGTCCCCAAATGTCTTATTGTCCCCATGTCTCCAAGCCAGTGTCCCTGGTGTCTCAGTGTCCCCATGTCTCCCAGTGTCCCTAGTTTCTCAGTGTTCCCATGTCTCCCAGTGTCCATATGTCCATGTCTCCGAGTGTCCCTAGTGTCTCAGTGTCCCTAGTCTCCCAGTATCCCTAGTGTCTCAGTGTCCCCATGTCTCCCAGTGTCCCCATGTCTCTCAGTGTCCCTGGGAGACATGGGGACACAGAGACATGGGGATATAGAGACATTGTGATGCATAGTCTCAGTGTCCCCATGTCTCACAGTGTCCCCTCGTGACATGGGGACACTGGGAGACATGGGGACACATACACTAGGGGACACTGGGCGACATGGGGACACTGGGAGACAGGGAGACACTGGGAGCAATCCATCTATACAGCAGAATCAAACTAAGTAGTTTTTTGGTCATTTCACAGAATTTTCTCTGTCACTCCTTGTGATTTACATCATGTGATGTCACACATACATAATTAGTTATGCAAATTAGTAAGGCCTGTAATTTTTTTCCAAGAAAGGTGGCAACCCTAATTACTCTTCACATACTCTTGCTTAAGTATGGAAACCTAAGAGGGATATAGAGGAACAAAACTTGTGTGTGTGGTAAATTACCAAACTCTATAATTATTATGTACGTATACAAATATAAACTCTGGTCCGTCTACTTTAACAAATATTTATTCAGAGACAAAACAACAACAACATACAAATAATGACACACAATCTAACTAACTATACCACCAACAACAACAACAGCAACAACAACCTAACTAACAAGAACAACTACATCTTATAAAATCACCAGATCCCACTCACAGTTCACCATGATAGAAATTAGGCCATGTCTGCTTAAGGGACTGCTCAGTAGCACAGCCAAGAAGGAACAGGGAGGAATGGAGATAGGGGGAAGTGGTTATCTCTTTCCTGACTTGTAAAGGTATTGAATTACCCAATTACCATATCAAAAGGTAAAGCTTATCCCACTGTAAGAAAGGCATACATGAGCTTGGTCACATGATCCATGGTCACCATATTAGTTTGATGACAGAATGTCACCACAGTGTGCAGGGCCGGACTGGCCCACCGGGATACCGGGAAATTTCCCGGTGGGCCGTCGGCACCTGGGGCCGGCCCCTTTAAATACTGCAGCCGCCCGAGCGCTCTGTGAAGAGCGCTCAGGCGGCTGCAGCTTCTCC
>OW240913.1:358770512-358784047 GCA_933207985.1 Pelobates cultripes
TTCACCACCAGACAGGTGGAGCCAAACTGCAGCCATCATCCCATCACATAAGTAGGCAATCTAGTATATTATTAGTGACACTAATCTATAATTTACCTCACATTAAAGGGACACTATAGCTAAATGAAGTGGTTCTGGTGTCAATAGCTGGTCCCTGCAGGCTTTTTAATGTAACACACACTGTGTGCAGCACTGGCGTTAGTTCATATGGCAGATCATATGGGTGGGGCATTGTGATGTGACATGTGGGGGCAGCAAATTTTTATTTTGTCTAGGGCGGCAAAAATCCTTGCACTGGCTCTGATCCTGGGCAGGTGCACCAGTCTACTTGACTGGTTTTGCCCCCCAGGCCTAAGGCTGCCAGCCCTCCCCTGGCAGCTGGGGAGGTCTTTTGGCGGCCGCTGGCGGACTTGTCCTGGCGGCCGCTGAGGGAGCTGCGCTCGCTCTGCTCCCCAGCACGCAGCTGAATGAGACCGGCGCCGGAATATGACACAGGAAGCACCTCTAGTGACCGTCTGAGTGACTGTCACTAGCAGTGTCACTTTGAAGCAATGTAAACACTGCCTTTTGTCTGAAAAGTCAGTGTTTACGTTGCAAAGCCTGTAGGGACATGCTATAAACACCAGTACCACCACATTAAGCTGTGTGTGTGCGTCTGCTAGTGAGTGGGCTTGCTTGCATGCGTGTGCCTGCTAGTGAGTGAGCTTGTGTTTTTATGTCAATGAGCTGATGTATATCAGTAAGATTGTTTGTCTATGAGGCTGTGTATCAATGAGCTTGTGTGTGTCACTGAAATGTCAGTGAAATTGCCTGTGTCTGCATGTGCGTATGCTTACTGTATAATTAAACGTTTTACCCTGAAAGGACCAATATTTTATATTAGAAAAAGCTATATATATATATATATATATATATATATATATATATATATATATTACTCAATCATCTGTCCTGGCAGACATAGCCTTACATATTACACGCGACAATATATGGCGCAGTGACTTATGGGGCTGGCACAAATTTTTTTTCCAGGGCTGCTTTGTATCCCCAGTCCGGCCCTGACAGTGTGGACTAGCTGAAATGAAATTAGTTAAGATAATGCCGACATTGGTCTCTCTAGCACTGTGCCATGTTCCCTTTCTTCTATACTCACTACAGCCACCTTTTCTCTGTCTCAGACTGTATACCAGGAGCTTCTTCCTTCTAGTAAGTAGGTTAGGATAGAAGTGGACCTGCGAGTATTAGGGGACAGTCCTTAGAAAGCATAGAGCTAGCGCATCATTAGATGCATTTATGCCAAGCTCAGGAAGCTGTTGGCCAGCATGCATGATTGGCAGGCAGCCTGACATGCATTCATGCTAGACTAGCCTTCCAATTCTTTGGGCAGACACGCCTCCTTTTTGGGCATGTTCGGCCCTTTCGGAAGTTCTGGTTACATGATCCGCGTCACTGGCCCACCCTTTTACACTGCCCATTGACTTACTGCTTCACTGGACACTGCTTTTAGGGAGTATGGATTTACTTGAAAGATGAAAGCATAATTTAGAGAGAGATTAGCATATTTTAAGAGAATCTGAGTTTTTTTTTTTAGCTGCATCCTATGAGTTTCCCTCTGGCAACATCTCCACCAGATACATAATGCTTGAGAGGTATGTCTGTTTCAGTGTTTTTGGTCGATAAGATTCTGTACTTAGGCCCCTCATAATTGTCAGCACCAGGCCCACTGGGCTCTTAATCCGGCCCTGGATGCACTGGGAAAGGAGCTATAGGAGGTAATAAGGGCTTTAGTGAGTACAGATGTAAAGGGGCTGTAGTGGGTGCAGAGGGCATTAGGGGCTCCCCTGCACCCACTACAGCCCCATTCCACCTTGCACCAACTAAAACTCCTTCACCCACTACTGCCCCTATTGTCTCCTGCATCTACTAAAACCCCTATTACCTCCCTGCACCCAATACAGCCGCTATCACCCATGCGACCACTACTAATATGATTTATTAGTGCCCCCATCCCCCCACGTTTGACTGTGGTATATTATGTGCCCCCCTATGTATTGTTCCTAGACTCGCCACTTCTGTACGGTGAGTAGATTTGGGGAAATTTGGATTTACACCTTACATGTAGTGTGACCAGGTGCATTGTATTCAGTCTTGTACCATTCCGTGGTCTTGGTCAGTTCTGTATTAATACAGCAGGCTTCGTATGGATAAGCAATGGCAGAGCAATGAGTGACATTAATATATGTAACACCTTACAGAGCCCGGAGCCATTACATAAAGCATGCACAGAAAGATTTATGGTCAGTCGTGTCAACTGAAGGTGTTAAACATTGTCCCATTCAGCTCATTAAATGGTTAATCAGTGGCTATTTATTCAGACTCTGTCTGGTGTTGGATTACTGATTTACGTAACGTGGAAGCATTTGCTTATGTTTATCAACTGACCGGATTATATATTGTTAGCCTTTCACTTAAAGGAACACTATATCGTCATGAATACAAAACCTGTACTTCTAACACTATCGTGCCTTATTCTGACATAAGTGCACATAGCTGCAAAAAAATGAGTAAGAAATGTACGCATCTCTTTTCCAGTGCCAAGACTCCCTCGGAGCTGCTGCCTTCTCCACCTCCCGCGATGTCACTGAGGAGGCGGCACTCCATGTCCAATCCAATGCTTCTCATAGAGCATCATAGAGCATCTGATGACGATCAGTGTCCTCAGGAACTTCAAACATCATCTGGCCGAGTTTAACTTGGTTTTCACAGCGGAAGTGCCTCTAGTGACTTAGTGCTGTACAACTCTTTATTGAGACACATTAAAAAGCCACAAGTGTGCAAAGGCTCTGACGGGTCATTTACCAAGTACAAACTGAAAGACTGTATCGGGGAAAGATGGGAGGACTTATAAAGACTGCAGACATTAAGGTCTAAATAGCTTTGACTGTTGCAAGAAGCATTTCACATAATATTATAAGCAATCTATTCATTACAGCTCATAGTTACATTGGCTGAAAAGAGACTTGTCTCCATGTAGTTCAGACTTTCTCACATCTGTTTGAAGCACTTTGCAACAAACTAGGAAAAAAATATATTTCTCAACACCAAAATGGCAGCCAGATCTCTCATTGGATCAATAAGCTTTTACCCCATATATTAAAAACTATATCCCTGAATTTTATGTTTTGCACGTATCCATTCAATTGCTGTTTTAACATCTGTACAGATTCTGATAAAACCACCCCTTCAAACAAAGAATTCTACATCCTTATTGTTCTTACTGTAAAGAGTAATTTTCTTTCCTTTGGCAAAATCCCCTTTCTGCCAGTCTAAATGGATGACCTTGTGTCCCATGTATAGTCCCGTTTCTGAGAAAATTTACAGACAATAGTTTGTCTTGTCCCTGAATAATATTTGTACAATGCTGTCATATTCCCTAGTATTATTATAAATCAGTTCAGTTTTTGTGCTGCTTTAAAATCTCTGAAGCTATTCCACCAGCTTAATTTAAGAATTGTTTGGTATAAACTACGGTCCTTCATGGTGCAATGAGACAGCTCCCATCTCTTTATTATCATTGTCAATGTCAAATCCAACCAGGATGGCTTTGATGACTGAGGGGAAAGATAGCTCTTTTTGATGAACACAGGGGTGATACTACACAGTCATGGGGAGCGGTATCCCTAGTGGATAGGCTTCTTACCTCCTTTAAACCTGTACAGTCGATGAAGGGGTTCAATGATTTTTTTAGTTTTTGAAGTTTTACATCAGACAGCTGCTTTTCAAAGCAGGCTTCTTTTAAACATAGAAAGTACAGTAGTGGAGTGATCTGCCAAGAGTGGGGTACAGTACAGTAGTACAGTAGTGGAGTGATCTGCCAAGAGTGGGGTACAGTACAGTAGTACAGTAGTGGAGTGATCTGCCAAGAGTGGGGTACAGTACAGTAGTGGAGTGATCTGCCGAGAGTGGGGTACAGTACAGTAGTACAGTAGTGGAGTGATCTGCAGAGAGTGGGGTACAGTACAGTAGTGGAGTGATCTGCCAAGAGTGGGGTACAGTACAGTAGTACAGTAGTGGAGTGATCTGCAGAGAACAAAACTGTGCTCATCATCCCTCTAACAGGTAGTGCACTGAATACCTGTATTGAAGCCTGTACTTGTTTCCGATAGGTAGAGAGGAAAGGATATATAATTACATATCTCCACCTTTCTGCTAACTCAAGTTTTCCCTTGGGCTTAAGCCCCAAGTGACTCTGCAACCCAGTAACAACCCTGCATTTAACACGAACAATGGGAGCCACCATTAGCGGCTCCAGTGCAGCCATAGTCACAATTTGGCACAATAGTCACAATCTTTCACTTTTGGATTTAACTGAAGAAAATTCAGAGTTTAGTAAATAGCGCTGGATTAACTCGGCAAAATGTTTGTGGAGTTGACTTCGCAGAACCTGTAGGAATACTTTTATTTAATATTTATTATTATTATTTGTAAGATAGTATGCACTCTTATTTCATAGTTTAATGTACAAGATAAAAGTCCAAGGTGAGGCCTGAAACGTTGGATTTAATGTCTTATCTTCTCTACACAAAGACACGCTTTACACTCAGGAAGAACAAGCTCTGTGAGTGCACACTGTATTGGGAATATATCCATGGCTGTGGGAGATTAACTAGGCGAGGACCTTGAAGGATCTGTATTTGTGTATATTTATATTACATGAAACAAACAAACAGAACTGCATTTGTTTTAAAGGGGAGGTGTCACGTCTCAGGAATTTTAATATTGCGTTTACTTATCCCTATGTTTAACATATGTGCATATATTTATTTACATACATATATATATATACACACACACACACTTAATAATTTAAGAATAGTTTGGTTTTTTGAACACCTGACCTAGGCAACAGATAATTAGGGTTTAGTTACAATATATGATCATACATGCCACTACGTCAATGTACCCCATTCTTGGCAGGTCCTACTGTAGAAACCTAATACCTGCTTTTATGTGACTAATTAATTGGGAATTTCTTCCTCTTGGGACTCAGGGCAAGGTTACATAGGACTCTGGATTGAGGCACCTGTGACAGAGAGGGGTGCAAAACCAGGGAGCTGGCCTGGACTCCGAAATAAATATAATTATACCGTGAGAACCTGGCAATCATTGTTGTAAGCTCTGTCCTTTGCACCGCTCACAGGGAGAATCACAAGGTTTCCATTTATCCTCTTTGCCCTGGAGTTGCTTTGTTTCAACTGAATTACAATATAATTTGCTCAATCTTTAACATTCTAAAGAAAAATAAGCATCTCATGAAAAACGTTATATATGATTTTAGGGTTTGATACAATGGTGTAAATTTCAGTAAAAGTGGTGATGCCATTTTAAGTAATTTGAACGACTCTTTAACGACACGTTCTCTTTGAACCACTGGATGTTTTATATTTGAAGTGTAAACAAAACCCCTGGATCTTTAAATAGATGTTTTTAATATGCAGCACTAAAATTGTGTTTTAACAATACACGATTGGTTATGGTTATTGTTATTCTCGTACCCCATCCATCGTACATTACATTGTACCTTTAATTCTTCTGACCCATTCTGAGAATGACCTCTTCGCTGGTTAGTTACTCCTCAGAGAAATATGGACAGGCGTGATTGAGTTTTAACAAAAACCTCCTAAATCTTACCTACCGTCGTCCCCACTGCACATGCTTGCTTAGTAAAAAAACAATGGAGAAACTCTCTGCAAAGGGCAGGCTCTCTGATGAGACCAACTGACTTCACGGCCACTGCACTAACATTGAGGCGGCTGATTTGTTGGACAAAAGTCTCAGTTTGGAATGAAACCTGGGCAACTGCTTCACTGCAATCTCTGCTTAACAGAGAGTAAATGCCAGACACCGCCTTGATGCTGGTTACAAGGAGCAGACTATTACACCCACCCCGTCTGCTGGTTAGATGGAGCAGACTATTACACCCACCCCGTCTGCTGGTTACAAGGAGCAGACTATTACACCCACCCCGTCTGCTGGTTACAAGGAGCAGACTATTACACCCACCCCGTCTGCTGGTTACAAGGAGCAGACTATTACACCCACCCCGTCTGCTGGTTACAAGGAGCAGACTATTACACCCATCTCGTCTGCTGGTTAGATGGAGCAGACTATTACACCCACCCCATCTGCTGGTTAGATGGAGCAGACTATTACACCCACCCCATCTGCTGGTTAGATGGAGCAGACTATTACACCCACCCCGTCTGCTGGTTAGATGGAGCAGACTATTACACCCACCCTGTCTGCTGGTTAGATGGAGCAGACTATTACACTCACCCTGTCTGCTGGTTACAAGGAGCAGACTCACACCTCAATGTGCACACTAGAGTTAGAAAGAACAGACTATTATCTACCACAGCATGAAACTCAAGTAGTTGGATTTAAACATATAGCGGACTAGGCTTTTAAAAATGAAAACTTGTTAAGTGGCTTGCAAAAATTGATGGAAGTTGCAGTTTGCTGGCAGTTATTGGTGTAATACAGCAATTCATAAACTATTCAAAACTGACCAAAATTAGAAATATGAGATTAGCTTACGTATTGTGGGAAACGTTCACGGACCTGACAATTACTTTGTGCAGACCCAATGAGATGGCACTGGGATCCAATTCTGGACTCTGATCCTGGGGTCCCCAAACAAAACTCTGCCATTTGCGATTTGACTGCAGGAGACCGATAAAGCTCATGACACCAGACTCACTGACTGCGAGTCGCTCGCTATAACGCGCCGCGAGTCGCTCGCTATAACGCGCCGCGAGTCGCTCGCTATACTGTGTATTACACTATTGTACTGGCATGTGGCCTGGGTATTATACTCCTGTCTATTTCAAGTATTACTGCTCTGATTTAAATAGACAGAGCAACATTTTATTTTTGTAGTTTTGTTACCACTTTTTAGAATATTTATTTGTTGTAGATCTTCTAATTCTTTCTGCTAACTGGATTCCACGTTTTGCTTGGGTACTAAAGATTCTAAAGACCACTAAAGACCAGCATTGTGGCTGCAGGGAGGGACTGTTGGGGAGTCTTTCTTTATGTTTTGTGTATTTTATTTTATATTTTAATGCAAATTCACAGAACCTTCCCATGATTCCTGTCTTTTCAGACCAGCTAAGACAGAGGGAGCTACATTAGCCAAAGAGACAAATAAATTGCTCATATTTTGCAATATACCCAGCACTGCATTGGAGATGCTAACAAGAAAATAATACTGATTTTAAAGGTATTTTGACCCACTTCAGACACATCAAGGCATTCTCAAATATCTGGGTGATTTTATGAATCGGCATATTGCAAAGAAAATGTAAAACAAGTTTCTCTCTCCACGTTTTAGCAGAGATACTAACGAATCACACCCACCATGTACCGGCAATCAGGGTTACAAATCCACCTTTGTAAATTAACCTAACCTATGAGCATGTCTGCGCTAGTTTATAGAACATAAAGACGAAGTTTATGAAACATGCAGATGAAGATCCACCATGTGCAGAGAGTGTAAAATATCAGCCAAAAGTTAACAAGGAAACTACATGTAGCCTCCGTAATAAATTAATTGAAGTGAAATGGATTTTTTTTCTGTCCAAAACATAGAGGGCATCTTTTCTTATGGTTACTGCATCATGGAGAGCTGGAGGCCGAGGAGGTTCTAAAAAAAACCCATCAAAATATTGTATCAGTGCTTCGATCGGGGCAATGCATGTTCTTATCACCTGTTATGGTATCTTCTGTCTAGAACTGTCTAGTTTTCCATCGGGACACTACGACCTCCAGCTTCCAATGTTTCAGGACTTGGAAACACAGGAGAAGATGCCACTGAATGGGAGATGTTAGAATTGGCAGAAATAGAGAGTGACCACAATATAAAATGGCCATTTAATTTAGTTATTTAAGCAACATATATGGCTTCCATTTGCAAAGTACAGCTAGCATTTTTAAAGAAAAACACAAAACAGCTGGACTGAAAAGACAAACATCTTTTCAATTAAAAAAACAAAACAAACGTTGTTCATACAGCAATCTGCTCCAAAACTGTTCAATGAAGAGTTCTAAAAAGGTCTCATCGATCACTGGCTCAGAGACTGACGAAGAATCTCGTACATCAGTTGGTCCTAAACAGAGCAAGAAATCAAATCTTGTAAAAAAACATGTGAATTCAGGATAATTATAAGAAAACAAGCAGTTATGTCACCAAAGTGGACCAATGTTAATCAGAAATTGGGTTTCCAGAAATAATGTTAAAGGGTTATTCCTACGTCCATGACCAATTCTGCTTTTTGAACTGGTCATGGTGGTAGTGCAAATACACAAAAATAAGTCCTGCGCTCAGACTCTCTCTACTCCTGGGTGGCAGTAAAGGCCATAGCACACAGCAGCCCCAATACATACAATAAAAAAAAAATAAAAAGTTACTTGCGCACTATTCCAAATCCCTGAGGTTATTAGTTGCACTCCAATGGCCATTACATGTAAGCCCACATGCTTATTATGGGTTCATAAGTATGCAGGGGTTTAAAAAACAAATACCCCTCTCTGTCTCAGAGATTTATTTGCCTGAAGCTGAAGGAAGCAAAGTTAATGGTTAGTGTAGGACCCACCTAAGAGTTCTGCCTTGACTTGGCAGGTGGGCTTACATCTTACATATCTTACATGCACCCTCACTTCCCGATACCATAGTTTAGCTTTTGTTTTTTACTCTCTCCCTCTTCTTGCAGGCTCAGAGTGCGTGCCTTTGTTCTGATCTGGTTAAATGGTCTAATCAAAGGCTTAGCTATGAAAAGCCTTTGATTGGACTGCACGTCATCTGTTGTAAAGTCAGGATGGGGTGTGGAAAAGAGCTTCACCGGGAGCTCGATTTCAGGTAAGTAAAAACTACTTAATCTATTTCTGTAGCGATCAGGAGGGGGGACCTATAGAATAATGTCTAGTATGGCATTATTTATTTAAAATATACCTCTTTATTAAGGTTGGAGTAACTCTTTAAAACCCTGCTCTCAGGGCATTGTGGGTACTCTGGTCATCTCATCAGCACTTACTAAATGTAGGAGAAATGGCTTGTTGAGTTTGTCTGTGTGTTCTGTAGAGTCTTTTAGGGAAACCCACTGACAAGTCCTTGGGAAGAGACAGAATACCACTTTAAAACTGTGGGAAGCATAGAGCATAGGTGTCCACGTTTAAATACTGGTGGCCATCTATTCCCACAATTCTAAGGCAGCCTACGGGAAATCCAACAGTGTCTCAGGCAAAATAAACCACCCATAATAACAGAGTTGGTTTTCTATTCGTCCCAGTTAATATGTCCAGAAAGTAAAGTAATGACTGGAGGAAGTACCCTGCATTCTGACAATAGGGGCAATAAGATATTATAAAATAAATGTCTGAAAAGTAAAACATTAAAACAAATACCAAATAATCTGACGTTCCGTGACACGTCGTGTTTTCAGAATGAATTTGCGTGAAAGCAGAGAACACGCTGCATATTTTAAATCATCGTCTACGCCTCTGGCCAAACGTAATAATTGCTGTCGTGTTTGGAAAGAATCCAGCTCAAAGGTCTTCCTACAGAACTCAAAGGTAAAAAGAAACTAATCCCCCCGCCACCCAAAATAAACAACCCAAAACAAACACTCACTGGTCATTAAAGAGCTAAAGTGCTGCGGGATACGGGAAGTAGTGTAAGGACATACATTTGCTAACTATAAGGGAGTCTATTGACTAAGCCCAGTGTACAGAGAGTCCCGACTGTGCGGCAGAATTAAGGATTTGAAAGGCTTTATGACTGATAAGGGAAAGAAGTTTAGTGAAAGTTCCCAATCAGTCCGTCGAATTATCACATAGACCCAGCACATTCCGCGTCTTTCAGTGTTAGATTGAGACACTGACAGCTGAACTCAGCGCAGTGACCCATGTAATGGGCTGTAAAGATACACATCAGAGCGGCTACAATGCACACATTCTACAACGCCCTCCCCATTTATATATCTAGAAATTGCAGAATTCACCCTACAGTTGCTAGGCTGGTTCCAGCACACCATTAACTCTCAGTGCCCCAGTAGTGGTTGTAACCACTCACCACATCTGGCCTTCACTGGGTTAATCCAGTTTGAGGGCGTGTGTAGCTTTAATACGACAATGAATCTTTTCTGTGTTCGTGTCTGTTCCATGACATAAACTGTACACTATGAGAAATGCCGCCCAGCACAGAGCAGGTTAAACGGGCAGACATTCAGCATGAAGGTATTGGGTAACAATGGCTGCACTGTCTATCTTACAATGTAGGTTATGTATACAGAGCAAAGCAGAGCAATCGCCGTGGAAACCATTGGAATGTTACTCCTAATTCACGCCACTGGCCAACAAAATTTCCTTCTTGTAGAAACACAATTTATTTTGGTTAATTTTATTAAGCATTGGCTTTGAAGTGGAGGACGGTACATACGCAAGTTATAGTGCTCGTATACAACTCCCATCACAACTAGCAAGTCATAAGCCTGGTAATATCACTGGCTGAGAGTGATACAAGTTGCAGTACAAAGTGGCATTAGGGGTACTTCTGAAATCGAGCCCTTCAGTGGGTGGAGGCCGAAAATTAGGTCACACGACTGTTTAAATAATTTAGGAGGATTTCAGATGTAACTACGTGTCTTGTGATGCCGGATCAGTGTCAGGGGTCTGCTACGGAGCAAAGGCTGGCCTGCAGGTCTCGCTCTGTGTTTTTGGACTCGCCTTACTGATTACGGCCTCGACTGAATATTTTTGGATTCGCTTTTCAAATGATTTATTATTTTGAAAAGCTATTTATTTTTGTAATTTTTTTAATTTAAAGGATCACTATAGTGTCAGGAAAACAAAGCGGTTTTCCTGATACTATAGTGCCCTGAGGGACCCCCACCCTCAAGTGTCCCCTCCCATGGCGCTGACGGGGTTAAAACTAGAGGCTGGCTTAACCCCAAAATGTAAACATAGCAGTTTCTCTAAAACTGCTATGTTTACATGTGAAGGGTTAAAACCTGAGGGACCTGGCACCCAGACCACTTCATTGAGCTGAAGTGGTCTGGGTGACTATAGTGTCCCTTTAAATTATTGATTTTTTTTTATATAGGATGTATTTTGATATGTTAATATTTTTGGGGAAAAAGATTACTTTAAAAGTTTTTCCACAGATATTAACTTATCTGAACAGCTTATCCAAAAATCTTAAATCAAGGCCTACATTGGTGACAAAAATGAGAATGACTGAAAAGGTTACACAGTGATTAGAAAGGGTTTGGCAATAACAAGCTCAGCACCACTATAAATGTATCTTTAGATTGTAAGTTCACATGCTACCTAACTAACTACTTTGTGTAAGAGCTTCAATGGCTAGATCTCAGCTATCTTCCCCTTTTGTATTGGTCTGTGTATATTGTATGTTCTCCCCTAATTGTACAGCGCTGCTTAATATGTTGGCGCTTTATAAATGCCAGCAATAAACAAATGAAATGAAGAAAAGAAAAAATGTAATATATGTCTGTATGATTAAAGTCAGTAAAATCATTGTTTGATCTGGTCACTCACCTTCTTGGAGACAGAGGGCTTTACTTTGGTAAACGCCTCTTCAAAGTGTTTCTGGCTTACTTTGATTTCACCTGTAGGAGAAACATGGGGGGAGAAAGATTTTTTTTTTTTGACCAGCTGATCCATTTTATTCCTTTTTAGCATCTCTACAAATAAATATATATATTTTAAAAAGGCATAATATGCTGCCTTAGTGGTTATCAAGGTAGATTTCTTAAGAGATTTTATTGCATCCTACTTGCTAGGAAGAATCATCTTGTAGCCATTAGAAACTCTCTGATGGCCGAATGATATCAGTCGCGACCCACGATCAACGATTGACACCAGAATATTGTGGGCAATCCTCAGTCACAAGGCAGATAGGTGCCACGGAATGGACAGATGTCAAAGGACAAGACATCAGAACTATAACTGTAATCAAGCCCCTTATGGCCACAAATTGTTCGCCACTGAACTCAACCTACAGTACTGGTGGAAGTTCAATGCAGCTACTAAAAATGAACAAATGTTTTGGGTAATTTCCCCCCCTGTATTTTGTCTTTAGGATTATCCTGTGTTGTATTTAACATTTTGTTACATTTGTCCACCAGATGTTTTAACAATACAAGTCACAGTAACTGCCACGCGCTGGTTACCTGTTGTATAATCAGAATAACTCTGCAAAGGGCAAATGTCACAAGCTCTTCACAAACAATCGTACAAATAGAAGATTATCTGCTGTGCACATGATAGCCATAAATGCAAATCACGTGATCAGTGACCTTCACCTGCCGATAGCGGTAGAGACGTGTTTATATTTACACAGAGTGCTGGCACTTTCAACTGACACAAAATGTAAACTTTGATACTGAAGGCAAAAGAATGCATCTTGCAGAAAATCATGGGGGAAAAAAATAAATCGAGATTTCATAAATCAATATAACAAATTACTAGGAAGTAATAGCAATATAAGTGTATGACAAGATCTTAAAAGAGACACACTGAGCTCCAGAACAATGTATTCCGGTGGTCATGGTTGTAGAAAGCAATGGGTGCATTTAAAGATCAAATGGTTTGACTAATTCAATTAATAATTAAAGAATGGATGATACCCCTGCACCTGAAGCTCACCTCCCCTTAATATTAGACACTGCAAAGAGGAAATGGACTGGTTAACCTCTAATACAAACCTGTGCCAATATCTGGATTCTGTTGCAGCATTTTATATCTCAACGCACTCACTGACGCTTCTCGAACCAGAGCGGAGAGATCTGCGCCCCTGCAGAACAGATAAAGGCAGGTAAATCGTGTGAATCATGTCTGGCAGCGGATACATCTTTTCAATCACAATGACTTTCACACAGATAAGACTGAACTCTGACCACCAGTGGCGTACTAAGGGGGGGGCGGTCCGCCCCGGGTGCCAGCCGGGTGGGGGGTGCCATGGCCAGCCCCGCCCCCCCCCCATGCTGCAGCCGCCCGAGCGCTCTGTATTGAGCCTCAGGCGGCTGCAGCTTTGCCCGGGCGGTGCGTCCATGAGGGCGGACCGCACCGCCCGGGCGCAGCCTGAGGAAAGGGGGCTGACAGGAGGGAAGCGCTGAGCGCTCCCTCCTGTCAGCTTCCTTTGCTGTAGCGTGGCCGAGCCCTCTATGGCATGGTCCGACCGGTACAGAGAGCAGCTGTCTCCTGTACCCGGCCGGACTAACAGGAAGGGAACACTGAGTGTTCACTTCCTGTTAGTCCGGCCGGGTACAGGAGACAACAGCTCCCTGTACCGGTCGGACTATACTGGGCTCGGCCACACTACAGAAAAAGGTGGGGGTGGAGGGGCAGAGGCGCTGGGGTGAGAGAGAAAGAAGGAGTGGAGGAAAAAGGAGGGGGTGAGAGGAGAAAGGGGGGGGTGAAAAGGAGAAAGGGGTGAGAGAGGTGGGGTGAAAGAGGAG
>OW240913.1:358784147-358934338 GCA_933207985.1 Pelobates cultripes
GGCTGCAGCCTTGCCCGGGCGGTGCATCCATGAGGGCGGACCGCACCGCCCGGGCGCAGCCTGAGGAGAGGCTGACAGGAGGGAACGCTCCTGTCAGCTCCCTCACTGCAGCATGCTAGTCCGACGGGTACAGAGAGCAGCTGTCTCCTGTACCCGGCCGGACTAACAGGAAGGGAACACTGAGTGTTCACTTCCTGTTAGTCCGGCCGGGTACAGGAAACAAAAGCAACCTGTACCCGCGGACTATACTGGGCCTCGCCACGCCTACAGAAAAAGGTGGGGGTGGAGGGTGAAAGGGGGGTGAGAGAAAGAAGGGGAGTGAGGAAAAGGAGGGGGGGTGGAAAGAGGAGAAAGGGGAAAAGGAGAAAGGGGGGGTGGAGAGGGGGTGAAAGAGGAGAAAGGGGGGGGGTGAGAGAGGGGTGAAAGAGGAGAAAGGGGGGGTGAAAGAGGAGAAAGGGGGGGTGAAAAGGAGGGGTGAAAAGAGGAGAGAGGGGTGAAAAGGAGAAGGGGGGTGAGAGGGGGTGAAAGAGGATAAAGGGGAGTGGAAAAGGAGAGAGGGGGGGTGAAAAAGGAGTGGGGGGTTAAAGAGGAGAGAGGGGGGTGAAAAGGAGAAAGAGGGGGTGAGAAAGAGGAGAAAGGGGGGTGAGAAAGGAGGGGGGTGAGAAAGAGGAGAAAGGGGGGGTGAGAAAGGAGGTGAGAAAGAGAAAGGAGGGGGGAGAGAAAGAGAAAGGAGGGGGGGAGAGAAAGGGAAAGGAGGGGGGGAGAGAAAGAGAAAGGAGAGGGGGGTGAGAGAGAAATTAGGAGGGGGGAAAGAGAAATTAGGAGGGGGAGAGAAATTGAAATTAGGAGGGGGGGGTAGAGAAATTAGGAGGGGGAAGAGATATTAGGAGGGGGGAAAGAGAAATTAGGAGGGGGGGTGAGAAAGAGAAATTGGGAGGAGGAGAAGGAAATTGGAGCGGGAGGAGAGATTGACATTCATCACATACACACAATGCACCCCTTGCACACAGAAAAACACACAATGCATTACACACACAGACACACATACACAAGCAATGCAACCGTTACACACAATGCATCCCTTACACACACAGAAACACACAATGCATTCATTACACATACTCAATGCACCCTTACACACATTCAATGCATCCCATACATACACAGAAACACACCTTGCCGTCCTTATACATACAAACACAATTTCACACAATGCATTCCTTACACACATATCAGGACATCCCCTACACACTCCACCACCTGTGAACAAACTCATTGGTGGAACATGAAGGTGGACCCTGGGACCCAGACCTTGAGCTGTGTAAAGGACCCCCAAAAAATGGAGCTGCTTTCCGTTCTCCCAGAACATTGATTTTTGTGACCACAGTTACAAACCGCCTCCAGAGAGCCTGTTCTGCACCAGACCAGTGGAGCCAGACTGCAGCTAGAGCCCATCATCATCCTCATCTGGTTGTAAGTAGGCAATCTAGTATATTATTCGTGGCACTAAGCTCTAATTTACCTCACATTAAAGAAACACTATAGTCCCCAGAACCACTTCAGCTTAATGTAGTGGTTCTGGTGTCTATAGCCTGTCCTTGCAGGCCTTTTAATGTAAACACGGCGGCACTGCAGCACTGGCGTTAGTTAACGTGGCAAATCATATGGGTGGGGCATTGTGATGTCACATGGGGGGGGGGCGGCAAACTTTACTTTTGCCTAGGGCGGCAAAAATCCTTGCACTGGCCCTGGCTGGAGGGGGCTGTGTGAGCTGTGGCCGCACAGTGTCCCATGGTAGTTAGGGTGCCGTGCGGCCAGTACAGCTCACACAAGCAAACAGCTGATAAACTGGCCGCACGGAGGAAATGTGTATGTGTGACTGTCTGCCTGTGACTGTATGTGACTGTCTGCCTGTGACTGTATGTGACTGTCTGCCTGTAACTGAGTGTGTGACTGTCTGTAACTGAGTGTGTGACTGCCTGTAAATGTGTGTGTGGGGCTGCAGGGATTTTGTAGAAGGGGGCGGGGGTTTTGTATTGGGACAGGAGTCTTTACAAATTGTGGAGGGGGGGGGGGTGTCAAGCACAGGATCCGCCCCGGGTGCCAAATGCTCTAGGTACGCCCCTGCTGACCACACTTCCAAAAGGTGAAAAGATTGCAAACACATGTAGATATAATATACACAGATATATTTATAGGTATGTAAACCCTCTGCCACATTGTCAAAGTAAATGCTGTAATATACACACAGAGAGACCCAGACATCATTCAATTCTATGGGATCATAACACACAAACCCACTAGTGTTAAAAAGTGCTACAAAGCAATTCCACTGATCACACAGGATGATTGGAATTATTCAATAAACGGCTATCAGCCTCGTTGATATACAGCCTGGTTTATTGAGTTGGGCTGTGTACATCTCTCAGGCAGACTCACGTACTGTGAGAGGAGGGACAGCTCACCCAATTTGTGCATGTGGTGTGTAGACGCCCCGCAAACAAACAACTTGGTCAAAGTTCACATTGACCAGCTGGAACTTAGTGTTTTGGCTGAATGATCAGAAGTTTTAATGTTTTCAAATATCTGGTACTTGCTAAATAGTCAGATTCAGGAGATGACCAAATAGAAAGCACGTGCAAAAATTAAAAAACAATCCATAAAAGGTTTTTGTATATGGCTGCAAAAATACCCACAAACTTTGTAAGAAGCTATCACCCTGCTCATAAGCATCACTCAATCTCATTTGAACTAATTTCTGAAGAACACTAAAGTCTAATTATTAATATCTTTATAGAGATACATTGTGTACTGACTCAATGTCTGGGTAAAATATCTTATGTAGAAAAGCAATAAACATGGTATCTAGTAAATACACAAAAAATAGGTTCTTTACAACCCTCAACACTATATACAATAGTTACGTTGGATTTTTTTTCTTTTTTTAATAAGTGTATATTTAAGTTAAAGTAGAAGTTGTCAGCAGTGAAATCACAAGCAGCATAAATGATAAACTTACGTAAAACAATCACAGCGCACATCGGAGGCGATTTCTTCCAGGTTGATATCTGATTCCAGGGGTGGTCGGGCGCCATTCTAAAAAGGGTCAATTAATAAATGAAGTAGGTGTAACAAAAAGTACAGTTCAAAACAAACAAAAAAAAAAGATTTTAAAAAAAAGTTAACTATCTAGAAAGTGAAACATAGAATATTTAAAATTAGAGAACTTCTACTTTGGCTCTTAAAAAAAATTGTTGCTATAAAATATGTTTATGTTAATACGTGTTGTGGGTATTTACGCATGTGGCCCACTCACGCCATGGTATCAGGTTTAGGCTCTGATCTTAGGCATTTCAATGTATTGATGTTGACTGCACTACAATGGATTTACGGGGTGATCTTACTTACCTTGGTGATTGTCTTTAAAATGGCAAAGCGATCAGCTGGGGGCGGAAGACCCACATAGAGGGTTTTGTCCAATCGTCCAGGTCGAAGAATGGCTGGGTCAATGATATCTGAAAGATTGTGAAAACAAGTGTTTTATTAGTGACTGCAGACCGAAACAATGGTAGAGAGTATCGTCACTGAGAGATTTATCAAGAGGAAAAAGTGATCCTCTGTCTAGTGTCGTTAGACTGTGAGAATGGGGAGAACCCTGTACCCAGTAGCGTTTATTGTGCCTTTAGGTTGGTGTACAGTACCTCAAATGCGCTACGAAACGAGGCTGGAAAACCCCAGTACTCTAAAAGCGCCGGACAATTATGGCCACTCTACCGTGTGAAACTCCTTCTCTGCATCCATTGATAAGAGCAGAGATGGCATATTCAAACATCTCATTCTCCAGACTAGATCTACCACTTGTCTAGTGTTTTTGTAGAGTTGGTGGACTGCGATAAAGCTTGGATGCCAGGATTTTAACGTCTGTGTTAATAAGGGAGATTGGTTTGTAGTTACCTAACCTAGTGTGATCCCTTCCCTTATCAGGCAGCAAAAAAATGTTAGATAAAGTCATCTCTGGTGTCAATGTCTTTCCCTCCATGACTTCATGGAATAGTGTGGTTAGGTGGTGAACTAGATATTTGCTAAATACTTTATAGTAGCCACTATTGAATCCATCTGGGCCCAGAGCTTTGCTGCCCTTCAGGAAGGAAACGGCACCAGAGGCCTCCTCCTTGGTGATTCCGCCTCCAGGCATTCTAATTATAAAACCAACAGGGGTGGGAGGGATAACAAATGAAAGAATCCCTGTAGTTAACCACATGTGCTCTAATATCCATTGTGTGGTCTGCCGTGTGATTTATATAAGGTTTGGTAATATTTACTGAATGCCTTGATCCAGGGATGCATTTTCTAAGAAGTAGTTCTGAATTACCTTCAAGATATCGCCTATCACTTTCTGGTCTCTCAATAGCGTCCTATTTAGGCGCCGTGACCACGGAGTGAGTGGGGTAACATCTTTGAGCTCAAGAATTTCTACAGCATTCAGCAGCCAGGGATTTTTTTCTTTTTTTCTCTGCACGCATATTACAAGGTGAGTCTGCTTACACTTAGCTTTAACTGCCCAGGTGCTTGGGGTGTTTTGTTAAACATTAAGTCATGCTGATCCTATTGCGGAACTAAGAATTTTCTCAAATTGGAATAAAATAAATAAATAAAATTTAAAAAGCCTTTAAAATGCGTCATTACAGAATATTTTCAATGACAAAAAAATTAAAAATCTTATTTTTGTGCTGAAAGAATAAATACGCCGAGTACCAGCCTCCTCTCGGAGGAACAGAAACCTTAAATTATACAAGACAGGGCAAGACTGTTTGATCATACAGTGCTGCTGTTTGAATAGGCAGATAACTTTGGAAGACTATCAGCGCTATTCAGTAAAGTGAGAATTCAAGGTGAATTTCAAATTTAAGGAAAAATAGCCAAACTGGAAAAAATCTCCAAGTTAGCTATGCTATCCATTTAGCTACTCTGGCCTTACATTTAAAATTCACTTTGAAATCACCTTTAATAAATAACCCTGTGTTTGCAATAGGTTCCACATTTCTGGGCATTCTACTCCACTACTCTCCAAGTTACTTACCTTCAATCCATGGGTCGCAGCTCCTCTCCACCCTCCGGGACATCATCACTAGAAATGACCACCCAACCGAAATTTTTTTTTTCTTATAGAAGCATTGGGAGCCAGCTCAGCCAGGACCCACGCGCGGCAGCCACCACACTGCACATACAATGCGGACACAAAGCAATCAGAAAGTGGCGGTCTGACAGCTGAACGAATACATCCCAGCACCTTTATAAAAATGCCTCTTTCTCTTGAAATCTGCTGTTTTTGAAAGTGATGAACAGGGGACACTCTGTTAACCTCTAATGCACCTCAGTAAGCTGTAGTGCTTTAGGGGTGCGGTGTGTTCCTTTAAGTGTTGCTCTACGACGCTAGAATGGAAAGTAAGATTCTCAAAGATTGTTTCACCCGGGAATTCAGTCCGGCTACAGTTATTGTTGTTGTCGGTATTTACATAGCACCAACGGATTCCACAGCGCTTTACATTATTATTAAGGGGACTTTAACAACAAATGAGAAACTATTACATAATTTGACAGGTTAATAGGTTAACAAGGCCCCTGCTTGAACAAGCTTACAATCTCTAGAGAATACAATATATTAGTAAGCTCCCTCCCCTTTTGCAAAGAGGTGAGTAGCACAAAGTCTAACAGACTGATAACGTTTATTAGTAATAACTTATTACAAACAACCCACAAAACTACTGAGAGAAACAAAAAGTTTATAGGAAATATGTCTCACCTCTGATCTACATGGTCTTAATTCAACGCTTTTTCCTACACTGGCCATCTCATCTCCAACTTAAGAGGACCATGGACTGCAAGGGGCTAACAGAGCCAGGGCAAACATTCTGTGCAAGAATTCTAAGGAATCACCCGTGCCACTTACAGCATTAAAGGAAAGCAATATTGGCAGGGTTTCTGTGTACAGGCCAAAGGTCTGGTCCAAACTATGACAGTTTTATTGATATATAAACAATTTCACTAAATAAAATCATTAACGCAGCAGAGATAAGGTGAGGCAGATTAAGGCAATATATAAAAAAAAAAAAAAAGGTTTAAAACTGAATTAAAAAAGTAAATGTGTATATTTTAGCATTAACAAAAAACTCCCCCCCCCCACCCCCCCCAATTCTAATGAAAATATATATTGCTATGTCAATATTTAGACCCCTTACAGTGACTACATCTGCTCTTTCCTTTCACAGGCAGACATATCCAACACTTGCTTGATGAGGAAGTAAAAATTTTAATTCCCGTCTCCTTTCAGGAATGCAGAAAGGGACTGTAGGGCAAAGCTCCCAGCATGCCACAGTGTGACCTCCATCTTGTGTCAAGTACCAGAGATCTTATCAAAGGCAGTATGAGTTGCCTCCTTATTGGACGGAGGTCTTGCTGTTGCTAAGTAAATAGTACTTAGCGAGAGCAAACATTGCGTCTGCTCAAATATCTGCTACTGTAACCCAGCCTTATCTAATCAGCCAAGGCAGGCTCCAGATGAAAGCCATCTCATCAGGTTTTAGGTTCATGGCGTACACATGTACATACCGTGAGCTATGCATTGTGGGAAATTGATTACATTTAAGTGGTTCTGAGACATCATAATAAATCACAACACCAAAAGTAGCGGTTTATAAATGTTTTCAGAATCTGAGAAGGCATTATTGTCCCATTATACATTCTTTGCAGATCTTAGCTTTTATACTACATGGTTGTGTTTTTTACATTAGTGTCAGTATTAAGGCAGTAAAAAACACAACCATGTAGTGAAGAGATTAGTTTGGGGTTAATGTGTAGTGTGTTAGGGTAGTGTAGGAGTTAATGTGTAGTGTGTTAGGGTAGTGCATGGGTTAACATATAGTGTGTTAGGGTAGTGTATGGGTTAACATATAGTGTGTTAGGGTAGTGTATGGGTTAACATATAGTGTGTTAAGGTCGTGTATGGGTTAACATATAGTGTGTTAAGGTAGTGTATGGGTTAACATATAGTGTGTTAAGGTAGTGTATGGGTTAACATCTAGTGTGTTAGGGTAGTGTCGGAATCAATGTGTAGTTTGTTAGGGTAGTGTAGGTGTCAACGTGTAGTGTGTTAGAGTAGTGTAGGGGTTAATATATTATAGGGTACTGTAAGGGTTAAGGAGAGAACGTTACTGGAAGGGTACTGCAAAGAAGTATAACTCCCACTAACCCCAGGCAGAGAGGGATATTTATGTTGCAATTCTGCCTGAGATTAGGGCTCCAGACTACACTGATTATAGGACATAATTGCATGGATCTAACACACTGCCGCCTGCGAACTGTATATTGTTAGTCAGGGTTATTTGAATTTCAAATATAAGGCCAAAGCAGCCGAACTGCGAGCATAGCTTAATTCTTCCAGTTTGGTTATTTATTTTTAATTTGAAACTCACTTTGAATTCCCACATTAGTGAATAACCCTGTCTCTGTCCTGGTGTGTCGGTAAGCAGAGGGAGGCTGAAATAATGACGTGACAGTCACTCTTGTGGTGTCACTAAAAACCCTAGACGGCATTACGTTCCTTTAACATTCGCTTCATGTTTGTCTGTCTTTTATATAAAACAATGCCTCCATTCTTTCTTTATTAATATATACACTACGTGTACACCCCGTTGATGCATGTAGTATATATTCGTAAAGTAAGGACACTCCCACTGGACTCTGGCAGTCCAGAACATGTCTAATTAGTATTTTATATGTTTGGTTACATGCTCTGCAGTTTATATTCTAACAGTCACCTGGTCGGTTAGTTGCCGCCATGATGAAGACTTGTCGTCGGCTCTCCAGTCCGTCCATCTCAGTCAGCAGCTGATTGACAACTCGTACGCTGGCTCCAGCCTGCAGGAAAATAATAATATGTCTATTACAACACTGAGCTCATCTTACCGGGAGACAGGAATGAATTCTGCATAACTAGATCACGTAAACATGTGTGTGTCATGTGAGGGATGTATGGAAAGTGGATAGTATACAGCTCTGCCGTACATAATGCGATAGTATACAGCTCTGCCGCATATAACGTGATAGTATACAGCTCTGCCGCATATAATGTTATAGTATACAGCTCTGCCGCATATAATGTTATAGTATACAGCTCTGCCACATATAACGTGATAGTATACAGCACTGCTGGGTAACGATAGTATATAATGTGATAGTATGCAGCTCTGCTGGGTAACGATAGTATATAACGTGATAGTATACAGCACTGCTGGGTAACGATAGTATATAACGTGATAGTATACAACTCTGCTGTGTAACAATAGTATATAATGTGATAGTATACAGCTCTGCTAGGTAACGATAGTATATAATGTGATCGTATACAGCACTGCTGGGTAACGATAGTATATAACGTGATAGTATACAGCTCTGCTGGGTAACGATAGTATATAACGTGATAGTAAACAGCTCTGCTGGGTAACGATAGTATATAACGTGATAGTAAACAGCTCTGCTGGGTAACGATAGTATATAATGTGATAGTATATAACGTGATAGTATACAGCTCTGCTGGGTAACGATAGTATATAATGTGATAGTATACAGCACTGCTGGGTAACGTTAGTATATAATGTGATAGTATACAGCACTGCTGGGTAACGATAGTATATAATGTGATAGTATACAGCTCTGCTGGGTAACAATAGTATATAACGTGATAGTATGCAGCTCTGCTGGGTAACGATAGTATATAACGTGATAGTATGCAGCTCTGCTGGGTAACGATAGTATATAACGTGATAGTATACAGCTCTGCTGGGTAACGATAGTATACAGCTCTGCTGGGTAACGATAGCATATAATGTGATAGTATACAGCTCTGCTGGGTAACGATAGTATATAATGTGATAGTATACAGCTCTGCTGGGTAACGATAGTATATAACGTGATAGTATGCAGCTCTGCTGGGTAACGATAGTATATAATGGGATAGTATACAGCTCTGCTGGGTAACGATAGTATATAACGTGATAGTATACAGCTCTGCTGGGTAACGATAGTATATAACGTGATAGTATACAGCTCTGCTGGGTAACGATAGTATATAACGTGATAGTATACAGCTCTGCTGGGTAACGATAGTATATAACGTGATAGTATACAGCTCTGCTGGGTAACGATAGTATATAACGTGATAGTATACAGCTCTGCTGGGTAACGATAGTATATAACGTGATAGTATACAGCTCTGCTGGGTAACGATAGCATATAATGTGATAGTATACAGCTCTGCTGGGTAACGATAGTATATAACGTGATAGTATACAGCTCTGCTGGGTAACGATAGTATATAACGTGATAGTATGCAGCTCTGCTGGGTAACGATAGTATATAACGTGATAGTATGCAGCTCTGCTGGGTAACGATAGTATATAATGTGATAGTATGCAGCTCTGCTGGGTAACGATAGCATATAATGTGATAGTATGCAGCTCTGCTGGGTAACGATAGTATATAATGTGATAGTATACAGCTCTGCTGGGTAACGATAGTATATAACGTGATAGTATACAGCTCTGCTGGGTAACGATAGTATATAACGTGATAGTATACAGCTCTGCTGGGTAACAAGAGTATATAACGTGATAGTATACAGCTCTGCTGGGTAACGATAGCATATAACGTGATAGTATACAGCACTGCTGGGTAACGATAGTATATAACGTGATAGTATACAGCTCTGCTGGGTAACGATAGTATATAATGTGATAGTATACAGCTCTGCTGGGGTAACGATAGTATATAATGTGATAGTATACAGCTCTGCTGGGTAACGATAGTATATAACGTGATAGTATACAGCTCTGCTGGGTAACGATAGTATATAACGTGATAGTATACAGCACTGCTGGGTAACGATAGTATATAACGTGATAGTATACAGCTCTGCTGGGTAACGATAGTATATAACGTGATAGTATACAGCTCTGCTGGGTAACGATAGTATATAATGTGATAGTATACAGCATATACAACTGTAAAAAAAAAACTCACCTCATGCCCAGACCTACGAGGACACAAAGCATCAATTTCATCAAAGAATATGACGCAGGGGGCGGAGTTGGCGGCTCTTTGAAAGACCTGACGCACAGCTCGCTCGCTCTCACCAACATACTGAAGAGAAACAAAATTACAAATGTATAACATTACGGTCTATAACGCTATAGAACAGGTGCAGGTCATGATGGCAGATGAATTGGTGTGAAACTGATAGACAGACACTGCGGGAGTCAGCCTTCACCAAAGTGGAACAGCAGCTACTCCGCGGGTAACCAAGCTTGGATTGAGTTCTGATAACAATTAACTTAGAAACAAATTTATGTGAAAATGGCAGCAATGCTCCCGTACTCAGCAAATCAGGATCCAGACTGCACTAGAAGTCTAAGGTGGCTTCAGGTGAGGGCATGTTCTGAGTTTAAGTTAGTGTGTAGCAAAGTACGGCCCAGGTTAATGGACATGCTCCCACAGTCCAGTCCTGGTTTAAAAAAACATTATTATTTTCTGAGACAGAAAGCCATGGACCATTTGGATGCACCATGGGTGGTGTGGAGACCACCGATGTAGCATTGCAGCTGGACCCAAGGCTTAGCAAACAGCCAGACTTCCTTCTTAATGCTAGAAGAAGTGTGTGCAGTTCACCTTCAGCTGCTCTTGTTCCTTATGTCATACAGGTGAAACGTTCTATCCAGACTAGAACAGGTTGCCTTGTTATAACAATATCTGTTCACTCTTAATACCAGTAAACCTTTACAACAGGTATCTCAAACTCGCCTCCCCCCTTCCCGACGTTCATGGCCTACAACTCCCAGAATTCTTTGAAATAAAAAGATTGTGGGAGAATTATGGGAGTTGTAGTTCAGCAAAATGTGGGTGTCAGTACTTGAAATGCTGGCTTTAAAACAAGTTTCTGTATGGCTAATCTCCAAATATCTAGGTCTGAGGCTCATTTTGATGCTCTGTGGAGGAACGATTTGAGATATCACAAGGTGACCATACAGTGATTAACTCCTTATCTATATATTTAATCACATGCACGCAATGATATGAAGATAAATCACTGGATAGAATTCTAAAAGTTGAGCAAAACATGTTCAGCTGGTTTCTATGGCAACTGACAAAACTCACCATGTTTAACAGCTCGGGGCCTTTGACGGAGATGAAATTAAGTCCAGACTCATTGGCTACAGCCTAAGAGAGGTAAAACAATAAAAAATTAAAAAAAAAAAAAAAAGAATGCAGATTTTTGAGTTCAGAGATGGCTACAATTCCCAGAATGCTCAACTGATCTAAAAAAAACAAGTATTCAACAAATATCTGCACTGCCCAGACTAGCCACACTGACCGTATTGAAACATAGAAGAGGAATAGTAAATATGTGTCACAGTCTGGAGAGGTTTCAATCTACTGTTTTTGCTTTGTGTATTAAGCACCAACATATTTCAAGGTGCTGTGCAACGGTTAAACAGAAAAGAGAAACACATTGAGGTGAACAAGAACAGTATGTGAAGATGTATGATTAAAGAATTATGGATTCATCATATATAGTAATCTTCCCCATTTATATCAAGGCTGGCTGTAGTCCAGTGGCACCCAGGTTAACCATCACAGCCACATGGCTATCGATACAAATATTAAAGATAAAAAATGTTTCTAAGCATCCTTCTTGTGTTTCAGTATTTCATCTGAATGCAAGGGGAATATATTTTGCTCAGAAAGATGAAAAACTGATTAAGAAATATATAAAAATATACAATTTTAGGTATTTGTGGTAGGATTTTAGTTAGAATATGAGAGCACTGTGGCTCTGGGTCCTTCAAATAATACATAATATTACAGTACAGTTATTTACAGATTAAGTATTCACTCACTTTTGCAAGCAATGTTTTGCCACAGCCGGGGGGGCCTGCGAGTAACACGCCAGCGGGGGCCATCAGGCCGAGAGCCTTAAACTGCTCGGGGTTCCTCACAGGTGCCTAATATAATGGAAAAAATTCACATCAGACAAGTAACCGCACCAGACAGCAGCTCAAACCAGATCTCTCTGTCTTACTACCGTCTGGACAATTAACACCAAGAGGACAGATAACAGTATGTAGTTTAAAAAAAAGATGATTACACTACACAAAGGACAGAAGTAGAAAACGAATTTTCAGGAATTAGACTGCTGCATATAAAGGTTGTGTTAATTTATGACAAGTGGAAAATGAGAGATATTCATAATATGTAAAAAAATAAATAAAATAAAAATTGGTCCTTCTGCTAGACAGCTGCTCAGTCCACCAAGTAATATTTGTGTACAATTCCTTGGTTCTCACCAGTATGGCCATTGTAAGCTCCTCGCGGATGGTCTCCAAGGCTCCGATGTCTGCCCAGGTCACGTCGGGGACAGTCGCAAAGCCTTCTCTCTTGGCAGAAGGCTGGACAGAGGGCAGAGCGTTCAGGAAATCGTCCATCTCGATGCGCAAGCTCTGCAGAACATCCTCAGGTAAGGGGTCCTGGCTCTTCAGCAGCTCCAGCAGTTTGTGAAACTCTTCCTGGAAATAAAAGACCTTTAGCCTACAGCAGTGTATGTTACAAGCCATCATACAGGGAGATGGGCATAAAGGCATTATAAGATGTTTTCCTTTAGCTAGAGGCTATTGAAATTCTAGGATTTCTTTAGGAGTCTAAAGGCCTAAATGTTTTAGATCAGTGCCCCCCATGGAGTGGGAGTGGAAAACACAAGAAGAATCAAGTAAATATAGGGAGCATTTCTGCCTGAAGAAAGAGACCGCTGTTTTATTTAAATCTAAAGCTTTTGAATGAGACAGCTGTCTCTAGGCGATGAAGATCCCTTTAAACTACATTTCCCAGAATCATTGATATGGAATTGAACAATGGCTGGCAATGGAAGATGGAACACTGAGCTCTAATGGGCTTTGCAGGACATGTTTACCCTCTATAAAGATGCGTTGTACTCAATTGTTAGTTTTGTGAAAGTGCCTCATGGGATTTTAATAAATACATTATTTTATCAATTCGTAACCGGTCAGTAGTTATTACAGGGCACGGTATACTATGCCATTCTGAAATATACACATGTTTAAATAGCCTGAGATATTGTGGTTTCTCACAAGAAAGGTTTCTCCAAAAAAATGTGTTTTCAAATTTCTCCATTACATTTTCACAAAAAACAACCACCTGAATCTGGGTTTATTTGATCAGGGGATGTTAATGCCAATACTTGTTTTTCAGGGACAACGAAAAATCATTTAAAGTAAATATACAGAAAATTGATTTATTATTCACTTCCTGTAAACTATAAAGAATTTCCCTTTTAGAACATACACAAATACCCGATACATTGGTATACATCATGTACATGCTTATACTAAATCTGCCGCTTTCTTGAAGATGTGAATTAATAGCTATAAAATGAGTTCAAGCTACATATGGTATGAGCATAGATATAATGCCCTTTGTATATTGTATGCAGAGCTGTGTGCATTGCTCTAAGGACAAGCCTGGAAGACAGGGCTTAGTTGGGTTAATGCTTGCGTCTGACTTGACGAACTTGGCCGATATCAGTAATGGCCTAGCAGTGCTTAGCGCGGACATCATGATATGAAGGTGGTGCAAAGCTCTGCATATCAGCTTTTGGGAAAGTCAATATGTTTTTAATGCTAGGTTATGCTTCTTAAAAAGCTAAACTATTAAAAACACACAATGCATCCCAACGGAAAGTCTCCGTGCGGCACCTCATTCCTGGCTTGTGTTTTCCTGCAGCCAGATAAGATTTCATTTTAAGGACGTGCACAGTGAATATTGCTGTTATACGTTTGGCAATCCGTTGCACAAACAACGTAGGGATGTAAATTATAAGGAATTCCACTTTCAGAATTTCTTCAGAATTTTTCGTGCAGCCAGGTACAATGTCATTACATTGTGTAATAAGTCAATACAGAGCCTAACCCTCGATGCTTAACTCTTTCCCTCCCAATCTCATACATCGGCTATCGTTCCACCACGCGATTTAGCAGGCAGGTAATGTAACTATTCCTCTCTAAAAGGACCATCTACGCTGGAAGTAATCAGATTTTATAGAGGGCTCGCAATTTCCACTTGCATCAGGCAATTGGCAAGTGAAAAGTTAGTCTTGACAAATAGATATTTACCCCTGGAGTATATGCTAGGGCTTGGAGTGGCAAGCAACTTCAAATTGTAAGCCCCAAATTAAGTAAATCATTAAAATGAAATTGAAATGTAAAATTCCATTTAATAAATAAAAAAATTTAAAAAAAAAACACACACTCTCACTCTCTCTCTCTCTCATTTTCAAAGCTCCTGCAGCTAGCTTGTTAAGGGGTTTAGAGTGTTCCTTTAATGTTTAACTGCTGACATTCTGTATATGATTGTTGCTCAAATGAATATTATATTAACATACGTTAGTGTGTTCCGCCTCCGTTTTGTGTATTTGGGGTTTTGATTCTGCATATTCGGAGGTAGATTCTTCTAGGCAGGCCTCCTGTGGTTGCTGATCATCACGTCTGATGAGCACTCTGTTTACGGCACACGTGGCAGCTTCACGGCAAAGCGCCATTAAATCGGCTCCTACATACCCCGGTGTCAGATGTGCGAGACACTGAAAATCAAAGGATTCTGGGAGCTTCAATTTCCTGCACAAAGTCTGCAGAATCCTGAGAAAGGCAACAATCAGGTCAATAGCAGCACAAAGCAGAGATTATTTAGAAATGTTTCTTTCTAAAGAACTGAACTAAAACCCATAGAACACCGCTGATTTATGACCTATTACGTCTCTGGAACAAAACGTTCAAAATCACCTGTAACTTGTGTTAACTATTCTTTCATGACATTCTCTTTTTTTATTTTTTATTTACATTATAGATTTAACAAACTATATAACATTTAAGTCCAGGCACAGCCAGGGCACACAATGCAAATGAAGAGAAGAAATAGAAACATTGTTTAATTTCTCCTCTCTCGGTCTGCTCTCTCTATGCCGACTGCCAGGTACAAACTTATAACTTATTGACCAGGAGTTAAGATGGAGGCGCCCAGTTACAGAATAAAGAGTGTCGATTTCTACATCTAATTTTATTTATACATATAGACATTTGTTAAATACAGGAATAAGTAAACATAGTATTACAAATCAATCAAGTCCTATAGCACTTCAAGTTAGCCCCGTGATTGGCTGAATCAGTTCCTGCTCTGGGCAGAGCTCACTGCAGAGGTAGAATGACTCAATGATGTCTACGTTAGTCTCTCATCCCTCAGATGAATCACATGGTGCTTTTCAGGCAAGTCATGAAATTGAATCTACTCATTACAATGGCCAATGTGCCAAGTTAACACCATAAACATTTAACTCTTTGAGTGTCAGAGCTGGGTTAACAGACTCTTGGGTGTGAGTATAAATTTAGATTTTTGTGTTTGACTATTCTATACCGGGAGCTCACACGCTGGGTGTAATGTGTAGGTTCAGTTACTTATTCCGGTTTAATTCCAAATAATCTTCCTTAGTTTTGCTCCATATGTCCACCCCACCTCCCCACTCCCTCCCAGCATGCACTGCTCCAGAAATAATGCGGTATTGTCATGACTTGTGATTTGGCACCGGTTTAGTGTTATGTCCCACAGTTCAGTCATTAGTTTTCAGTAAACTGGTAACTGCACTAAAAGTCCCAGACATCCTTGCCAAGCCCAGAAAGCATTGGTTAACAGTGATTCACAGGATAAGATTATCGTTGTTATATAAAATCATGTTTTTTATGACTGTCTGGGTTATTTCACGGCGTGAGCCAAGCTCACCGAAGAAGCCTAAAGAGTGTGTGCAGCTTTTTATTTTTATCTGTTCAATTTACAATTTCTGCATTTTTAATGAATTAGTGATATAATGTATTCAAAAAGAAAAAAATTATATTAACAGTTTAGCGCCAGCCTGGAGAGCTATTAAAATAAGGTAGTCTGTTGCACCAAACCAGGTTACAACGGGAACATACAATTCCTGAGCAGCGAGTTCCAAACACCTGAAAAAGCCTACATTTTCTAAGTATCTCCAATAGAACACACTTGGACGCATGGTGGTGTGTATTGATCGGGAAGGATACATTACATTTACCTTAGTCTTGCTCCTTCATCTGGTATACCCAGGCAGATCTCACGGTCAAACCTCCCAGCGCGTCTCAGAGCTGGGTCCAGAGCGTCTGGGCGATTCGTAGCTCCAATGACGAGGACCTGGGCATTCACTGCTGAACTGTTTAAGTCTGTGAGTAGGAACAATGAGACGGAACTTTAAAAAACTGTGCAAATAAAATTACTCACATGAAACGTTAAAGAACAGAAACAGAGAATAAGCTGTAATAACAGATCTAGCGGGGGCGGGGCCTGACTGCCATGGAGGGAAGACGTGCCTAACTGAAGCTCCTGACTAATCTGTGCAAAAAGCTAAAAAGGCACCTCCAAACCTCATGAAACGGCACACACTGAACCCAAGCGACGACCTGGTACTCAGTCCACACGGTGAACCAGTGATGCGGCCCATGAACGGACAACAGACAGCAGGCTATACCCGCGGAGGCATACGGCCGGGAGCGCGATGGAGGGGAGCGGTGGCCAAGTTCCCAGCCTGGAGCGGCCCTAGAGCTGATTGCCACAGGCGATTGCCCCGCAACCCCCCCTATGGACCGGTGGCGGTGATCCCGGTCCACTATTGGGAGTCCTCCCAGCCATGGCAGACACAGAGAAACCCATTGGAGGACCAAGAGACTCACTTAAGATGGCGGCGACCACGCGGCCTGTGAGCAGCCAGGTGGAACAACAAGCCCCTGTGTCCAGCTTGGAACAAATATTTATAAATTCCTGGCAGAAGCTTGAATGCAGACTGCGACAGGGAATCCAGCAGATATCAAACTTAAGCTCCCCACCATGCCATTCACTGCCCGACCCACAGCGAAAATCGGCACACCCGAAGAGACCCAAAACTGCGAGAAGGCGGCGGAGAAACAGGCAGGCACCTTACCCGTGCAGGGTGATGAAGAGAAGAACACCGCAGAACCTAAACACTCTAAAACCAGCAACGATATCAGAGGAAGAGGCTCTACCTAGGTTGCGGCTCATACACAGTGCCCCTCACAAGCTTAGGAACAAGCAGCAGCAAGAACCCGCAATGAAGGACCCGGCTTGGAGGGCACGCAAACAGCAAAGGCCTCTGAAACCCTCAGCAGCACGGAGGTGGGCACCGACCAGGAGCAAACCTCAGCCCTGCATCGAGCCCAACAAGACACGGAGAGCCTTGATTCAGGACACTGAAATGCACGGCCCCTTACTGGTCACTCAAAACCTGGCACACATCAGCAGCGACAGGGACTATGCTCTGCTGAAGCGAGGCATAGGGTAAATGGGGGCTATGGAACGGCAGCAACAGAGGGCCCTGCTGACTATACTTTACCTGCGAACTGACTCACTTACTAAACAAACACAGTCAGCAGTTTACATGTCTCAAACAACTCACCTATGAACTCACTGCATTGTTTTGCCTGCAGCTAAGTCTGACTCACAAATTTGGTAACCTAATGCTATGGTATACCCTTCATTCTGTGTCTCTGACTCTTCTCAGCTGTTAGGCTCGCTTTGATTTTTTATTACAGCGAGAATCTAAGCAGTTATAAATATAGCATAATCATAAATGTTGGACCCTCACAGAAAAGCAATGCCATGTGTTCAAATTAACCTTAAACAAGACCAAACTAATTATAAGCTTGTCTAGCTTAGCATGTTTAAACTAACTAACTAATGTTATAAAGCAAGATATTTTTATGTTTTCTTTAAAAAAAAAAAAAAAAAAATGTGCTGTTTAATCTGCCACGCTTTAAATTGCAAAAATGTTATGAAAAAGCCTGCAGCTGCTGTTGTGGCCATGCATGCCTGTTACTTGAACACAATGAAAATAAAGAATTAAAAAAAAAATTAATAACAACAGATCTAGCATTGGGCTGTAATATCAAACCACAGGAGCACCCTCAAAAGCATTGGGTTTAAAAAAAAAAAGTTTTCTGCCAGGTATCATTTGAATAAATAACTTTACTCATGGTTTTAATTGAACAAAGGAAACACTCAATTCTGGTCTGTCACTCTCTGGACAACTTTCAATGCAAAGCAGACAGCGAAAATACAAATCGGCCACTACCGAGATATTTACAGTGCCCCCCCCAAACCAATTTGAATCACCTCTAGATTTGCATCTAGCAAGAGATATTTTAATATATTTAAATATATGCCTTGAGTGTCACTTTAGCAGCATAAACACCGGCCCATTAACAGCAATGCATCTACCAGACAGCGAACATGATAGAGACAGCAATGCTACGTGCAAACAGTTAAACACGATAGAATTATACTTCACATGGTTTAAACGGGCACGAAGAGAGATTAGTATATTATTCACAGCACATAATAGGAAGGATGAAAATTATTAAACAAGTAAAGATTAGGTTTGTTATTGTGTTGCTTGTGTTAAGCCAAACCGATTTGTAATTAATTGTATATTATTAATGAGCATAGCACTAGATTATTTTCATACCATTTATCAATTTCTGCAGGAGTCCACTACGTTTCTATTATGCATCTTTTGGAGTGATCTAACTGTATAGATATATGATCCATTATTATCTATAAAACTCCAGTGTATACCGTTAAATAAAATATTAACCCTGTCTGCTGCAAAAATTGCCTTCAATGGGGACGTGAGCGTCAGAGCTGGACCATGGATCAATGGAAGAAGGTTGCCTTAGAACCAATACAAATGTTATGGGGCTCACTGTATTAAAGCTGAATTCTGAAAACAAGCATTTTGTAAAGAAATAAAACAGCCTGTGAAGAATACAATTGGTAACGCTTACATTTTATGGCCGTGGACATTTTTTTCCCCCCTAATACTGACAGGAAGGCTAAAACCTAAAGTTTGAGAAATGCACTTGATCATGGGCAAAGAGGCATTTTGCAAAAAGTGTTAAAGGACTACCTACACCTCAAAATCACTTTAGCTTGCTGAAGTGCTTTTAGTGTGAGGAGTACCATAGTTTCTATGAGAAATCAGAACTTTTATAAATGAACCAAAAGATCACTCCACTGGCTGTTAGCTCCCAGGAGAGAACAGAAGTGGCAGGCACGCTTTAAGATTGACTGCCTCCCCCTCCTCCTACACAGACCTCATAAAAACTCCTCAGCAACACACATGGGCACCAATTCTCAATGATAAGCCTCGGATTGGTTTTTCTCCATAAAGAGACTGAACAGGGGAGGGCTTGCTAAGACTGTGGTCCATAAAATCTGCAGCCTTTTTTAGGATATACACCCAATGAGAAAAAAAAATCCATAATTTATAAAAGTTTATATCTACTAACTAGGGATCCCCTTCCTCCCTCCCCTCAAGTGGACAGTGGAGTGTTCCTTTATTTAGCATAAACCTGCAAAAAAGGGGAAAATGACCAATTCTAGCCGTGGGTATTTATGGCTTTATTCATTGCTCATTTCATTGACCTTGTCAAACTAAGTTGATTTTACTGGGTGTTGAACCTACAGTAAGGGCACCAATAACAGAGCTATCTCGCAGACAGCACGACGTACTACTTACCATCCATGCAGGTTAGTAGTTGGGCCACAATTCTCCTCTCCATGTCTTTGGAGGCGACCTCCCTTTTGGGGGTGATGGCATCGATCTCATCTATGAAGAGGATACACGGGGCACTGGACTGGAAGGATGAATAGGACAATTAGTGTGACAAAGCTCACAGGCAGCGCGGTCTCAATTATCGGATTACAGACACAAATCCCAGGAGCAGACCTGAAGCAGGCAATCGCTTAAACCTGAGATACATGAATGAAAATAAACAGTCCAGTCTGCTGGACATCACACACTGAACTGGGAGTCATGAAATACTGATAAATCAATTAAAACGGCTATTTTGGCCGATATCTTTCCATTCTGCCAAATGTCCACAAATCCCAGTGTAGTGTATGAGCCTGCACACTGCTTATAATAAGTCAAACCACGCAAGGCGTGAATACTAAATACTGTGTGTTTTACTAAAAACGTAGATCCCACAAATCCAAAATGTATTTTTCTCCGATAGATACAAAAGCCTAAGTCCAATAAAAATATTAAATGTTATTTGTGTCTGCCTTTCGAGAATCACTGATAATATTGCACGAGTCCGGGCATAGAGCGCCATCTGTGGGTGAAATTCTCATAAACGCCCTTTTTTTATAGCTAGGTTGGAACTGGGAACAAAGCTAGGGCGCCCTCTAGTGGTTCCATAGAACAAATACCTTAATCAGTCATCACATAGCAGAGAGAGACTGACTGTAACCTTGGCACAGCGCAATGAAAATGACAGTTTAATAAGAAAAAAACCGCTACTTTCCTATGAGTATAATATTCATCAACAGATTTGTTGGTTATTTCCAATGTGCAATGAATCCCTGCATATTAAAGGGGTATCCAAGCACCATAACCACTGTGGCATAAAGGCCTGAATACGTAACATTTTTAAACTCTTGCCATATTTGTGATTTCATATTATAGTCGGTCCCATAATTAACCTCTGCCATTCTACTGACATCATATGGGAAGCTATAAACACATTTCTAAAGTATGAGCTGCTGGCTTGAGCCGTTCAGGTTGTCTCAGTTTGGTTCCAGGAGCTGTGGCCGCTGTTCACTAAGCACGGAAGGAAGCGACTCTGTATGCACAGCTCCTGCATGTGAATGACACACACTCAGATAGCTAGACTTCACCACAGACGTTCGGTGAGTTGGAGGATGGAGATAAAGTCCTGGGAATAAAATTTTATTGAAAATAAATAAATAAAAAAAATGGATTGAATTTAACTAGGAATGTTTCCAGTGACAGCTTCCTAGCACTGGAATACCAAATGGATTACACTTGGTTACACTGATTACTAAATTGGCTAAATCTCCCATGATGCTAAACCACACAAAATGGCTGCTACACAAGTTTGGGCAGCAGAGAAGGTAAAGGGCGTATTTCTCACCAGAGCTTGGTCAAAGAGCTCTCGGAGTTTCTGCTCGGACTCCCCGGAAACACCAGATACCATTTCTGTGGCAGCAACTTTTAACATTGGCAGATCAAGTTCCTGCAAAGAAAAACAAATCACAAAAATAAATTTATTCAAATTTCAAAGCAGCCGCCTGGACTAGAACGTCTCAGCAACCTGAACAGCGCCATTTATTGTAACTATTTATTGAGCAACACTAAGCAGCCTAGCCACCGGAGCTCACTGGAGTGGTTCGGTTGCATAGAGTATCCTGGCTCCATCACAGGGCTTAACATTAAGTAATAAAAGAAAATGTGTGACTCTATTCTTAAACAGTTCAATATTAAATCATGACAGCCATACGGGACTCTAGGCAACATAAACACTACAGCCAGTTTAGAGTGTCCCCTGACAGCGAATTCAGAGCGTCCCCTGACAGCGAATTCAGAGCGTCCCCTGACAGCGAATTCAGAGCGTCCCCTGACAGCGAATTCAGAGCGTCCCCTGACAGCGAATTCAGAGCGTCCCCTGACAGCGAATTCAGAGCGTCCCCTGACAGCGAATTCAGAGCGTCCCCTGACAGCGAATTCAGAGCGTCCCCTGACAGCGAATTCAGAGCGTCCCCTGACAGCGAATTCAGAGCGTCCCCTGACAGCGAATTCAGAGCGTCCCCTGACAGCGAATTCAGTGTCCCTTTACCACGAGCTTAGTGTGCTCCTTAACAGCGAGCTTAGAGTGCTCCTTAACAGCGAGCTTAGAGCGTTCCTTTACTGCGAGCTTTGAACGTTCCATTACTGCGAGCATAGAGCGTTCCTTTCCTGCGAGCTTAGAGCGTTCCTTTCCTGCGAGCTTAGAGCGTTCCTTTAAAGACCTGCTTGCTAGAGAACCAGTCGACCCATAAACTGTGATCCACCAAACCATACCCCCTCAGCAGTTTTTATGAAGCTTGAAATAACAAATTTTAGGCAACTTTTACTTCACTCTGGCGCAGGACATTATCATGGAGTTCAAATTATTATATCACAAAGAGTGGAAAGCTGAGGGCTATTTAGTAAAACACATTCTGACATGCTGTATTTCAGAGGATGCATTACCTGCTGTCCTGCTAAAGGCTCCTGTAATATTTTACCATATCCCAGGGGTCTGAAGAACCGTCACAACTTACCAAAGCAATGGCCGGATCCAGTAATATTTTACCATATCCCAGGGGTCTGTGAAGAACCGTCACAACTTACCCCACCAGTGGCTGGATCCAGTAATATTTTACCATATCCCAGGGGTCTGTGAAGAACCGTACAATCTTACCCCACCAATGGCTGGATCAAGTAATATTTTACCATACCCCGGGGTCTTACCCCAGCAATGGCCGGATCCAGTAATATTTTACCATACCCAGGGGTCAGTGAGGAACCGTCAAGTCTTACCCCTGCAATGGCCGGATCCAGTAATATTTTACCATATCCCAGGGGTTACATAGTTACATAGCTGAAAAGAGACTTACGTCCATCAAGTTCAGCCTTCCTCCCAAATGTTGTTGCTGTTGATCCAAAAGAAGGCAAAAAACCTGGTCTGAAGCGCTTCCAATTTTGCCACAAACTAGGAAAAAATTCCTTCTTGACCCCAAAATAGCAGTCCGATGTCTCCTTGGATCAAGCAGCTATTACCCCACTAATTAGAAATTATATCCCTGTATGTTATGTTTTTGTAAGTATTTATCCAATTTCAGTTTAAACATCTGTATGGACTCTGACAAAACCACCTCTTCAGGCAGAGAATTCCATATCCTTATTGTTCTTACTGTAAAAAACAGTGGCTGGATCCAGGAATATTTCACCATACCCAGGGGTCAGTGAGGAACCGTCAAGTCTTACCCCTGCAATGGCCAGATCCAGTAATATTTTACCATATGCCAGAGATCGGTGAGGAACCCCAAGTCTTACCCCAGAAATGATCGGATCCAGTAATATTTTACCATATCCCAGGTGTCGATGAGGAACCGTCAAGTCTTACCCCAGCAATGGCCTGAGCCAGTAAGGTTTTCCCACATCCTGGGGGTCCGTGCAGTAGAAAGCCTCGAGGCGGCACCACACCTAGGTGCTGGTATACCTCCGGGTGTCGCATGTGGATCATCATCTTACATACTTCCTGTGCAGACAGATTATAAACACTTATCATGTCTAAACTGTTAGGACATTATATTTACAGGCAGTTTATCACAGGTTAAAGGGACACTTCAGGAGAGAAAGCTGCAAGGCTGCATCTCACCGTTTTTGTGATTCCTCTCGTTCAAGAACCAAAAATGCAATCTATGTGCAATATTCATCGGGTTTATCAGCAGAAAATGTATAGCAGCTCACAATATAGTGACTGTGCCTTCCCAATGTACTATGTGCCTATAACAATACAATGGATGAAGGAGCCTTTGCGTACTTATATATTGTCCTATAACTGAAGAATGGTAAAACCAAGTTAAATGGTCCCTTTAGGCACCATAACAACTTCATGCTACTGAAGTGGTTATGGTGCAAAAATCTGTACCCTGCAGCCTTTCCTTTTCAAAATGTTTCAGAGATGAATTCCTTGTTTTTCTCCTGTGTGTAGGGAGGTATCTGTCTTGTGCAGGTGTGGTTTCTGGTGTCAGCACAAACACACGTTAACTCCAGACACCTTGAACCGTCTTGCCTGCGGCTGGGTGAGTTAAACAGTATCACAGCCCCGCCTAAAATTGTGACTAAAACATATATATATGAAAACAGGGGGCTGCACTCATCTAAACATGCATACATGGGGTGCTGCTGGGGCCAATTCATGCAATACACAGGATCCAGCGCACTCACTCATCCACTTAACAGTAACTTCAAAGCTTATTTATATATTTAGGAGCCTAGGCCAACTCCTTGGTTTTGCACCCCACCCTGTCACAGGTGCCTCATTCCAGGGCCCTATTTAACCTTGACCTGCAGAGAGCCCCAGATGGAATGCCCCCTCCTCCCCCCAAGTAAGCGGATTAATCTCATTATGCAATGTTTGATCATATACTGTAACTAAACCCCCATTATTTGTGCCCAGATTAGGTGTTTTTGAATAAAACTGATGGAATCTGTGAGCTTTGAAGTTGCTGTTTAATGGATGAGTGAGTGCACTGGATCTTGTGGTATATATATATAAAAATAAAAATCAGATAATACTAATACTGGTACCATGTTTGCATCCTTTTGTTTTATTAAACACACGCCCCTTAGAACAACGTTTCATTAAAACGCACCTTGAGAGTATGGTCATTCCCCCCGATATCCTGAAAAGAGAATGAGGACCTCTGCAGCTCGTGGACTTTTCCTTTCACTGAAAGCAAAGATTTAAAAAAAAAAAAAAAAACATTTAAAAGATCACAGGGAAAAGAAACCACAGTGAGGAAAAAAGGATATTATCAGCATGCTGGTCCGACTCCCCACCAGGCCCAGCACCGTATGTATTAGGCCAGGAAACAAATGAATAAAGAGAGTGCAAGAGGATCATCACCCAGTACCCTAAAGGGCAACAGGGGTATGGGGGGCATGTTGACTGTGTTTTTTGTTTTTAACCTTGACTCCCCCTGGCACCGGTCTGGAGTCTTTAATAAAGCTGTGCAATACGTATTATTGGAGTACATAAGCGTTAAACCTTTTGTTGAAGGAGCTGCAAGATTTACTACTTTGTGAAACTTATTAAACAAGAAGTTAAAAACCCACGTGAGAGATGTAGATTAGTTTTTATAAACAGGCCATCACGCAGCGAAAGGCAGAAATTGGCACAGGATCACCAACAGAAATGGTGCAAAAAAGTTTTAAAACAGCAGCTATTACCACGGCAACAACTGGAGTGGACTTATTCCTTTCGTTTCCACGGCTATTGCCACAATAATAGAATGTTTTCCCTTTATCATGCTCCGATATAGTGTGCTAAGCTGGGCAATTAAAGTCTCCGACCTGCCACGGGATTGCACACTTTCAGAGTATTTGAAGATTTTCTAAATTTGTTTGTGAATATTGACATAGTTAAAAATAGAATTCAGACTGGAATCTGTATTTAAATGGTTAATAAAATGACCATGGCTCCAAATCTTGAACTGGCAGTAAATGATCAAACTGGGTAATAATGTGCCTTTGTCTAATTTAACGGGCATTGCGTCTACACACTTCTATCACAGAAAACTAGAGTGGCCCATAAAAAGATCGCTCCACCATGTTTTAAAGCATTTAGGGGTCAGCCTGGTAGCCATCGCTGCGGTCACCAGTTAACGGCAGAAGAGGTGTCAGAGCAGTTCATGATATAGCGGTGTCAGAGCAGTTCATGATATAGCGGTGTCAGAGCAGTTCATGATATAGCGGTGTCAGAGCAGTTCATGATATAGCGGTGTCAGAGCAGTTCATGATATAGCGGTGTCAGAGCAGTTCATGATATAGCGGTGTCAGAGCAGTTCATGATATAGCGGTGTCAGAGCAGTTCATGATATAGCGGTGTCAGAGCAGTTCATGATATAGCGGTGTCAGAGCAGTTCATGATATAGCGGTGTCAGAGCAGTTCATGATATAGCGGTGTCAGAGCAGTTCATGATATAGCGGTGTCAGAGCAGTTCATGATATAGCGGTGTCAGAGCAGTTCATGATATAGCGGTGTCAGAGCAGTTCATGATATAGCGGTGTCAGAGCAGTTCATGATATAGCGGTGTCAGAGCAGTTCATGATATAGCGGTGTCAGAGCAGTTCATGATATAGCGGTGTCAGAGCAGTTCATGATATAGCGGTGTCAGAGCAGTTCATGATATAGCGGTGTCAGAGCAGTTCATGATATAGCGGTGTCAGAGCAGTTCATGATATAGCGGTGTCAGAGCAGTTCATGATATAGCGGTGTCAGAGCAGTTCATGATATAGCGGTGTCAGAGCAGTTCATGATATAGCGGTGTCAGAGCAGTTCATGATATAGCGGTGTCAGAGCAGTTCATGATATAGCGGTGTCAGAGCAGTTCATGATATAGCGGTGTCAGAGCAGTTCATGATATAGCGGTGTCAGAGCAGTTCATGATATAGCGGTGTCAGAGCAGTTCATGATATAGCGGTGTCAGAGCAGTTCATGATATAGCGGTGTCAGAGCAGTTCATGATATAGCGGTGTCAGAGCAGTTCATGATATAGCGGTGTCAGAGCAGTTCATGATATAGCGGTGTCAGAGCAGTTCATGATATAGCGGTGTCAGAGCAGTTCATGATATAGCGGTGTCAGAGCAGTTCATGATATAGCGGTGTCAGAGCAGTTCATGATATAGCGGTGTCAGAGCAGTTCATGATATAGCGGTGTCAGAGCAGTTCATGATATAGCGGTGTCAGAGCAGTTCATGATATAGCGGTGTCAGAGCAGTTCATGATATAGCGGTGTCAGAGCAGTTCATGATATAGCGGTGTCAGAGCAGTTCATGCTATAGCGGTGTCAGAGCAGTTCATGATATAGCGGTGTCAGAGCAGTTCATGATATAGCGGTGTCAGAGCAGTTGTCACGCTATAGCGGTGTCAGAGCAGTTCATGATATAAGCGATTGTCAGAGCGGTTCATGATATAGCGGTGTCAGAGCAGTTCATGATATAGCGGTGTCGGAAACAGTTCATGATATAGCGGTGTCAAGAGCGGTTCATGATATACCGTGTCAAGAGCAGTTCATGCTATAGCGGTGTCAAGAGCAGTTCGCGATATAGCGGTGTCAGAGCAGTTCGCTGATATAGCGGTGTCAAGAGCAGTTCATGATATAGCGGTATCAAGAGCAGTTCGCTGATATAGCGGTGTCAGAGCAGTTCGCGATATAGCGGTGTCAGAGCAGTTCATATTATAAGCGGTGTCCAGAGCAGTTCGCGATATAGCGGTGTCCAGAGCGATTCCGCGATATAGCGGTGTCGGACAGTTCATGATATAGCGGTGTCAGAGCAGTTCACGATGCCGTGGTGTCAGAGCAGTTCATGATATAGCGGTGTCAAGAGCAGTTCATGCTATAGCGGTGTCAGAGCAGTTCATGATATAGCGGTGTCAGAGCAGTTCATGATATAGCGGTGTCAGAGCAGTTCATGATATAGCGGTGTCAGAGCAGTTCATGATATAGCGGTGTCAGAGCAGTTCATGATATAGCGGTGTCAGAGCAGTTCATGATATAGCGGTGTCAGAGCAGTTCATGATATAGCGGTGTCAGAGCAGTTCATGATATAGCGGTGTCAGAGCAGTTCATGATATAGCGGTGTCAGAGCAGTTCACGATATAGCGGTGTCAGAGCAGTTCACGATATAGCGGTGTCAGAGCAGTTCATGATATAGCGGTGTCAGAGCAGTTCATGATATAGCGGTTTACTTAGCCCCCTGTCAGGACAGTGCTGAAACATTCTCTGGAAAAAACAACTTACCTTTATTCATCAGAGCAGATTCTATGTCCTTGTCTACATCGTAAGAGCCAGACTTTCCTTTTCGGAACTTCTTAAACTTCGGTTTCTTTTTCTCACTCTCCAGGAGAGAGACGTCTACGGAATTCTAAACAGAATAACAAAGTATCAACCATGGAACCAGAAGGACGATGCTAAAACATGGCTGTTTGCAATGTGAAGGAAACTTCCTCACTCAAGCTGCGAAAAGTGCCGGTCATGACAATTTCTTGTCACTCACACGGTATTGTATCTTGATCTACAGATCGAGCTCAGTTTTACAATCTGTTTACCAGTTTGTAAGTGATTTTTAATGAAATTTCAATAAAGGATTTCTATCTAACCTTAAGTTTCTTATTGCACTTAGAATCACTGAACAGTTCAAACAATAAAGTTAATTAGCTTGTCTGTTTACATCCCAGGCTCTGATTGGCTACTTACACACTATGCTCTCAGCAGCCATTTTGAATTAATGAGTGTTACTGTGTGTCTGATAACCTGTGATACAGTTACTAGACAGCAAACAGCTAGAATTTCAATTGGTAATTTAGGATACACTTACTGTAGCTTAGGTAGATGGAAAATGTATCTGTTGGTAATAATGTTTTAACTGATATATATTATATAAAATACTTAATGAAAAACAGCACTTTAATCGCAAACTGCCTGGTAAAATTATTCGGTGCATATTCTTATTTTGGTTTTTTACATTTCCCTTATGCAACCATTGTCACCAGGAAACAATGGGAGGTTTATTCAGGTTTATTCATTTTAAAATGCAATAAATACCAAATTGCAAAATGTCAAGAAAGCTTAGCTGTAAATATCACTGGGCTAGAGTTTTTTTTTCCAAAACAGCTACTTTTGGGTCTGATTAAACAGTGAGTATATAGCTAAGAAACAAAAAATTGGACAAGACAAATTCAGGTGCCTGGGATTTTTTTTTTTTTTTGTCTTTTAATAAATTTGCCTTGGTCATGTGGAAGAAATATATAAAAGAAGAGACTAGCAATAATTTAGTTTTGTATTAGAGCTAACCCTTTTTCCAAACGAATCCTTCCAACAAACATTAAATCTCATTAGGACTCTGGGGGACAACGCACTGTCTACACTTCTCCCACTTAAACAGTTAAAGAGTCGGGCAAAACATTTTAAGCTCTGCGGTTGCTTTAAATAAATGTTTTCACCATTTTTGTTTCTGTACCTGTTTGGGTTCGGTTGTCTGGTCTCCTTCCACATCCTCACTCAAGTCTATTAAGATGCTCTTCTCGATAGCCCTGCTCGGGGTTTTATCGATGAACCAGCCGCCTTCTGAGGCCCTGGTGCCCCGTGGAGTACCGTCAGCACGTGCTGCTTTGTTAGGAGCAGGGGTGCTGGTGTCTGGATTCTCATTTTTGGAAGGGGTATCCAAAATGGAATCAGCATTTCCTTTCCGGTACAAGGACAGCAGTGAGTTATTCAGGTGATTGGATGACTGAAAGAATAAAAATATATATAACAAACAGAGAGATGAAACAGAAACAAATACAGAAAATTGCTAAACGTTAGAAAATGTTACACTGGAGTGCAGCAACCTCAACTCAGGACTAGAAAAATCGATCAAAAAAATATAAAAGTCAAAAGTCCCACTTGGCACATGAACACACACTCTTACCTACTCACTGGCACTGAAGTCCATTTGCAATCTGTGGTTAATTTGCATCCATTCCACGCGTACTATAATTATATTATATTTTACTTTCTGTTCTCTCAGATCTCAATGTATTATTTTTTTTTAAATACATATATAAAAATTGAGCCCATCTGATCCCTCTCACAACCTACCGGTTGATCTGTATAGACATCGCTGTCTGTGGAGTCCTCAGAAAAACTTTCCAGATCTCTGCAAATGAAAGCAAAACAAGTAAAATATAAAAATTACCGAGTGCTAAAGTGGAAGATTGAATAAAAAAAAAAAAAAAGAGTTGACACATATCCACACTGCCCAAGTGTCCCAAATTGAGAAAGAATGTCCTGGTACGGATATCTATAGGGTCACACTTCAATAAAACAATTGAAGAAAAAGATTACATTTCACTTCTTACAGTCCAGACTGGTCGAACAATGTGTTACACATATAGTTAATTAGTGGTTGGCATCTTCTGAGCCAAATATAACACTATAACCAAATCTTGCACTCCACCATGAGCAGAAATGTGGTAACATTAAGGCGATCCGAATTCCATGTTATATCAGAAACAAAAGCATAAAATGAAATTAGGAAATGACAGTGAAATAAAGAAGGGGGGGAAGGAGAAAGACAAACTACACGTCTGAAACTCAACGCGTTTCACGTCCACACGGGACGTTTTGTCAGGAGCTTTTTAGCCCAAGTCAGCTTTCCGGGAGCGGCTGAGTGATATTCCATTTACAGTGGTCTAGCCCATTATTCTCATGCAATATATGTTGTGACTACATCACTATTATTATCATTAATATAGCGGCGACATATTCTGCTGCGCTTTGCAGTTATAGAAATGGGACTTTTGAAGGCCCTGCTTACAATCTATGAGGATTTGAAGTAAGCGGATATATATTGTTAGGTGTCTTCCAGGTGAGATGATTCTAAGGCAGAGATATTACCATTGATCTAACCAGCCAATGTAGGCAGTATTAGCTCGGTCCAAATGTGGCCTGGATGAACAAAATATGGTTAAAAATGTGGTCACTTTTCAGTATTTCATTAAGATATATTCTTTATAAAGAAATACTGATCTAGACTGCATTGAAATTCCAACACATTCCAAAGATACCATACCAAAGTACGGAGTAATTTGTCTTACGGTAAAGCCAGAGGTTGACAATAGCTGAGAAAAGGTGGAGCTATGCTGCCAACTTTTGTCCAATCCCAGCAGCTATCCCAAATGACAGCTAGGGGATTCAGGCTTTGTCTGTGAAGGATCCCAAAGTCTTGTGGGATCCTCCATAGACGTAGTGTTGTACTCCATAGAAACAAAGCAACTAAATCGCCAGGAGATGAAAAGCACTGGGGGATCTGTCAGTTTTGGTGGTCTTTGTGAAATACGCACTTCTCAAATATTTACAATATATTTAAAACATTTTCTTGGAATTCTGTTATTTTAACCACATGAGCACAAAGGCATATTTGTAAAAAAAAACAGCTGCATTTTCCAAAAGAATATGGACATATCTCCTAGATTCACCCACCAGTAGCGTAAGCAGCCTGTGGACAAAGACTAAAGTATAAAATAATAACACAATATTAATGCAATGCAGAATATTTATAAAATAGCCATTTAATATGACTTGTATAACCTCAACCTTGAAGTGTTAATTACTGGGTTACAATGTATCCTTCTATGGAGTTAACTATTTCTCCTCGAGAGTTAGATTTTTGAAATCTCATTAGATATGGTCTCTATCTGCCTACTAATTCTGTCAACTGCATCCTGTAACTTTAGTTAAACCATACTTGCCGGCAGATAATTGGCCAAATCTGTTAAATCTGAGTGTTCACTTACATATTTCTATCATTTGGCTTAAGATTTCAGCTGTTGAGTTGCATCTCAACAGGATGAGATCCATATTCCATTCAGTGTAATCTGGGAGCGTTAGATAATCTGGACATTGATAAATCTTGCGAGCAATGTCCGGAATTCACAGTCCAAATACCTTCAGATGGTCCTGCATTATTTTTGCTGGTTCGTATTGGGCACAATTAGAGTTTAATACATTATACTGTAGATTAGCAAACACATTGCCCATCAGACCAACCAAATGTGCAAATCATCTTAGAAACCAGTTGAGCCTGTGGCCTTCAATGTCTGCAATCTCAGAAATGTCATATCCCAGAATTCGGCACAACCTTAAGTTAGTTACTAGCTGCTGGCAGTAGCTTGTCTGGATGGTAGCCCCATTCATTTAAAACTCTTTGCTATAAGACAGAGAGGGGTGTTGCAAATGGAAAGAAAGCTTGAAGATATTCCAAAGCATCTGCACATCCATAGAAATATGATATACAAACCTTGTGTTTTACACGAGAAATACACAATTAGCTATCCCTTTAGGGAGGAATACATGGATGATTTTAAGCTAAGAAGAAGCACATGCAGGATACACACCCTCCATTTCCTCTTCGCGCTCTCTTGGCTGTATGCTCATCCTCCAGTTGTGCCAACTCATCGTTCTCGCTGCAAATAACTTTAAAAACTAGAAACAAGAGATAGACACCAGTCAGGTGGGAACAGCTGAGAAAGTGGTTCTAGTTCTGCCATGCCTTTGGTTTCATGAGACTATATTTTACAATAATTTGGTTTTAATACATGTTGCACACAGAAGTGGAATTATTTTATTTAATTACACACAGACACAACGGGGCTATAGATGATGCTGGGATCTGGATGTTGGTCTAAATGGGCTGTGGACTAAACAATACTCCAGGAGATGCAGCACCCAGCTTGAAAGCAGGTAAGGTATAGATGGTGCATGCTGTGGTGTATACTGCTTGCCTTTGGCATGACATGTTGTTGATGTTAAAACATATATTAGCCCAAATCTACATCCCCTTGTCAATTTTCCATGGTTGAAATGATGCTTCTAATATGACCGTTTTAATTAAGATGATCACTTCAAAATGAAATGAGGTAAAAAAACTTTATAAAATAAATGTGCTCTTCCCTGGGACAAGCATCTGAAAGAAATTAACGTAAATAAGATACTTCCCCATTGGGTATAAAGCACTAACCTTCCAAGATCCCACAGTTTGTAACAATATAACACTAGAGACCTCTTACTGCAAAAACGTATTTATTATCAAAATAGGGTGGGGGGGGAATGGGAACTTGCACTGCCACCATATTAAGGAAAAAGGAATTTAAGGTAAGTAAAATTAAAATTTATCTAACATATGGTGGCAGTAAGATAGGGATATATCGAGATCCCAAAAAACAACCTGGGCAGGAATTAGGTAACCACTACTGAAAGCACCTTACGCCCGAAAGCTGCTTCAGAAGCAGAGAATATGTCTAGCCTATAATGCTTCACAAAAGGTGTTGAAGGAACACCACGAAGCAGCTCTGGAGATGCTTGAGCCTTTTCCGCCCACGAGATAGCTATAGATCTAGTTGAGTGCGCTTTTAACAATGAAGGCAAAGGCAATTTTGAGGAAGTGTAGGCCAATTTTATGGTATCTACTAGCCATCTAGCCAGACTAGCCTTGGAAGCTGTGAGACATTTGAATTGTCCAAAAAAAAAAAAAAAAAAAAATTGAGAAAAAAAGTTGTTCTGATCTTCTGAAGCCAGATGAACGTGCAATATAAATTCTAAGGGCTCTTCTAGCATCTAGCATATGCCAAGTATTTTCCGTTCAGAGGCAGACGGATTACCAAAGGAAGCAGTACAATTGGTTGATTGATAGCCCTAAATGTGATGACTTTCAGAAGAAAGGATGGTTTTGGATGTAGGACAACTTTGTGTGGAAGGAAAATAGTGAATTCTGGAGAAGATGAGAGAGCCTGAATTTCACTGATTCTTTCAGCAGATGTTATTGCTACTAAAAAGGCTGTTTTAAGAGACAAAAGCTTCAGGGAAATTTCATCCAAAGGTTTGAACGGTTCTTCACAAAGGGCCTTAAGAACAACTGACAAATCCCATGAAGGAAAGAAATTTCTCTTAGGAGGGCAGATGAGCTTTACAGCTTTGAAGAATCTCCAAATCAAAATGTCTGAAGCCAAATTCTTGACCAGGATATGGCTAAGAGCGGAAAGGTGAATCTTGAGTGTAGATAACCCTAACCCCGCATTAAGACCATCCTGCAGAAAATTCAAAATCGTATCTGTAGAAGGAGAACTACTTAGGCAATGATGATCCTTGCACTAGCGAAGAAATTTTGTCCAGATTCTTAAATAAATGACCAACGTAGATTTTCTGGTGGAATTAAGTTAAAACAGGCATCTTTCATCCTTAGCACCTTTGTGATGTAAAATCAGCCTTGCAGCAGCCATACTGTCAATCTGAACATCTTCAAGATTTCTAGGGGAATCCCTGTGTTTTCCAGGAGATTTGTTGATAGTGGAAGTTCCCAAGACCTCAAATCCATTGTCCTCAAGTCCGAGAACCAACTTCGGTTTGGCCAGTATGGAACTACTGCCAGAACCAACGCCTTGTCTGTTCTTATTTTTTGTAGAATCCTTAGAATGAGGCTTACAGGAGGAAACACATAAGCAAGTTTAAAGTGTCAATTGATAGACCATCCAGGACCATAGGAGAATCTGCCTTGAAAAGGGAGGCAAATCTTACTACCTTTGCATTCTTTCTTCTTGCCATAATGTCTATGACCGGCATCCCGAATTTCTCCACAATCTGAGAAAATATCACAGGATTTAGGGACCATCTTGATCTGCTGAGGTCGTCTGCTATAATGTTGCTTATATCCCTTATATGAACATCCTCTAGATGTTGAGCCCATTACATAATTTTTGTGCATAGTATCTGTAGTTTTCTTACCCTTGTACCTCCTTGTTTGTTGATGTATGTGACAGTAGTTTGGTTGTCGGATTGAATGCTTACCGACTTTCCCACAATGAGGGATTTGAATTGAAGAAGGGCATAAAAAATTGTCATCAATTCTTTGAAATTGCATGACTCCTCTCTTTCTTCTACTGACCATATGCCTTGTTTCATATGGTACTGAAGAGGAGCTTCCCATTCTAGATCTGATGCGTCGGTGGTGATGATGATCTAATCCTTTGGTTGAATGACAGACTTGTGGAAAGGATTTGAGTTTCTGTCCAGCATAGTATAGTTGATTTTTTACAGGCTCTGAAATCTCCATTATGGAATCCAAATGTTTACCTTTTTTGGACGATTGTGTCAGGATTTCCCACTGTAAAGGTCTTGATTCTGCTCTGGCTCCTTTTACGGCTGAAATGGTAGAAGTGAGATGTCCCAGAACGCTCATGGCTGTTCTAATAGTGTAACTTGTTTCTCTTAGAAGAGCTCTTATCTCTGATCTTTTTCTTCACAGGAGGTAGATGGATCGAGAGGTCTTTTGACTTGATAATTGTCCTTGTTGGATGAAGTTGTGACTTCTCTAGGTTGATGACCCAACCATGTTTCTTCAGGATTCTGAGAGTCAATTTCACATATTCTACCAGAGCGTTTCTTGAGCTTGTCTTGACAAACCAGTCGTCTAAGTAGGGAATGATTGTGAGAACTTCTTTGTTCAAAACCGCAGTGATAGGTACCAAAACTTTTGCAAATATCCTTGGCGCTGAGGACAGACCAAATGGTAGGGCTTTGAATTGATAATGATGAATCTTGGAACGCTTTTTTATGGCAAATCTTAGGTATTTTCTTGAGACCTTGTTCATAGGAATGCGTAGATACGCATCTTTTAAATCCAGTGTTGCCATAAAATCTCCTCTTTGCAGGACCTGTGTCACTGATGTGATGGACTCCATTCTGAAGTGTTGATATGGAATCATACTGTTTATACCGTTCAGATCTAGAATGGGCCGGAATGACAAATCTGGTTTTGGGACCAGGAACAAACGAGAGTAAGCCCCTTGATAGAGATGGGCCTTTGGAACTCTCTCTATGACCCACTTTTTAAATAGGGTCACAGGGACTGAAAACTAAGCTTGGTTCTTTAAATTTGATTGGTAGGAGGATACTAGGAAATTCGGCTTTGGAGGGCCTGCAAATCTGATTTTGTATCCATTTTTTTAACCAAATTTAGGATCCACAGATTTGGAGTGGTGTCTCTCCATCTGTGAACAAACTTCTTTATCCTTTCTCCCACTTTTATGGCGTCAGAATCTTTTGACTCTATCTGTTCTGAAATCTTTGCGGGTATCAAATTGCGGATCTTTCTTTTGCCTACGAGAAAATCATGGTCTTTCCTAATATCTTTTACGGCTCTTATACTGGAAATTCTTATATCCAGGCCTCCAGGAATACTTCTTGTCTCGAGGAAGCGCCTTCTTAGTTTCCGACATTTGTGGAATCAGTTCTTCTAATGGAGATCCAAATAACGTTTTCCTTTCCAAAGGAAGTTCGCAGAGAGCTGCCTTAGAGGCTGTATCGGCCATCCAGGCTTTCAGCCATAGTGCTCTACGGGAAACAGATGTTAATCCCGTAACACGAGCCGAGGGTATTGTTACTTCTGTTATCATATCTAGAATGTAATCATTAGACAATTTTAGGTTTCTGGATAGGTGTACCATATCCTTATCTTGTTGATCCACTAGGCAATCTTCTAATGCCTGAATCCAGTAGGACTGAGCTTTAGCTACTGAAGCTCCTACCATTGTTGCTTTACATTGGAAACCTGCAGCTTGGTAAGCACGTCTGCAAGAGGTTTCAGCCCTTTTATCCATTGGGTCTTTTAAACCAGACACTTCTGCAATTGGAATGGTTGTCTTTTTAGACAGTTGTGCTACTTGCACATCAACAACAGGCAATTCTTCCCATTTGTCTTCTCTTTTTAACTTGACTACTTGTTTAAAATGTCTGGAGATAAACACCCTCTTTATTCTGGATTTTTCCATTCTCTATTCATGAATTCCAGAATATGTTGCTGTCTTGGCATTGCGTTTTTATTGCCTTCCTCTGGCATATCCTCCGGCAAGGAGATATTAACTTCTTTGAAAAACATTTTTAATTCCTTGTGTGGAAACCCAAATTCCATCAATGAGGAATCACTAGAAGTGTCTGAAAATTCAGACGTGGAACATTCACCAGAAGACAGCTCAGATATAGAAGATGATCTTTTCCGTTTATGTCTTTAAAAAGGTTTCATTGGACTTGCTTGAAGAAGATGGACTTGCCTTTGAAGCTTCTTTAAATGATTCAAAGGTCTGAGCTAGGTTGTCCTGGAACCAAGATAAAAAAGATTTCATGTCCTGTTGCTTAGATCTTTCCAGCGCTAGGACGAACATTGATTGAGATTCTTTTCTTTGTGCCATCTGGTAAAGGCGTAGAACTAATGCTTAGTTTTGTAAGTAGCTTTTTTGGGCACTGGAGCAGTCACTTTGTCCTTTTCCATATTTTCAGGACAGACCGGACTAGACATATGTGCAAAAAACAAAAAAATATATATACCTTTACATTTTGTAAATAAAAAAACCTTAGCAGAGATTTTAAAGATTAAGACCAATAAAGACCAATAAATTTCACCTCTAACCTGTGTGGGGGAGGGGGGCTGGTGACCCGGGAGATCAGTTCTGAGTAGCCTCCATGCTCTCAGTAGGACCTGCACAGGTTTTTATAAAAAAAAAAAAAAATTTAAACTTGGCGCCAAAAAACAGAAGTTCCGATAGCGCATGCGCAGATGCGATATTGGAACTTCGGTGAAACACACAGCATCCCGTGCGGGCATGCGTTCCACCGCTGTGCGCACGTGTCCCATTCGAGCAGTGATTGGCTGCCTCTAGGGGCTGCACACTTGTTCCGCCGGTAGTCGCACTCAGCATAAAAAGCAAGCAGCTCCTAAATGCTCTGTAATCCTGCAGGTTGGAGCAGGACCATGCAGCTCTCCATCAGGTCAGTTCCCCCAGGCTTCAACCTGTGTGCCTCACCAGTCTTCCGATGCTCGTCCATTAGTGTTGGAACAAGAAAAAGAACTGTGGGATCTTGGAAGGTTAGTGCTTTACACCCAATGGGGGAGGATCTTTTTTACATTAATTTCTTTCAGATGCTTGTCCCAGGGAAGAGCACATCCCTATGGTACTGCCACCATATGTTAGGAAAAGTATGTTTTTCTGTCAATGCACCTGGAAATGGTTTGACATAAATGCCCACTGACTCGCTGCTCCATAGTTACTACTCAGAACATGAAAGAAACAATAAAACCAAACACAAGTTGTGAATCAACCCACCTTTTTCTACCTGTATTCTAAAAGCATTTTGTTTTCTCCTGCCATAATCTAGCCTAAAAATAAAAGAAAATAATCATTAGCTCAATTATTCTTATAACCCAACAACTGCATTAGCCAAATCAAGGGAAAATGAAGAAAATAAATCAATACGATACTGAAGTATATTGTATTCTGCCCACTCCTGGGAGATGAAAGGACAGCTAAGTGCTACACAATGGCGCTGTCAGCATCGTGGGAATGTACATTTCGTGATTACAACTTCCACAAATGTTTTTTATTTCTCACATATCTCTGTCAGTGGATTCATTGTTATTCCGCCCTATTACAGGGGTACCTCCAAGGATCAGAGACACAGAGCTAAGATGGGAGAAGGAGTATGACTGACCAAGACAGGGCACATGCAGACAAAGATAAGACGGAAAAGCACAAACCAACTAAGACTGTGTGGTTGATTTATAATTTCCATCTGACCGCTTGATGTCTTGATGGGGCACTATGGTGCTTTTTATGAAATATGTGACTGATTCAGCCTTGTTTCATTGTATAATTCATGGTTCTTACCTGAATGCTTTCTGGAGATCAGCGGCTACAGCAGCGATATCCACAAAGCTACCACATCTGTTGCTGCTCAAATACTGCAAGAAAGAAACATAGGCCGATCAGAAAACAACAGAAAGAACTGCAATCAGATTAATAAACAAGTAACAAAAAGGATATATGTTTACATTTTAGATTGTATACATGAGGACAAGAACTCATAATGTATCGTGGCAAATTATCCCGTCCGTCAAACGTTTTATTATCTCCTTTCTCAATGTAATCACTGCTGTTAAATATGTTGCCAAGAAAATGGTAACAATGTAAGTTTTTTTTCACTAAAACATTGAACTGTAGTGAAATGAAAAAAAAGAGCAAAATTTAGCAATTAGATTTTTCTCTCTCTAAAAACCAATGTTTAGTGAATAAAGCCTAATGCTATTTTTAGTGCATTTTTCATTATTCTAAAAATATCTACATGATAACTGGAATACCAAATAAAAAAATGATGGTGACTGCAGAGGATGGATGAACATTCTTACCGTAACACACAGCCATTTGCTTGGCATTTTGAGCTGCACCGAAGAGCATAGTCCACGGCTGGGACACTCCGCTGCTCAAATCACAGACTTCCCAATGCAGCTCAATGAGAAGTCTTTGCAAGGCAGGTGCTCTGGGCAAGTGCTGCCTCTTGAGTTTAGCTCCACTGAGCTAATCAAACCAGGAAGAAACATTATGGGTTGTCTGATTAACAGCCGGGAAGAGGGGGAGGTTAATTTATAAAAGTGCCAAATTATACTGATATTTTAATTTTTTTCTAAATTGAGAAAAATAGGACTTCAGCAAGCTAAAGTGCCTTAGGTGTGTGGAGTGTTCCTTTACAGTAAGTCTGTCACTTTCTGGGGTCTTTGCATAGTTGACAAAGATCCCAGGTGATGACTGCTGTAAGATCTCAGGATACTCCGTAAAAATAGCCTTTTTCCCAACATCTGTCACTAGCGACAGTTGAGGACCTCACAAAAGACAGTTCTGCCTTTTCTGTAGCTATGTAATGCATAGGAAAATACTTAAAGGGGCACTATAGTGTCAGCAACACAAACGTGTACTCCTGACACTATAGTTCTAAAACAACCATTTAGGTGTTTGTGCCCCCTAACCTTGCATTTGAAGGGTGATGTATTCACCTTTTGCCAGAGCCGCATGGGGCTTCACACATTTGGCATCGTCCCCGTTCTGCTTCCTTGGCAGTCATCATAAAAACTGATTACTTCAGCAAATTACAATGCTTTCCCATAAATGTTAGTGCTCGTTAGATGTGTTCCTAGGCTCTAATGTAAACACTGCCTTTTGAAAAAGCCTTTGAAAAAGCAGTGTTTACAGTAAAAAGCCTGAAGGGAATGATTATACTCACCAGAACAGATATAATAAGCTGTAGTTGTTCTTGTGACTGTAGTGTCCCTTTAAGACAAAGGAGTCTCTACTTTGTTTTATTATATCTTTTGACTGGGATTAAATATCAGTGAAATTCCAACTCAGTGTTTTTCAAATGCACTTGTGGTGGTGGTGGTGGGGGGGGGGACGGACACATATTTCATTTAAGCCAACTCCTACATACCATATAATATAAAAAAATATATATTATTACAAAATAAGTGTTTTAAAGTGATAAATGGTTACAAGGGGAACATATCATAATGTATTATTTTCCACGTTAAAATTACAAAATTGGAACTAGAAACTGCCGTTACCTCTAGAAAACAGGATCTTGTGCAACTTTCTGCCCTCTCTGTTTGACTATGAAGGCAAACCAGAAAAATTAACAGTAATATAGAAAATTACACTCCATCAGCACTGTACACATTCCTATGTATAATAGTGTACATCTGTATGTGGTACTGATACATTGTATATTATATTATTATTCTGCCTGTGTTATGCCCACAACTATGTTGATCAGTTTTCTAGCATACCGTGTTTCCCCGAAAATAAGACCTACCCCGAAAATAAGCCCTAGCTGGATTATCGGGGTGGGCTGCAATATATGCCCTACCCCGAAAATAAGACCTAGGCAGGGCCGGCGGCTGCCGGCCCTTTAAATGCCACAGCCGACTGAGCGCTCTATAAAGAGCGCTCAGACGGCTGCCGCACTGCCTCACCTCCCCTTCCCTGTAGCGTGGCCGAGCTCCAATCCGGTCCGCCCGGACTGACAGGAAGTGGACACTGGGTGTGCACTTCCTGTCAGTCCGGCCGGGTCGCGGACCGGAAAGGAGCTCGGCCACGCTACAGGGGAGGTGAGGAGAAGATTGGGGGGGATAATATTACAGAGGGAGGGGGGGGATAATATTACAGGGAGGGAGGGGAGGATAATATTACAGGGAGGGAGGATAATATTACAGGGAGGGAGGGGGATAATATTACAGGAGGGAGGGGATAATATTACTGGGAGGGAGGGATAATATTACAGGGAGGAAGGGAGAAGTATTACAGGAGGGGGGATATTACGAGGAGGAGGGGAATAATATTACAGGAGGGAGAGATAATATTACAGGGAGGAGGGACGGGATATATGACAGGAGGGAGGGGGGGAGAGTATTACAGGAGGGAGGGAGAATATTACAGGGAGGGAGGGAGAGTATTACAGGAGTGAGGAGGGAGAATATTACAGGAGGGGGAGGTGAGGGTCTCTGGGGGGGGGTTACACAGCGCAGACAGACTGGCTCTAAGCCCTACCCTGAAAATAAGCCCTAGTGTGCTTTTTGTGACTAAAATTAATATAAGACCCGGTCTTATTTTCGGAGAAACACGGTATATGTTTTACAGAGCTCATCACAATACAGCACTAGCATGCTTTAAAAGATTGGATACAACTCCCATCATTCTCTGCCAGAATTATATTAAGTGCTGGAGTGACAACTCCCAGAAATTAAATCTGAGACTAACTCCATTTAATCCAAGTATAACCCTTGGAAAGCACAGACACTCCAGATGATGTAGGCTGCAACTCCCATCATCCTCAGAGCATTATTATTGAGAGTCCTCAGCCTCTGGAATGCAAGCTCACCTTTCTCTTAATTCCCATTACCTATTCTCTAAGAGCAATCACCCCAAACCCCACACTGACACTTTATTTAATGATATTTAGTGACCTGTTCAAGCCTGTGTTTCAGTCTCCTGTCTATCCCTGGAGATCCAGAGACCGGTTTCATGATGCTCCTTGCAGATCTCCCTACCCGGAAGTGCCACAAGACTCAGGAACAGCACGTGTGAGCGGGGTCCTCACTGAGGGCTGCCCCATGCAATGCCTGATCACAGCACCCACTCAATGCCCAATTCTAGTCACTTTCTGATTTGGGAAGCCAGGGATCCAGAGTGATATTCAAGTTATTATTTCTGTATTTTGTGCCATTTGTACTGTTACATTCATTAGTTACTGTTTGTAGAAATATTATGGAGGGCAGTTATTAAGCCAGCCAAAATGAACTTTACAACTTTATTTGTCACAAACAGAGAACACAAGCAGCATGCCATGGGTTTTCAATAACTGTGAATTGAATGGAACACTGAATGTTTAGAAACATTATTACAAAGTTTATTTATTTGTATACATTTGTAGTTCTGTGTTTACTTTGTAAAAAGTAATAGGTCTGGAAAATACAATCTATAAGGTTTAATCACAAAGAAATAGGGGCATTTTTAGATGAAAAATATGATTTGAATATTCTTAAAAAGTTAAAGAAGGTGATAGCATTAATAGAGAAAATCTGTTCATGAAACAAACTAAGCAATAAACGAATAAAGATGGGGATGATACAGGATTCACACATTAGGATAGAAGGGTATGTTGGAAATATAAAGAATAGCTTTGAAAAACATTCACTTTCCGCACATTTTCGGAATTTTCACAATACAGGTCCCAAAATTACATTATTTTTGTATTAGAAGAGCAAGTTTGTAAAAATTGAAGCAGAGAGGATTTAAAAATAATAATAATAAGTTGGGTCAGCAAGGGATGGGCTGGCTTTTTAAATGACAGTCTCTGCAAGCATTTGAAATTAAGGCAGATTTTGAGATCTGTCATTTTTTTGTAAAGGTTGTTTATAAGATTAAGATTTTCCTATAATATATGAGATTTTTTTAGATGAAGGAGATTTGGATCGTTTTTGTTTTGTTTAAACTATCTGTCTTTTTGTATCTGTGCACTATGTAACTATTCTATTCTATATAGGTGTTTTAATAATGTAATGCATTCATATCTGGCCTATATTTTTCATTTCAGAAACTTTCCCTGTATAAGTAAGGTGTTTAAAAAAAAAAAAAAAAAAAAAATACATTACTACATTTAACTAGTTAATGGATCCTGATAGAGAATGACAGAGTGAATGGATCCTGATAGACAGTGACTGAATTAATGGGACCTGACAGACAGTGAAGGAATGAATGGATCCTGGCAGACAGTGAAGGAATGAATGGATCCTGACAGACAGTGAAGGAATGAATGGATCCTGGCAGACAGTGAAGGAATGAATAGATCCTGACAGACAGTGAAGGAATGAATGGATCCTGGTAGACAGTGAAGGAATGAATGGATCCTGACAGACAGTGAAGGAATGAATAGATCCTGACAGACAGTGAAGAAATGAATGGATCCTGACAGACAGTGAAGGAATGAATGGATCCTGACAGACAGTGAAGGAATGAATAGATCCTGACAGACAGTGAAGGAATGAATAGATCCTGACAGACAGTGAAGGAATGAATGGATCCTGACAGACAGTGAAGGGATGAATGAATCCTGACAGACAGTGAAGGAATGAATGGATCCTGACAGACAGTGAAGGAATGAATGGATCCTGACAGACAGTGAAGGAATGAATGAATCCTGACAGACAGTGAAGGAATGAATGGATACTGGTAGACAGTGAAGGAATGAATGGATCCTGACAGACAGTGAAGGAATGAATAGATCCTGACAGACAGTGAAGGAATGAATGGATCCTGACAGACAGTGAAGGAATGAATAGATCCTGACAGTGAAGGAATGAATGAATCCTGACAGACAGTGAAGGAATGAATGGATACTGGTAGACAGTGAAGGAATGAATGGATCCTGACAGGCAGTGAAGGAATGAATAGATCCTGACAGACAGTGAAGGAATGAATGGATCATGACAGACAGTGAAGGAATGAATAGATCCTGACAGACATTGAAGGAATGAATTGATCTTGACATTCAGTGAAGGAATGAATGGATCCTGACAGACCGTGAGGAATGAATGGATCCTGACAGACAGTGAAGGAATGAATGGTTCCTGACAGACAGTGAAGGAATGAATAGATCCTGACAGACATTGAAGGAATGAATAGATCCTGACAGACAGTGAAGGAATGAATGTATCCTGACAGACAATGAAGGAATGAATAGATCCTGACAGACAGTGAAGGAATGAATGGATCCTGACAGACAGTGAAGGAATGAATGGATCCTGTCAGACAGTGAAGGGATGAATGGTTCCTGACAGACAGTGAAGGAATGAATGGATCATGACAGACAGTGAAGGAATGAATGGATCCTGACAGACAGTGAAGGAATGAATGGATCCTGTCAGACAGTGAAGGGATGAATAGATCCTGACAGACAGTGAAGGAATGAATGGATCATGACAGACAGTGAAGGAATGAATAGATCCTGACAGACATTGAAGGAATGAATTGATCTTGACATTCAGTGAAGGAATGAATGGATCCTGACAGACCGTGAGGAATGAATGGATCCTGACAGACAGTGAAGGAATGAATGGATCCTGACAGACAGTGAAGGAATGAATGGATCCTGACACACAGTGAAGGAATGAATGGATCCTGACAGACAGTGAAGGAATGAATGGATCCTGACAGACAGTGAAGGGGATCCTGACAGTGAAGGAATGAATGGATCCTGACAGACAGTGAAGGAATGAATGGATCCTGACAGACAGTGAAGGGATGAATGGTTCCTGACAGACAGTGAAGGAATGAATGGATCCTGACAGACAGTGAAGGAATGAATGGATCCTGTAGCAACTATGAAATGAGCACGTGATGGCTGAATACTACAAGTCCCGGCATCCCTTGCGGCCGCGGTCACGTGACGTAGTGAAGGAGCGGCGGAGTGAAGCGGCGGGATGGAGGCCGCGCTCTTCATCTTCTCTCTCATTGATTGCTGCGCCCTCATCTTCCTCTCCGTCTACTTCGTATCCTTTACCGGCTGATCCCCCCGGGGAGCCCCCTCTCCTCCCCCATGTCATCCCATGGGATTATCTCTGGCCCCTGTGGACAAATGCCAGATCCCCCTTTGGGAGATTCCCTGAGCTGAGGGACAGTCTGACATTGGTCACCCCAGGGTTGCAGGTGGTTTAATGTTAGAGTGCAAGCTCCTGGGGTGAGAGTGCCAGCCCCTGGGGGTGAGAGTGCCAGCCCCTGGGGGTGAGAGTGCCAGCCCCTGGGGGTGAGAGTGCCAGCCCCTGGGGGTGAGAGTGCCAGCCCTAACCCCAGCCTGTAAGATATTTGTGTTATCTGTGCCATATGACTTGCTCATAGTCCTTTTCCATCCTAGATCACTATGTTACATTGTTACCAACCCTGATCTAGTGTTATACAGGGCACAGGCAGGTTACATCTAACACAGAGAGGACTAATCCTCACATCATAAGCTGTTTGATTTACCTTTCACACACTGTTAGGTGAGATCACGTTCTATGGCATGTTATTCCCTGTAGGGAAATATTGAGGATTTTATAATTTGCAGCTTTAACTTTGAGAACCCCCCCCCCCACACACACCCAAATATATCCCTGGATACCCCTAGATCCCTAATCCTGGACCCCAATAAGAAATATTTCAATCTTATGCCCAAACTTGACCTTTAACTCAAGTAAGTCCAGTCAGGTAAGGCATTCTTCCTAGATTAAGTGTAAACCCATAGACCAATCCGATAACTGACCGCTCTCTCCCTGTGAATAATCCTTCTCTAAGCATTTAACCAGGAGAGATACATGTGGCTAATCAACAGCTTTCTGAATTTCCTGGTGTCTAAATGTTACAATGTCACCATTGATTATGTGTTCTTGTATTATTTAATGCAATAAAGATCCCCAGACTTTGTACCTTGTTCTTTGTTGGCTGTTGAATGGAATCTTCTCCTTATCTTGAGTTCTAGATAATAACATTGTCAGATTTAGAATGTGACTACATCAATGCCCGGTCATGTTGCTCCAAACTAAACAAGGTACAGTGGCTTTCTTTCTCCTTTTTGATTTGTTAAATGTGATTTTTATTTGGGTGCAGGCAATACCAATATTCTATGCGAGTTTTTGTAATCGTGTACTTTATCCAGACTGAAAAATATGTGCGCAAAGCAAGTGTAGGGAGGGACACCAAATTGTAGGGAATTAAAACGAAATCTAAAAATTTAGGCGGAATTTCTGGAACTTGGAATCTGGTTTTCAATTTGTTGCGTAGTGAGTAAACCCTTAGATGTCTCTATTCTGTTCCGTTTCTAGTTATTTGAAATGGTTATGGTGCCTGGAGTGTGTGTATGCAGCGGTTCATTATGAAAAGCTGCACATTCGCAATTTAATCCCTCTGGCAGCGTTATTGGGGGGGGCATCATCCAACCTTGAGTTCCTGGCTGGCTAATGTAAATTCTGTACGACTTACGTGGCAATGGCCGAAAGTGCGTCACCAGAACACCAGAATTGAAACCCAGCAGGGAACCCAGTAAGAGAGCAAACGTTTGCAGAAGAAACTGGATCAGGGTACTCCTGGGTCTGTAGTGATTATAATGCTTGGCGTGACCACTTAAAGCAGGCTTCCCCAAACTCCGGCCCTCCAGATGTTGCTGAACTACAACTCCCATGATTCCATGAATGAAATAGGTAGGCTGAGAATCATGGGAGTTGTAGTTCAGCAACATCTGCAGGGCCGGAGTCTGGGGAAGCCTGATTTAAAGCAGCAATAAAAATGTGATTTTTGTTTCACTGCCTATTTTTACTTTATCGTGATGATTCCAAACTAGTCCTTATGTAGCCCTTACTAGATTTGTCAGATCAGCAGTGGAATTCAGGACACACAAAAAAATCAATCAGGATTGCATTTCAATTCATAATCTTGTTTCTTATAGAAATCGCTAAATTAATATCATGATCGATTTAACCCTTTCTTTGGCTCATAATGTAGCAATTCCTCAATTCTACTGATATAGAGATATTATATAAATAAGACCTTGGGAAACTGTGGCTGCATGGATTGATTTTCGGGAAATTGACTGGTCTTCTTTATTTCACATGTTCAGCTATGACAGAGCTTACAACCCAATCTTCAATGTGTAGCCAACCACATCATGTTTTTGGTATCTAATGTAATGGACCCATATAAGGACGTGTGATTCTGACTCTTGCATGCATCTTGTGGTCCTGTTTCCCAAACCCCTAGGATGTTGGGCACAGCTTCCACACTGAGCTGAAAACCTCTACAAAACATTCTGATTGTTCTTATTGTGAATACTTTGCTCTCCCGGCAGTGGGTGCGCCCAGAGCTGATATGCCATACGCTGGTGACCGTTTTGATGCTTGTATCGTTACATTGGATCATCTTTATCTTGAATTTACCGGTAGCCACATGGAATATTTATCGGTGAGTAAAAGTGGATGAGCTGTTCCATTACATTGAGGGTTTTTGAATCTAATCTTAAATTATTATTTATTTATTTTTCTTTTGAAACATGGATTACAAAAGATAGATCCACTTTGCTTTAGACCTACTTCCTTTTATGGTTCTACAACTAATAAAGGTCTATCTTTTGGCCCTTGTATGTTCTAAAATAATCGCGTTTTGTCACCAGACATTGTGAATAAAACTGGCAATGAAAGTCCTACTTTAGAAAATTAACACCGAATGCTAAATAGAGCCTTTTATGGATAACACTGAATTGTAGTGAGATGAAATCTTAATATTTGTATTCACAGCTTGTAGTCACAGTTTTAGACTAAAATTTACAATTCTGTTTTTGAATCCCAAAAACTTGGGGTTTGTGTTTCTGGAGTAGTCACACGTTTTACATTGTACAAACAAAATCTGCGTCTGTCCCAAAACACAACACCACATTACAAAGTGCATTTTTTTAAATCAAACTTTATTTAGCAAGTTTTTAAAAATAATAAATAGTGAGACGTCAGAGAGGATTCCCATGCAGGTTATAGAATAAGACTGTGAAAAAATACGTCAGAGTACAATACAGACATTGGGATCAAAAGCACAAGGACACATTGAATTAACACAATAGTACAAATGATGCGTGATTGGTCAAAATCCCTGAGGTGTACATAAACCCTCTTGGATACCGCAAATAAAGAGAATAAGCAGAACTATGAGGGAACTCCAAACCACAGGGAAAAAGTGGGTAAAAAAATAATTGATGGCTTAGCTGAAAGAGGGAAAGAAAGATATGAATATAGGAGTCGAGGGACAGAGAGTGGGAAAACAACCTCCACGCAGCTCCAACTCCAGGCTCCTAACTTAAATATTCGAACCATGGGAACCAAGTAGACCGATACATAGAATGTGACTGCAGATAAGAACCATTCGGCCCATCTAGTCTGCCCAATTTTCTAAATACTTTCATTAGTCCCTGGCCTTATCTTATAGTTAGGATAGCCTTATGCCTATCCCACGCATGCTTAAACTCCTTTACTGTGTTAAGCTCTACCACTTCAGCTGGAAGGCTATTCCATGCATCCACTACCCTCTCAGTAATGTAATACTTCCTGATATTATTTTCAAACCTTTGTCCCTCTAATTTAAGACTATGTCCTCTTGTTGTGGTAGTTTTTCTTCTTTATATATTGAAATGTTTCTATCATATCCCCCCTGTCTCGTCTTTCCTCCAAGCTATACATGTTAAGATCCTTTAACCTTTCCTGGTAAGTTTTATCCCGCAATCCATGAACCAGTTTATGTGTGTATCACCCTTCTCTGAACCCTCTCTAAAGTATCAATATCCTTCTGGAGATACGGTCTCCAGTACTGCGTACAATACGTACATTACTGTACCCGTCTCTAGTAATGGGATGCTTTAATTTCCTCAACTTTTACAACCCATTGGTGAAACAACAGAGGGAGAGTGCTCTTTCACCAGGATCAAGGTTAGCGGTGTTAGTAAGGATTTTTTTGTAACTAGATGTGGTCAGTTTGATGTAATGGATTCAAAATGTCGCAGGTCGGGAAGAGGACGCTGAAGTAGGTGAGACGACAGTATGCTTCGAAAACTGCGCAATCTCAGAGCACTCCCTGCATGTATGCAGTACGAAGTGCATTTTCTAAAACTGATTGCTTTTTCCCCTCTGCTTAATGATCTGTGGAAGAATAAATTAATAGGACTGTAACTTCTTTTTAAGAAATGATAATGTATTAAAAAGGTAGCTTAAAATGTAACTATATTGTTGTGAATGACAAATCTCCTTCCATTTAGGTAAATTCTTGATATCTAAGTTTTGAGGGCAAAATAACCGCCAAGTGTTTAGATATAAATATATACTAAACGGCAGATCTCCTCCCCCAAGCCTTCCCATCCCTGTTCTGCATTACACAATTCATAGAATGAGGTTATTGCTGTGTTATCTGTAAACAAGGAAGTGGTTCCTGCAGCGCACCTTTCTAGCTATGCCTTTTAAAGTGACTGCAAGATGTGTTTTTTGTTTATATAAAAATGTTTGTGTAAAAGTTTTGAAACTTGCATTATTCATTTCTATTCTCTTTAAAAGTCTGTATTTTATAACCAGCTCCCAGATAGAGCTCTCACGATTCCAAAATGCCTTTCACAACAAAGCTCAATATGTACATTGAATCAATGTCATTAGTTTCCCTTGAAGTGGTCTGGGTGCAATGTCCCATGTCCCTTAACCCTCCAGTGGTAATTATTGCAGTTTCTAAGAAACTGCAGTCCTTACCTCTGAGGGTTGACTCCTCCTCTAGTGGCTGTTTAGAGGGACTTCCAGAATTGAAATGGACCTTTACATGAGGACCTCCAGCATCAGATTTTCCCCATAGGAAGCCTTGAATAATGCTTTCATATGTGGAAATCCTAATGCATGCGTGGCCATTGCCGCGCTTGCCCATTAGGTTTCCGCCGCGGGCGGAAGTCAGCAGGGGAGGAGCGTGGTTGGAGCCTGACTCAACGCCAAGGGACATCAGTGCTGGATTCAGGTAAGTGACTAAAGGTGTGTTAAACCATTCAGCCATGTGGGAAGGGGGAGGGGGGGCACTGCAGGATTCTAGTGTCAGGAAAACAGCTTTGCTTTCCTGGCACTATAGTATCCCTTTAACTTCCACGTTCCTTTTATTCCACACAGATCAATCTGAAACCATGCTGCTTTGTGAATGTGTATCTAACCATGGCTGGTTAATTAACTGGAAGATTGTCAATCAAGAAGCAACTTCGTAACAGATTCCTCTATTCTAAGTCTCTAAAAGTGACACTCTAGACCTTTAAAGCTTCAGTGTGTGGGGCTATTGTGTGGTGTTGGGCCTGTGGGGTAGGAGAACAAATTAATATATATAATAAAAATGATGTCCTCCCTTGCCTACCATTTCTTGCAAGCCCTGGTGGTACCTCAAGAGCTGCTAGAGTTGACTATCGCGAGATTGGAGAATTGCCGTGGTAACTCCGGTAACGCTCTGAGCTTGTGAGAGGGGAACCCGGCGGAGCTGCAGGTTAGAGCTCCCCGGGTCCCCTCTCTCACACTCTGCCGGCTGTCACCAAAGTGCTAGCAGGCCGGAGAGGGAGATCTCTCATCCTAGCACCGGGAAAATAACTTGCAGTACCCCAGGGATGAAGTTAATTAAATACTAAACAGGGACTTTTATTTATTTTGAATTTGGGCAGTGGAGTGTCCCTTTAAACAATGTTACTGATTGTATTTACACAACACATGAATAGATTATATGCGTTCCCAAGGAAACCTTGTACGTTATAGCTCAGTTTGTGAAGGTGCTATACTTGTCAGATTGCGTTTTTTGGAATGTGTGTATCACTGTTTGTCCATACTGTAAGAAATGCATATTGTATAATAATTTGATGAATGCAACACTGCCAGCAGTATAGGATACCAATAAAGGGATTCCTTCCGGGACATACAAAGTGCTGGGATTCTTATTTACTCTCTATTTATAGATTGATTTTTATTTTTTCCAACTCGTGACGTTAATATTTTTTTTTCTTCCTGTAAGTAATAGTAACAATTCCTATTAATTATCAGTTTTCCAGTACAAAGGTGACAATTGAACTACAACTCTATAACCCTCATCCAGCTCTATAACACTCAGCTGTATTGTTGGAGCAAAAACAGAGGCTGGGTTTGTAATTTATGAGTGAAGGGGCGGACAAATTGGGCTTTTTAATTTTTTTTGTTAAATCTAAAAACACCCGCTCGGCATTAGTAACTGTTACCCGATGTGTCCATTTAATGTAAATAACCCATTAAGTCTTGTTTCTTGAAACGCCAGGTTTATCATGGTGCCAAGTGGAAACCTTGGAGTATTTGATCCAACAGAGATTCACAACAGGGGGCAGCTCAAGTCACACATGAAGGAAGCCATGATCAAACTTGGGTTCCATCTCCTGTGCTTCTTTATTTACCTATACAGGTCAGTACTCTTGGATTTATGAGCAGGTTAAATGGTGCTCATCCAAGCATACTCCGGCTGTGCTGATATTAGTGTATCTGCTTCTGCTTGGTATTGGTAACAATGTTCTAGGGCTAAGCAGATTTACAGTGCAAAGTTACAAAATTAAAAAGAACAAACGTGTATTCATCATGTTAGGCAGTTATAATTGAATCTATGCTGCTTGTGTAGTGATACTGTCTCGTATGATCTCAACAATTACCACCATGCAGACACACATACGGAGTCATAGAAAGCTGCCTTTTCACTTGCTTGCACAGCACCTGTAGGTGGCAGATTTGTTGGGTTGTGAACAGGTGTCTATCAGTCTGTTAGTACTCTTCACTGCTCACAAGTTTAAAAAAATAAAAGTGGGAGCACATTCTATAAATACTTTTTACTCCCTTTAAATGTGACAGTATAGATAAGTTTTGTGTCCTGCGCATGTTTCCCAAGAGCTGCTGTAGCCCAGAATTCTATGCTGTGGGCAGTGCAACCTGCAAGGTAGAATCTTCAGTCTAGAGCAGGGTTAGGCAACCTTAGTCACTCCAGATGTTGTGGACTACATCCCCCTCAATGCTCTTACAACCATAATGATGGCAAAGCATCATGGGAGCTGTAGTCCAAAACATCTGGAGTGCCAAAGGTTGACTACACCTGGTCTAGATTAAAGTTTTCTGGATTTCTGTCTAGATCAATCTGCAGCTGAAATGTCCCTGTTTAGAAAATGTCACAGTGTCCGTTTTCTTGCCAGATTCACTCCAAAAGTGAAAGAATTCCATGGCCGGTTAGTGGAATACCAGCTAATATTTCATATTAACCTTTATTCAGTGCTGCTTCTGGTTCAGAAAATTCTACTACTTGTCTCACTGTGTGAGAGATTTCACAAGAAGGGATTTAAAAATAAATAAATGTTCTTTGCTTCCCAGAACCCCAAACCAGAACAGCAGCAGTTGAAATCCCATTGGATATGTCCTAGTCCTTGATATTAAAAACAGAATATTATGGTTTAAATGGATCGGACTCTAATCTTTTAGTAGTTTTCAGATAGTTCTCTCTGAGAATCAGAGATCAAGGGGTAAAATCTGAGTTGGATGTGAGTACCCTGAAATCAAATCCGTTCTATAATTTACCCCGTCATACTGTAAGGGGGATATGTGTGATAGGACAAAATTAACACAGAGACACGCATTGCGTCCTATTTAACATAATCTGACCTCAGAACTACCTTTGTGAAGGCATCTATAATGTAATCTAGCATCCTGGTATACTAACCTGGGACATATAATGTAGCAATGATGTACACGGATTATAGTAATTACATACATTCCTACACTGGAGAACTACGTGCTGGTTAATCCAAGAATCCTCTTTTTGAGGAGGTAGAATCTCACCTGACACAGCTTTAGAAATCGCATGTAGACTTGTAGTTTTGCTTCCCGGCCAGCCGCAGTGTAATGCATTAAGTTATGTGTTTTGAGCACTTGTGCTTTGCTAACCTTGTTATGTTCACTGTAAATCTCTTTGAAACCTGCTTTCTAACTATATTTCATTACCACTTCCCACAGCATGATTTTGGCCTTAATAAATGACTGAAAATCTGAGATCGCCAGCCGCTACACAGTCTGGAGCCGAGCGGCCATGAACAACGTCAAGCAAGACCTTAACTTAGTTACACACAGAGTATTTTTCTTTTCCTATTTTCAAAGCGATATTTTTGCTGTATTTTTTAACAAACTATGTAAACATTGACAAAAAAAACCAACTCAAATCTTCCAATTATTAATCAGGTTTCCCGCAAAACAAACTCCAAGATTCATGAACTGTTAAATGGCTAGATGCCGCCCTGATCCAGAGACGGCTGGGTACATGATTGGACGTGAATGACCAACTCCTGTGCTCTGGCAAAGTTTCCCTTTATTAAAAGTCTAGTGAGGCTGTTTTATTTTAAGATACTTCCCTGGGTTTCTCTTGGGACCCGATACGTAGCTACTTTTTATAAATTGAAGCTTTGTTAGAGTCTGTAAACTTGTGGTAAAGCACTGTGTTCTACATTGCACTCAATAAAAAAAAAAAACCTTTTTTTTTTTTCAAATGTTCTGGTTTCCTGGTTCACCTTTGCCGAGTTCTTTTTAAGTTCCAAGGAGTAGAGCTTGCCTTTTATGTTGTACATAGGTTAATTGAAAGATTAAACCTCAGCGTCTTTGCCCCTCGCCCCTTCCCCTGTGAGAGGTGACTAGTTACTTTTCTAGAAAAGCTCATGTTTATGGTAATCCATTCACTAACCTGCCCTTAAAGGGATATTCCAGACCCCTAAGGCACTTTAACTTGCTGAGGCTAGAAATTGCTCAGAGCACCTGCCTTGCAAAGACTTTATACGGAGCTGTACTGGGAAGTCTGTGACTGGGGTTAGAAGGGGGAAGGGTCGCAAAGGCTGCAGAACTGCAGGTGTTAAAGCTGTTTTTAAAATATACACCAAAACAAAAATACATAATTCAATGCATGCATGTTTTCATAGTGGGTGTACCTACTAAACGGAGATTTTTATTATATTTGGACAGTGTCCCTTTAAGTTCAGTAGTGGGAGGATATTAATCTTTAGAAGCACTACCTTGGTCAAGTTCACAGCTGCTCTGGCCTAACAAGCCTCACACCAAAAGCCTGCTAAAGATTTCCGCTCATGTATACCTCTTACTTTCAGGTCTGATTAAATTATCCTGCTCCTGTCTCCACCTTTCAAACTAATTTCATATCTTTGGGCCCGTAGCAAAACAAATACACTAATCTGTTTTGATCATCAGCATGCAAGAAATGTATTTAAATGCATACTCTAGGCACTTCTTATTGAGGTGGTCTGGCTGCAGTGTCTCTCTTGTTACCCCTGCAATGGAAAACATTGCAGTTTTTGAGAAATGGCATTCTTTACATTAATGGGTTAAAACTGCCTCTAGTTGCAGTCTCCCAGACAACCATAGATGGGCTTCCTGCAGTTAGCCGTGCATGCGCATTAGGTCCCTCCCCCCTCCATTCACTGATGGTGGAGGAGGAGCATGTCAAACTTATTTATTTAACATCCAAACCTTCGAAGCCAGCAACTACCTGGTACACACATCAGGTTACATTATGATAGCAGAAATACAAGCGATGTATATAGGGTCCCTCTCCTCCTGTCAATCATTTCTCCGCATAGAGGTTTAAGCTAGGACTAAGTGACAAGAGAGCAGGAGAACCCTCCTACACTAACTTTCTGTGCAATCATTGTTCTATAGGTCTGGAATTCCACTTTAAAGCTATGGCAGCATAAGGATTGGTAAAGTCAGTTACTGTATCTGTGATAGGCCACTGCAGAAGTTGCAAAAGCCTGACTATTTGCAGCAAATGCAGGGCTGTCAAAAGTATGTATTTTTTTGCATTTACTTCTAAGGCATTTATCTTTATTAAAGTATGAAAATGGATACCTCCACACTGTTTCAAAACAAGTGCCACTTTATATCACTGATTAATGGAGTTTTCCTCATGTTTTCATGAAGTGTGTTCAACTCAATGAAGTGGTTTTGGTGCATAGATCAATCCTATGCCACACTTCCTGTGTGGGTATGTGGATTAGAACTTTTGCTTAGAATTATTCTCCCTTTTGCAAATGTAACAGCTTTAATTTGTAGTACACTATATTCACACACACACATTTTATTTAAACAAATTGTAACAGAACCGAGCTAAAGTAACAGTAAGGTATAACACTCTAGTGAAAAGAAGGGGCAAACCAAAATCAACCCTGGTACACCGGTTGGGGTCACTACCTCTGTTTCTGTCAAAGGCCTTGATCATGTCTAAAATTAAACTAAACGCTGCAGTGGAATTACCCAAATTGCAATTGGAGAATTACAAATAGCCATATGGAGATTTAACCAATTTCTGTCAAATAAATGGCAGCATACCGGTAATGCAAAGTCAGATAAAATACGATTAACCAAATGTTCTCAAGGCTGCAATGAACCATTGTACATGGATCAGTGGCAGAACCATCATCGAGAGGGCCCTAGTGCACAAGCGTGGCCACACCACCATCTGTTGTACAACTCTTACGATGCTTTTCCAGCTGCGGATCAACCATTTGTCCATCCTTGCAGGGTTGTATTTAGCACTGAGCAGTGTTTGTGTATTTGAATGCAGGCATGTTTTTGCATGGAGTATGTATTAGTGAATGTGTATTTGTATGTAGAGCTGGCGAGAAGCTGACATCTATACACAGACGGACACATGTAGGTCACAATGTACACCTCTTCTTTCCTACCTTTTGGATGCAGGAGGGTGGCTTCTGCGGACTGTCCCCCTCCTCAACAGAGCTCAGAGTGTCAGCTTAACCAGCTCAGACAATGAGTGTGGTTCTGCATTGGTTGTGATTTTTTTTTTTTCTTAAACATTTTTATTATTTTTCTTTTTCCATTCATATAATACAAAATACATACAAAAACATACTTTACAAATATAAACATTAACAAGACAAACTCTTACACATTACAATTGAGAGGAGTATTGGCCAAGAGTTCTGGGAGGAATAAATAGTGTCTTCCCCTTCCTTAGGGGATTATAAATCATATTAAACGTTTCTGGGTAAGTATGTCTATGAAAGTGCAAGTGCTTTTGTAAGACAGTTCTCTCTTAGTTTTTTATTCTTCGCTGAGGAATTGATGTCCTTAATTATAATATAAACTGCTCTTTCAAATGTATGTAACTAATTTCCATAGATTGATTCCATCTTCTCACCATCAGAATCTTTATGACCATAAAGCAGTGTACGACCAGATAAAATTGAGATGGTTTCAAGATTGGCTAACCCAAATGTAATAATGCTGCCGGGGGATTTTTTATCAATTTTAATCTTATCAAATCTATACATATCTATATATCTGATCCCAAAGTTTTTTTAATTTTTGGGCAATTTCACCATATATGTATGTAACTACCTACCCTTTCCATACATCTCCAGCACATCTTTGATGCATTAGGATCTATTCTGTTCAATCGTGTTGGTACAATATACCATCTGTTACATATTTTATAAAACGTTTCTCTTAAAGATATATTATGGATAAATACTCCTCCCCCCCCCCCCCATATAGTATGTTTGATTTTAATATTAAGTTATGTTTCCCACTTAATAATTATTATTATTATTTTATTATTTATATAGCGCCAACAAATTCCGTAGCGCTGAACAATGGGTGGACTAACAAACACATAATTGAGATCAGACCACTAACGTACAGGAACAGAGGGGGTTGAGGGCCCTGCTCGATGAGCTTGCATGCTAGAGGGAGTGGGGTATAGTGACACAAAGGGTTAAAGTAGGGGAATTAAATAGTTTGTTACAGAAGGGTTTATTGAGTGCTTGGTAGGTCATTTTTGACAGGTGAAGGAACGGAGTCATGGGGTGGGGGATGAGAAACCTGCTGACAGTTTAATTGATACGCTTTAATAAAGAAGTGAGTTTTCAAAGATTTTTTGAAGGAATGGAGGCTGGGTGAAAGTCTGATTGAGGAGGGAAGGGAGTTCCACAGAATAGGTGCAGCCCTGGAGAAGTCTTGAAGGCGAGCATCAGAGGTGGGGATCCGGGCAGAGGATAGGAGTAGGTCTTGGGCTGAGCACAGGGGTCTCGACGGGACATACTTGTGTATGAGGGAGGATAGGTATGTTGGAGCAGCATTATGTAGGGATTTGTAAGCAAGCGCCAGAATTTTGAATTGGGCCCTATATCTAACTGGAAGCCAATGCAGGGACTGACAGAGCGTGGAGGCGTGGGAGGTGCGACCGGACAGGAAAATAAGCCTCGCAGCCGTATTCATTATAGATTGCAGCGGTGCAAGCTGGGAACATGTAAGACCGGTGAGAAGGGGATTGCAATAGTCAAGGCGAGAGAGAACAACAGCATGAACTAGTACCTTAGCCGCGTCCGGCGTTAGATATGGGCGGATGCGCGCTATGTTCTTGAGTTGGAAGCGACAGGATTTGGCTATTGATTGAACATGGGGAGTAAAAGAGAGATCAGAATCAAAAAGAACCCCTAGGCAGCGAGCCTGGGAGGTAGAGGTGATAGTAGTGCCGTTGACTTGGATGGCGACAGACACAGGAGTAGCAGCACTTGAGGGAGGAAAAACTAGAAGTTCTGTTTTGGACAGGTTGAGTTTAAGGAAGTGAGCAGCCATCCAGTTGGAAATAGCAGAGAGGCAGTCAGAAACACGAGTCAAGGTGGGCGGAGAGAGATCAGGGGAGGACAGGTAGATTTGCGTGTCATCTGCATATAAATGGTATTGGACACCAAAAGAGCTGATGAGTTTACCAAGGGAGGCAGTATAGATAGAGAACAGTAGGGGGCCGAGGACAGAACCTTGGGGGACGCCGACAGGGAGGGGTTGGGGAGAAGAGGCAGAGCCAGAGAAAGAAACACTGAAGGAGCGCTGGGAGAGGTAGGAGGAGCACCAGGAGAGAGCAGAATCCCGTAGGCCAAAGTTACGGAGAATGTGAAGAAGCTGTTGATGATCAACAGTGTCCAAGGCGGCAGAAAGATCAAGGAGGATTAGGATAGAGTATTGGCCGCGAGATTTAGCAGCAATTAAATCGTTGGATACTTTGGTCACAGCAGTTTTGACAGAGTGACCAGCGCGGAATCCAGACTGAAGGGGGTCAAGCAGATTCAAGAAAGTCTGTCAATCTGGCGTAGACAACTCTCTCAAGGATCTTGGAGGCAAATGGCAGTAGCGAGATAGGGCGGTAGTTGGATGGGGAGTTGGGATCAAGGTTGGGCTTTTTCAGAATTGGGGTTACGGTTGCATGTTTGAAGGCAGAGGGAAATGTGCCAGAGGAAAGGGAGAGATTGAAAATGTTAGCGAGAGGAAGAGCAAGAGAGGGAGACAAAGTGCGGATGAGATGCGAGGGAATAGGATCGAGGGAGCAGGTGGTGGGGCAGAGGACAGGAGCAGAGCAGAAACCTCTTGTGCTGTAGCAGGTGCAAATGAGCTTAGGATGACAGGGGGAGTGGGGTTGGGTGATGTATTGATACTGGTTGGAGAATGAACATTTTCGACTGACTTTTTTGTAGTGTAGATAATATTAGAACGTATGACTTGGATAAGAGTTTAGAGATTGCCATTGGATCAAAAACCTGTTTCATAAAAGTGATGTTTTTTTTTGTTGTTTTTTTATATATGTGATTGAATTCTTAGATAACTGAATATCCCAAAATTGGGGAGATCATATTCCTTTACTAAAACAGAAAAAGGTTTAATTTTCCCTTTCTTCATCAAATTATCCTTAATATTTCTATCTTTCCATTTATCTAAATTTATGTCATCTATGAGAGATTCCAAAATCTCCAGTTCAATAAAACCATATATTTTCCCATTGCACTGCATGGTGTTTTTAATCTTAGACCATGTTGGAATAATATGAGTTAGAATGCTATTATTTCTTTCTTTTACATTTTCCATACCCAGTTTCCTGCCATATAATTTTGTTCAGATATTTTATGATCAGTTGGTCTGTTTCTAGTCAAAACCATCCTGTTTCCCTCATCTCCCTTTTAGTTAGAGTCTGTATATGGTAAACTATACTGGCTTCATAATGTTTTTTGATATTTGGGAAATTTAGTCCTCCCTGGCTTGGGTTATTACTCAAGTGGTTTAATCTAATTCGAGGTTTTTTTATTTTATTTTTATAATTCCTTATTTTAATTTGTGCATAGAGTTTAGAGTTATTAAAGTATCATCCGCATACATGCACAACTTTCAATCACTCCTGTTTGTTAGAACTCCTCTGATAAATGGATTTTTTCTTATTTTTTCAGCAAGAGGTTCGATAGATAAAACGTATAAAATTGGTGAGAGGGGACAACCCTGTTGGGTACCATTATTCAGTGAAAACCATTCAGAACATAAGTCTATCCCCACAACTCTAGCTGTTGCTCCCTGGTATAATGATCTTATTGCTAATAACATCCATCCACAAAAACCAAAGGATTCCAAAGCTCTAAACATATATCCCCAGCCGACCCTATCAAAGGCCCTCTCTGCATCCAATGACAGGGTCAGCAGAGTACAGCCACTACTCTCCCCCCAATCCAGTATATCAATCAGACGTCAAACTTGCTTGTCTATTTAGGACAAAACCGAACTGATCTTCATGAATTAAACGTGGGAGCACTCCCTTTATCCTTTCTGCCAAAATTGCTGAGAACAGCTTTGAATCAACATTTATCAAAGAAATTTGGGTCGATAGTTTTTGACTTATTGTGGATATTTATCTTTCTTCAAAATAGGCAGTATATTTGCACACAGCAATTCCGTCGGTGCCGCACCTTTAATAGCAATCTCATTAAATGTATTAGTTAAAGGTTCGCTTAGCATATCTCAATACATCCTGTAGAATGTATTATTCAGACCGTCAGGTCCAGGCGTTTTAAAATTGGCAAGTTTATCAATAGCCTTTTAAAATTCTAATTTAGTCAGGGGGGAATTTTGGATTAAACTTTGCTCCTGTGTGATTCTGGGAAGATTAATTTCTTTCACATAGCTAATTAACCCTTGTTCATCAGATCGATTTACAATGTTATACAAGTCGGAGTAATATTCTTGAAAAACCTTATTTTCTCTGGGTTTCTGTATTTTTTCTTAATTGAAACATATTATTCTATTTTTCCCTTCCCTTTTTATTTTGTTAACCATCTTGAAATCCTGTTATTATCATAATAGTAATGAACTTTCAACCTCTCTAAATAATTATTTATTCTTTTTAATTCTATGGAATTTATTTTCTCTCAATTCACTTAATTGATTTAATGTTTCTTCTGTCAGTTGGTCTTTATTTCTGCTCAATAATTTTTAGTATTCTAAATATAACTCCGCTCTGAAGGCACCGTTTTGTTTATCTTACTTTTAAGTTTTATGAAATATCCTCTTGACACAGTCGTAAAAGCACACCATAGCGTTGCATAGGATTTACCTTCTGTGTTGTTTTCCTTAAAATATAGTTGTTGTGGAAATAAGGTCTGCACATATTTCCTAGTTAGTGAAAATGTCTATTTACTCATTCCACGATATATCATATATAAAGCTGAGCACACATGTTTTAATCAAAATGGCTGCTAGAAGCTTCTAAACCCTCCTCCCCCCCCCCTTTCCCTTCTTAAACACCAACTAACTACCTCGTGCAGCAAGATGGCGCCGGAAAACCGTGGGAGACCCTCATGGCCCCGGTGATATCACTTCAGTAGGCAGAGCATTAGAGCAACCACTTAACACCTAACCAATAATTGATGTATTATTCTATGTTATCTCTGACAATGCTTATGATGTAATTTTGCTTTAAAAGGGACCTGCCGTCCCCTCTGAATAAACTTTCCTCAAGTTATTCAACAACCTGGAACCTGTGTCTGGTGTGAATTACTTCAGGGAGCGTGCACGCATTGTTTCATTGATTTGGCCAGGGGCAGATACACAAAGAAATAATCAATGTATTGATTGATTTTTCCATTTCAATTGGCGCCCAACGTGGGGAGAGCCGGTTCGGAGGGCCGGAACCAACGGACCGGAGCGGACCTCCGGAAAGTGGGACAAGCGGAGCCTGATCACCTCCATAATACAGCCGTTGCCTGTGTTGTTCTCCTGTTTTGTGTCGGTCTGTCTCCGAGTCCACTTCCGGCTTCCAGAAGGCTACTAGAGACAGGTAATTAACTCATCCGGTGTGCCCTTTTAAAGTGAACCTGTCGATTGTCTATCTGCCTCCTGTATTCATCTGTATGTTTGTGTGTCTCTCCTTCTTTTAAAATATGTTTGCTTGACTGCCTAGCGGGCAGGGAACGCATTTTATATGTTTGCTTGACTGCCTAGCGGGCAGGGAACGCATTTTATATGTTTGCTTGACTGCCTAGCGGGCAGGGAACGCATTTTATATGTTTGCTTGACTGCCTAGCGGGCAGGGAACGCATTTTATATGTTTGCTTGACTGCCTGCCTAGCGGGCAGGGAACGCATTACAGCCGGTGGGGCTGGGATTATATGTTTGCTTGACTGCCTAGCGGGCAGGGAACGCATTACAGCCGGTGGGGCTGGGATTATATGTTTGCTTGACTGCCTAGCGGGCAGGGAACGCATTACAGCCGGTGGGGCTGGGATTATATGTTAGCTTGACTGCCTAGCGGGCAGGGAACGCATTACAGCCGGTGGGGCTGGGATTTTGGTTGATTATTGCAGTGTTTTCATTGGTACCTGTGTCATACCGGGACCAGCCTGGTGGGTGACGGCTGGGGATTGCTATACTCTGAATATTTGGCACCAGTGGTGTTAACATGTACATGGCCATTTTACTCTCTATCATTCTGTGGTTTCTGTTTAATTGTTGTTACAGTGTGGGTACCCTTGTGTGTGTGTGTATTGTGTGGTTAGTTCTGGATTCCGGAGTTTACGCTCATTTATATGTTTGTGATTTTTGCAAATGTCTTCTCATTAGCGCAGCCACGTTCATTTTCTCCTTTGTTCTTTATCTCTCCTGTGCCTGTTGCCCAGAGCTGTGTTAGTCACCCACGCTCATTCGCTCCCGTCCGTGACCACCACCCCGGGTGGGCGGATCTCCGTGACTGGTCTACGTTTGGGGAAGACGCACGGGGCTCAAGTTCTCGTGGCAGTCGAGCACTGTAGACATTCTTTTTCCCTTGTACCTCCTCTATTTATCTGTCTTTAGCGCGTGGCACGCTTCGTTTACTCAAAATGGGACAGGAACACGCTAGACCTGCTAAGGGCTTGTTGGCTTGTGACATTGTGAAAGAAAGGGCAGGGGAAGATGCAATGTTGAAACTTAAAAAGATTGCTAAGGTGTGTGGCTTCCAGATGTTGCCCAGTGGGAGATTGCAGCCTGAGTTTTGGAGGAAGTTACTCATAGACAAGGAAGGGTTGTTGTTGGATAGTGGACTCACAAAGGTTGCAGAGGCTTGGTATCGGGTAGCTAGAGGTCTGAAACGGGAAGGATGGGTCGAGGAAGAGTTGGAGTTTGAGGGGCAAATCGTGTATGTTTACCATAGGAGTGTTAACAATGATGATGTTGTTTCCATTGTCCCGCGACCACCGCCCTATGATGGTGCCCAGAGCGCAACAGTAAATTCCCGCCCTGCTTCCCCCGTCACAGCACAAAACCCACCCCCCGGGGGTGTGCCTTCAGCTCCCACCCCCCTGTGCCCCGTACTCGGTGCGGATGGTGCTTACTATTACCCAGTGCCACTTCACTCGTTTCCACCCACACCCATGCGCCAACCCCCCTATGACCCAGCCCCCTCCATCAACCATTCTCCCGTCACGTCTGTTGAAGTCCCCCCACCTCCATGTCCTCCGCTACCTCTCCCAGTGCCTGTTCCCACTCCGAATCCTCGTCAAGATCCCGTCCTGACTACTCCCGCCTCACCCACCGAAGTTCCCTCCTCTCCCTCCTCTCATCCCCTCTCCACCTCGAGTACCCCGTCCCTAGCAACACCCGCTCCCTCACCCTCCTCGTCTATTACACACCCAACTCCCCCGACCCTTGCCCATTTTACCGACCCCGTTCCTCCGGACCCCTGTTCCCCCACGGACCCTCCTTCACCCATGCCCCCGGACCCAGACCTTTCCTCTCTTCTCGCTAGCCTTTCGAAATTGACCTGTCCCGTGACCCCTACCCCTTCACCCTCTCTGCCCTTCCCTCCTTCTCATTCCCCTTCGCCCTTCTCCTCCAAGGATCCCTCATCCCTACTTTCCACTCTCATGAATCTTGTCCAGCCCGTTAATCCCGGTCCCCTTGCCTCTGCTCCCTTATGCACAGACACCCCTCCCATCCTCCAGGACCCTCCCACTATCCACACAGTGTTGCCTCCTCCTCCCGAAGTCCCGGCCCCCTCTACCTCGTTGCCTCCTCCTCCCTCGGCCGATTTGCCGTCCCTAATCTCTGCCCTCACCGCCCTGACCCAACCCCCCGTTACCACTCCTCCAACCCCTTCTCCAGTGTTACCTCCTCCTCCCGAAGTCCCGGCCCCCTCTACCTCGTTGCCTCCTCCTCCCTCGGCCGATTTGCCGTCCCTAATCTCTGCCCTCACCGCCCTGACCCAACCCCCCGTTACCACTCCTCCAACCCCTTCTCCAGTGTTACCTCCTCCTCCCGAAGTCCCGGCCCCCTCTACCTTGTTGTCTCCTCCTCCCCCGACTGGTTTGCCATCCCAACCCTCCACCCACGTTATTACGACACAGCCCCCTGGTCCCATCCCTCCGACCCCTCCCCCGGTGACCCCTGACCCATCCACGGCCAATGACCTGTCTAGCTCGATATCCGCCCTCTTCTCTGCTGTTACCTCCCTGGTTAATTCCGCGATCCCCGTGCCGCCTCCCACTGATTTACCACCTCCTCCTCCACCTCCTCCTCCTCCTCCCCCCGAACCTCCGACCCCTTCCTTGTCTCCCGCTAGCATCCCCGAGCCTTCCGATCCAATCTCTGCTCTCGCTCACTTCCTAAATACCCACCTCTCACGCCCATCTCAAACGGCCCCCATAACAGCCCCTTCCACGGCATTAATTCCTCATGTCCCTTCCGCCAGTCCTAGTTATCCAATCATGGTGGTTGGGTCCGAGGTGTCTGTGACATCGGACCAACCCTATGCGATGGGTGCTTCCCCCCAGGCCTCAGGTTTCCACCCAACTACCTCTCCTATCACTGGCCTCCCTGCCGCCCCCGCCACAGCTACCCCTGAGACTACTCTCCACCGCGGCCCGGTGATACCCGAGGAGGTCGTTGTGGTGGACCAGGGCTCACCTCGCCTAGGGGGGAACAGGCACCCCCAACGGCACTCTATCCCCCAGGGTTATACCCAGATTAACCATGGAGCGGATGGTGCACCACCCATGTATGTTACCTTCAACCCTTCCCAAGCTGCTACCCTTGTGACCTCACTCCCTGATCCTGAGAAACACCCCATGCCCTTTTTCCGCAGGATGGCCCAGATCCGTAAAACATACTCCGCTGCTTGGCGGGATCTTATTAGTTTGTGTGAAATAAAGGCTGGAGATGCATACTGGCCAATTATGGAACGGAGCTTTAACGACGCTCCACTTACTTCTGATACTGATTTTCGTTCTGGTGAAATTTTCTGTGAACAGCTTCGAGCCTGGGCACAGGATAAACTGGCTGATCAGGCTACTTGCATAAATGACATAATTCAGGATAAACTTGAGACAGTTGAAAAGTATCACTCTAGGTTGACTCAGACTTTTTCAGACTTGGGATTCAGCACCTATAACAAGGCACACACCCAGATGCTATCTGCAGCTTTTGTGGCAGGTCTTAGGGAGCACATTCGTAAGGGGTTAATTTTAGCTCGCCCTGAGTATAGAATTATCCCACTGGACACTATTTTGTTGGTAGCCAAAGGCTTAGAATCTGTTTTGCAACCCACACAGCGAAGAACCAGTCCTCTGATGTACACTACCTCTACCCCAATTGCAGGTTCTAACCAAGCCCCTCAGTTACTCCCCCAACAGTACACTCAGTCACCCCAGACTCTGCCTGCACCAATTCCCTTCTCCCGGGATCGGACTATCACGACAATCCGGACCTGTTTTAATTGTAATCAGCCAGGTCATTTTAGAAGAGATTGCCCACATCCTAGAGTGTTCCGCCAACAGGCTCCCCGGTACCCAAGTCCCCAGGTCACCGGCTATAACTTTCCCTCCACTGGTTACCTCCCTGCCCTGCCCCATCCACAGTTGCCACAGCTTCCTCCACCTCCTCCTCCTTCCCCTCCTCCTACTGAATACACCCAAGCCCGGCTCCCTGCATCAGAAGCTCGTGCATACGCTTCGCCCTCTGCTGAAGGGTATGACAACGATGATTTCCAAGACAGCCAGCCACAGCCCCGCCACGCCATCCGTCCATCCCGTCCTCCCATGCATTCTACTAACCCTCCCTCCACTTCCCGCCGGTACCAGGGACCAGACCAGGCCCATCTAGATTTATTACAATAGGTAACTGGCAAGCCTGTGTCAGCAACCCCTGCCATGGCAGTGTCTGCGGGGGATGGGGGAGGGCCTTTAGCTACTGTAGTTCTCCCCGTGGAGGGTCACCCAACCACCTTTCTAGTTGACACAGGTGCAGCCCGTAGTGTCCTTAGGGAACAAGACCTGCCAGACCCTTCCTTCTTATCTGACACCGATGTTTCCTGTGTTGGGGTGGATGGTACACCACGCAGTAACCCCCTTACTAAGCTCCTACACGTAGGTTCACACATCCTCTCCCGGTTTGTTGTTTCCTCTACTTGCCCCATTAACCTCCTAGGTGCCGATGTTCTCTCTCGGCTCCAGGCTTCTATTACCTTTACTGCAGATGGTCAAGTTGAGTTGACAACCCCCTTATCACAAAAGGATACCTCAGTCCTCTGCTCACTCCCCATCTTGTTGAACCTGACTGACAATACAGGGAATGCACGGGTCTCACACACCCCCAGTGCTCTGGATCGTATTCCCCAAGAACTTTGGTCCACCGGCCCGGATGATATTGGGCGCTTACATGTACCCCCAGTCTTGGTCCAGCTCCTGCCTGGAGCACTACCTCCTCGTAGACCACAGTATCCTCTGAAGCCAGCACAAGCTGAAGCTATTACCAAACAAGTTGAAAGCCTCCTTGCCAAAGGTGCCCTCATCAAGTGCACATCTCCATGTAACACACCACTTTTCCCTGTTAAAAAGCGAACTGTCAAGGGTCAACCCGACCAGTACCGCATGGTGCAGGACCTCCGTGCTGTTAATGAAGTAACCATAAAAGACACTGCTATTGTTCCAAACCCTCACACCCTCTTGTCCCAAGTCCCACCAACTTCCACAATATTCACTGTAGTGGATCTAGCTAATGCCTTTTTCAGTGTCCCCCTGGACCCTTCCTGCCGCTTTCTCTTCGCCTTCACTCATGAAGGACAACAATATACCTGGACTGTTATGCCCCAGGGGGCTCAGAATTCCCCCACACAGTTTGCTCATGCCATGTCCCTGGTTCTGGATCCCTGGCAGAAATCTCATTTGGATGTTGTCCTGCTTCAATATGTTGATGATCTCCTTCTCTGTGCTCCTGATTTGCCCATTGCAGAGCGTGACTCAGAAGATCTCCTATGTTTCCTCGCTGCAGCCGGTTGCAAAGCTTCAAAATCAAAGCTACAATGGTGCCGGCCCTCTGTGGTCTTCTTGGGACATTGCCTTTCCCATGGCACCAAACATCTAACTTCTCAACGTGTGCAAGCTATTCTGCAACTCCCATTACCTGCGACACATCAGACTCTTCATGCCTTTTTGGGTCTTATCACATACTGCAGGTCCTGGATACCCGAAGCATCAAAGCTCATGCAGCCACTCTATGATGCCCTCAGGAATGAGCCCTTTCACCTCACTGAAGAAACTATCTCCTGTTTCCACAATCTGAAAAGAGCTATTGCTTCTGCACCTGCTTTGGGCCTACCCAACTACCAACTTCCTTTCAATTTGTTTGTCTCTGAAAATTCAGGACATTCTTCCGGAGTCCTTACCCAGAAACATGGGTCAAGACAACGACCTATTGGCTATTTTTCCTGCATGCTTGACCCTGTCGCGAGGGGTAGCCCCTCTTGCCTCAGAGCGGTGTTTGCCGCCAGCGCCCTCCTGGACAAGACCAATGATTTTGTTCTTGGCCATCACCTCACAGTGTTGGCCCCTCATGACATTACTGCAATCCCGCAACAAGTTCAACCTAAACACCTTTCCTCCCAACGTCACCTCCGTCTACAAACCTCCTTACTTCTACCTGACAATGTAAAACTCCAGAGATGTCTTTCCCTGAACCCAGCCACTCTTCTGCCACTTCCCAAGGGGGGAATTGTGCATCACTGGTATAGCCTGGATATCAACCCAGAGGTTCGAGCAGATTTGCAGCTGCCTGCACTTGCACCTCCACATGATGAACAACCAGTGGCCCTACTTCACTGTACCTTGTGGTTTAAGGACGTACCAGACCCTAATATGAACTATGAGGAAGAACTATTCCAGCTCAAAGAAATTCAAATTACCCTGACTGACTTATTCTGGGACCCCACAGGTACCATGCTTATCTTAGTCCATCTTCCAGAGAATGTAACACATCTCTATCATCATTGGGAAACAGCTATCCCACACATATCTCTCACCAGATCCCCCGACATCCTCATGGAAAGACCTAGGCCCGATGGCCAAAACCTGGAGCCAAATGACCCAAGAACAACTGACTTCTACGGGGATCAACAAAAAGACTATTAATTACTGTACAGCAGGGTACCCAAGGTACCACACAGAAGCCTGTGAAGACCCACTCACCACAGACTGTGACCTAGATATTCCTCATGATTGTTTTGAACAAATGAAAATGGAAACTACACACCTACCAACTGTCTATGAAGCTGCATTACTCAACCCGGACCAAACACTATTTGTGGATGGGTCAAGATTTGCTGATGAACAGGGACAATATCACACTGGGTATGCAGTCACCACAGGATGTCAAGTGTTACAAGCAGCTGCCCTACAACCAACTAAGTCTGCACAAGAAGCCGAGCTAACAGCTCTAACTGTGGCCTGCAAATTGTCTGAAGGTTTACGTGTCAATATTTACACGGATTCAAGATATGCCCTGGGAGTAGCACACGATTTTGGCTTAATTTGGAAGACCAGAGGATTTCTTACGGCTACCGGCACCCCAGTAAAACATGGGGCAGCCATTGCAGAACTGATGGATGCATTGGAACTTCCAGCAGAGGTGGCAGTACTGAAAGTAAAAGCCCACGGAAGACTAGACACAGAAGAAGCACGTGGCAACCATTTGGCTGATCAGGCAGCTAAGGAAGCAGCACGGCAAGGATGGGAAGTGGACAGAAGAGTGGCCACAAATACATTACCCATCTATACTATGCAAACACTGCCTACAGATCTTAGGCTTCTGAAGGAACAACAAGCTGCTGCTACTCCCCAGGAGAAACAAAGTTGGAAGAATAAAGGAGCTGTACTCCGTGATGACGTTTACACCATCAATCTCAAGTTCTGCTTACCCAGAAATATGTACTCAGCGGTGGTCCAATGGGCCCATGGGCCAGCCCACTTGTCGAAACTCCTGATGAACTCACTGATTGACAAGTATTTTGAAGCACCAGGCATTACTACCTTGACACAGAATTACTGTAAATCTTGTACTATATGTGCTAAATGCAATCCTGGAAAGATTATAAAGACTGCACCTAATCATCTAGCTAAACCACAATACCCCTTCCAGAGGATCCAGATTGATCACATTCAGATGCCAAAGAGTGGACGTTATGAATATGCATTGGTCATAGTGGACATGTTTTCAGGATGGCCAGAGGCCTTCCCAGTGACTAATCTCACCGCGAGGACTACAGCCAAGTATCTTTTGACAGAAATTGTTTGCCGCTATGGAGTTCCAGAAGTAATTGCCTCGCTAACACGGGAAGTCTGGTCAGCACTGGGGGTGACCCTTGCATTCCACATACCATACCACCCACAGAGTAGCGGTAAGGTAGAACGCATGAATGGCACCTTGAAAGCCAGAATGCTTAAGATGTCACAAGAAACTAACATGCCCTGGCCCGAGAGTCTCCCACTAGCGTTGTTTAGTGTGAGGTACACTCCCAGAGGAAAATATAGCTTGTCACCTTATGAGATTTTGTTTGGTACAGCACCCAGGTTAGGTTGCTACTTTCCCCAACAGCTTCAGATTCAGTCAGATGCTATGGTAGACTATGTGACTGCCCTCTCACATGCCTTGACCAAGATACATGCCCAAGTGTTTTCTTCTATTCCAGATCCTGAGTCGAATACAGGTACACACAAGCTGCTTCCGGGTGACTGGGTTATGGTCAAGAAGTTTCTCAGAAAACACACCCTAGAGCCAAGATTTGATGGTCCTTACCAAGTGCTTCTGATTACCGCAACGTCAGTTAAACTAGCTGGAAAGAGTTCTTGGATACACGCTTCACATTGCAAGAAAGTGCCTGCTCCAGAAGAAACTGATCCTGTTGAAATATGAATTTATTATGTGTCTTGTGTTTTCTTATGCTGCTACACTTTGCCTGGGCCCAACAAGTGGCCATAACCAAAGATAATCACGTTTACACTTTCTGGTACAATTCTTCTAATACTGATGTAGCCACATACACCTTTGATTACTGTGACATAGTTACTTGTACATTTCCACAGACACAATATGCAGCCATATACAAAGACATACCTAACAAAAAGGATCCATACATTTGTGTGACTGGAGGAGTTTGGGGACACCAGTGTAGTTCATGGAAAGCTGCCGGGTGGAATACAGGTAGACCATGGGGCTACAGACCTCAAGTTGCACTGGACAGACTTGACAAAGACGGGAAACCCCTACTTTCTAGAATGACTCTGAGTAAACCCATAGGGTCAACTCCCATTAAACTTACCCTGAATATAGAACACCCCAGCCCAAGGGACGCAGGGGAATATGTGATGGGAATGTACTGGAAGGGAGGTGGTTCACATAATGCATTGGGGACATTTTACCTACAAGACATGCTCACCTCCCCAGACTGGGTAGGGACCACCCACATGATCATTAACCCATTAAAACCACATATTAAGACCCTACATGACATGGTAGCTATAGCCAACCCCACCTTTGAAGATACCATGGCAGTAGAGACTGGGTTTTCAGACACTAATTTGTGGCTAGAATGGATGAGGTATAACGCCAACTCACATAATAAGACTAACTGTTATGTATGTGGAGGAGCCAGGCCCCATCTGGGCACAGTACCTCTAAGCCTACCTCCTGAAGTAGAATTATGTGTTCTGAGTCTTTATGCACAATCCACCACCAACTCCTCAACATGTGAATCATGGAAGAGAATTTACCCAATCACTCATGGACATGTAAAACCACCTGATGGAGTCACCGTCTACCCAGGTAATTACACGTTATGTAATACCTAAGAACACTGGTTTGTATCTGGGCAAATTCCCATCAGGATACTGCTCAATTTACCATAATCCACCCGTATCACTGCTAATGAACCACACAAAGACAATCGGTGATATCTATTGGTTATGTGGTGACAAACAATTGAGGTCCCAATTAGCTGAGCAATAGTGGGGGGAGTGTGCCCTAACCAAAGTCATAATGCCTATCCACATTATTCCAGATGGTAGTCATAACACGTTAAACCTTACACATGTACATTCTAGAACCAAACGAGAGGCTCCTATCCGAGGGAGCTTCGACCCCCATGTGTATATTGATGCCATAGGTGTGCCAAGGGGGGTGCCTAACGAATTCAAAGCAAGAGATGAAGTGGCTGCAGGATTTGAATCCCTAATTCCAATGATAACTGCTAACAAAAATGTCAATTGGATCAACTACATCTATTATAATCAGCAGCGCTTCGTTAACTACACAAGGGATGCCCTACAGGGCCTAGCAGAACAATTACAAGCCACTACTCAAATGACATTTCAGAACAGAATGGCCCTAGACATGATTTTAGCTGAGAAAGGGGGAGTATGTAAGATCCTCCCTGAGACCATGACATGCTGTACATACATTCCAGACAACACTGGGCGAAATGGTAAGGTGACTACGGCCATAGAAAAGCTAGATAGTCTTTCTGATGAACTAAAGAAAGATTCAGGAGTCACTGACACTTGGGACAGATGGTTTGGATGGATGAATGGTTGGCAAAGGACCCTCTTCCAGGTAGGGACAGCTGTTCTCATAATGATTATCATCTTCTTATTTATAACCTGTTGCGTGCTCCCTTGCATACAGAAGTACTTACAGAAAGCGGTAGATAAGACTATAGATGACGTGACCCCTACTTTCCTACATCAAGACATCACAGACCTCGAAGATGACACTCCACATACACCCCTTCAATCACATCAGTTCAAACAAACAACTGCTTTCCTGTAGGGACAGTGTAGGGAAAGCGTCTGTCTTAGCAGGCGAGTCTCACGTGTGGAGATGTGGTGGACTAGCCACTGCGGGTTACCCACGGAGTGAAGTGTTCGATGCTTGTTAAGACAGATAAGTTGCAGGCAGCTAGGGACTTATTAGGGACAGTAGCAGTTGTTATGGTAAATAGCCATTTTAGGGGGGACTGTTGTGGAAATAAGGTCTGCACATATTTCCTAGTTAGTGAAAATGTCTATTTACTCATTCCACGATATATCATATATAAAGCTAAGCACACATGTTTTAATCAAAATGGCTGCTAGAAGCTTCTAAACCCTCCTCCCCCCCACCCCCTTTCCCTTCTTAAACACCAACTAACTACCTCGTGCAGCAAGATGGCGCCGGGAAACCGTGGGAGACCCTCATGGCCCCGGTGACATCACTTCAGTAGGCAGAGCATTAGAGCAACCACTTAACACCTAACCAATAATTGATGTATTATTCTATGTTATCTCTGACAATGCTTATGATGTAATTTTGCTTTAAAAGGGACCTGCCGTCCCCTCTGAATAAACTTTCCTCAAGTTATTCAACAACCTGGAACCTGTGTCTGGTGTGAATTACTTCAGGGAGCGTGCACGCATTGTTTCATTAATTTGGCCAGGGGCAGATACACAAAGAAATAATCAATGTATTGATTGATTTTTCCATTTCAATAGTTTTATATTCTTTGTTCTCTTTTTGTTTTATCTAGTATAGTACCATCTAAACGCCAACTACTGACCGGCTTATATGTTTTTGAATCCTTTAGAACAAAGAAAATATAGCTATGATCTGCCCATGGATTATCCTTTATCAAAATTCTTAATCTTTTCGTCTAATACTGTATCCAGAAAACAAAGTCTCCGGCTATAATTAATATTCCCATTTGTTTAACTTTTTCTACCTTTTCCATTACTTTAAGTAATTTAGTTGGCAGCGTTTGGCAGATAGATATTAACAAGGGTATAGATTTGAGAGTTTAGTTTGCATTTTAGAATTTGAAATCTTCCCACATTATCCAACTCTGAATATATTATCTCCTTTTGAAGTTTTTTTTTTTTTAGAAAAAACAATAGAGACTCCTTTTTTTTCATCCCCATTAAAGATGCATGTATAACCTCCTCATAAAACTCATATCTCCATCTGATTCTCTCTTCCCTTTTCCAGTGGGTCTCTTGTAACAGAGCAATATCTATATTCTCTCCTTTAATTCATATAAGAGTTTTCTTTTAAATGGGGTATTAAGTACCTGAACGTTCATAGAGATGCACTTCAAATATGTTTCGCTTCCTTTTTATTCTCTCTCATAAGCTCGGTCCTCCTCTCAAAATAAACATAAAATCCCTTAACACAACACATATACTTCGGGTAACCAAATACATCCCTAATTAGATGATGAGGGCCCCATGATAAACTTACCACTCTTAACACTATTATTCATAGCGTTCATACTGAGATCCTCAAACGCAGGGGTTTCCAACCCAGGGTACAATTCAGTGTCCCAGGGTGTACACAAAATGATTTAGGTAATGGCGGCCGCACGGGTTGAGAACCCGGCCATCGGCAAATGCTCAGTTTGCCGTGATGGGCCAACAAGGAAGATCACAGCCCTAGCTGGGTCATTGCTATCCAAGCGCCGGCCCTGCTGTGTGACTTTATTGGGCGGTGGGATCTCCCTCACCGGCCCACAGGCAGAATGGAGATGGAGGGAGGTGCTAGGCGGCAGAAGGTTCCTCCCACGAGTTCGCCAATTCAGAGCGTTGCCACGGGTTACCACAGCAACGCTCCGAGGATCTGAACTCTGCTTGCAGCCAGAGCTACTGGACCACCAGGGCAATGTCCCCTCTCCCAGGGGAAAAGGTAAGAAGAGGGGAGAGGGGGCATACAGTTTATTAATATATATATATATATATATATATAATATTTAGTGATACAAACACACAGAGCACCCCCCCCCACCTCACACACACACGCAGCACGCCTCACACACAGCGTATGTATGTATCTATGTGCCAATCAGTAGCTCCCCATTCATAAAAAAGTTAAAATATTTTATGAACCGGGAACTAGCGATTGGCTTAGAGCGTCAACTGTACACTCTAGCCAATCAGCGGCACCCATGCCTGAAGTCAATCTGTACTTCCTGACACTCTGTTTCAGAAGCCAAATACCACTGAGCGACCTGGAGCTGGAGGAAGCCTTTGAGGTTAAACCATTTGAGAGCGATTTAACACCTTAAAGGAAAGCGAGCACCCAGGGGCTTCCTGGCATCATAGCATTTTCATTTAGGTGAAGTTGTTATGGTGACCAGAATGGTCCTTTAATTTGCTTAAAGGAACACTATAGTGTCAGGACTACAAACATATGTTCTTGACACCATAGTTGTGAAAACGCTATTCACCCTGGCTTTATGTGATAATGACTATGCCCCTTCCCTTTCATGACACTGTCAAAAAAGGGCCAAGCATGGATGTCATTACAATTATGCTCCCCCCTGGAAAAATTCCTGCGGACGCCCATGGTCTCAGGGTATGTATCTGTGTGTGAGGATAAGTATCTGTGTGTGAGGATGCATGTCAGTATCTGTATGTGTGTCAGGGTATGTATATATGTGTCTGTGTATCTGCATGTTTGTCAGTATAGGAATGTGTGTGTCTCAGTGTATATGCATGTGTGTCTGGGTGTGCATACACTGACACACTTAAGGATACATACCTATACTGACAAACGCAGATACACAGACACATATATACATACCCTGACACACAAACACAGAACCCCTCACACAGCACCTCTCACACACAAACACAGAGCACCCCGCGCGCGCACACACACACACATCATGCCTGTCACACACTAATGGGGCGGGGGGGCTAAGCCACCCTAACACACACACAGAACACCCCTCATATACAGCACAGTGTATGTATCTCTGTGTATCTGCAAGTGTGTGTTAATGAGTGTATCTGTATGTCAGGGTGTGTATCCTTGAGTGTGTCATTGTATGTATCTATGTGACTCTGCGTATCTGCATGTGTGTCAGGGTGTGTATGTGTGTGTCAGGATAAGTATCTGTGCGTGACGATGTATGTCTGTGTATCTGAACGCGTGTCAGGGTATGCATCCTTCAGTGTGTCAGTGTAACTGTATATATACATTTCTCTAATTTGTTTTTTTTAATAACTGTCCAACCCCTACTCTTCCGTGCTTCCACTATTCACTGTATATACCCTCTGTGCAAAAAAAAAAAAAAAATTTAAAATAATTCCTTCTCTTTCCCCTTTAAACATTTTCTCTTTCTTCTGCTTTCTCCATCTTTTATAACTGAATAGTTGAAAAATCCACTTTTTCATATATTCTTTTATCCAGTTCTTTTGGGTCGATAAAACTCTTTAAAATGTCTTTCCAGAACACGATTATTGTTTTTGAAGGTCCCCGTCGATATCTTAGATTGTGTTGTTTAACCCCTTAAGGACACACGACATGTCATGATTCCCTTTTATTCCAGAAGTTTGGTCCTTAAGGGGTTAAGTGGGATTAGCAATGTAGCGAATTTCTCTCTCCATAATCTTATATAAAGGAAATAGATCTTGGTAGATGTTGTTTGTTTTGAATCTTCTTTAATTTCCTTTAGCTTACATGCTTGTAAAACCTGTTTTAAATTGATAGAAGAAACATATCACAGTGTTTCTCGGAATAGATTCAGGCCTATTTTGTGGTTTCTTTACTCTATACATATTTTCGATCACCATATCTTGATTTCGCAGGTTGAGGTCAAGGGCAATGAAGAAAATCCAGTAAGAAGAGTGATTCGAATATTCTTCATTCTGTGTCTATCTTCTATTGTATTAATTTTCTCTTCTAATGCTCTCATTTCCATTTTTTCTTGCTTTTTAAAAACCGTCTTATACTGAAATGCCATTTGATCGTATTTTTCTCCCATCTTTGTTAATTTCATTGCTAATTCTTCTATTTGTTGTTTAAATTGGTTTGAGACTATTTGAATCTCTTTTAAAAAAAATTCCATTTGACTTTCTAGATTGATTTTAATAAATTCTTGTAAGTCCGACAAGGAATTTCTCCTATCTTCCATGATTGATTCTTCAATAGTCGAACTCTCTATACCAGATTTATTTGACTGGGAAGAAAAAAAAAAAAAAAATGCCGATACACCTTTCTCTTGTTTATTATCCTTTTTTTTTGTGTCTTTTTCTGCATTTTAACAGTGGGCCATATCATTTATTTCTTAGATTTCTTTCACAAATCGTTGGTAATCTCCACCACCCTTTAGTATTCGTTAAATCGTTGTTAAGTAGATAGTTCACTTTATCCTTGTCTTTTAAAGAGTATATTGAAGCGGTTTGAAAATCATTTAGGAGGCCCTAAATTATTATTTTTTTTTATATATCTTTCCCTTTTTCAACAGGTAATCTCCACTACCTTCAGGATATTTGTTGTTTATTAAACAATTCACTTTGCTTTTTGTCTAGTATGCTTGAGGATTTAACACACTTCCTTCCTCCCCAGAGTAGGAGCAGTAATTTTAGTAGATGCTGTTTAGCTGGAGATCTGTGGCATTTTCTCGTTCTCTTCCCTTTGTTGCTCCTTTTATTTTTCCATCATCTCTATAAGTGCTGTATAGTGTTTCAGCTTGCCATCAGATTTTCAATGCCGTTGTTTCCTCTTCCGAGGACGCCACCACTACCACGCAGTTACATACAGCCGCCTTTCACTCAGCTCAGCAGGCCTCGTTTCAATGCGTGCGCACGTCCTTACATCACCCGCATCACACCAGGTCCTTTGGTTGTAATTTATTCTTTAGACATCTTGATCTGCTGGAGAATGCAGAGGTAGTGGCGGTGTGACACTTATGTCGCCAAGCTGTATTAGATGGGTTTAACATATTTATGGGGATTGCCTCCTGGAGACTCAGGCTGTAGAAGTTGCTTGGGGTTTTCGTTTAAAGGGACATTATAGTCACTAAAACCTTATCTTAATTAAGCATTTTTGATGTATATATATCATGCCCCTCTGATCTCACTGCTCAGTTCTCTGTTACTTACACAACCTCCCTAAACACTTCCTGTAAAATGGAGATCTAATATTTAAACTTGAGGGAGAGGGATTGGAGTTCAATTTACACAGCAGGCAATACAAACTTCTAAAATAACTTCTAAAATTAACTCACTGAAAACATGAAACATGAAACATCATGCAGATTTTTTTTTTTTTTTTTTTTAAAGGGACACTATAGTCACTAGAACTAAAGCTTAATGTAGTTGTTCTGATGGATATAGTCAGTCCCTACAGGCATTTTGCATTCAGAGAACATTTCTCCCTAGAGACACCTCCATTGGCAGTCACCAAGTCAGCCACTAGAGGTGCTTCCTTGGTCAGTGCTGCTCAATGTGCAACACTAACTGAACTTTCCCCATAGAGATGCCGATTGGCCAGTGGGGCATTTGGCTCCACTCCCCATCCCACCTCTTTGGCTGAGAGGTCAGAATTGAATATCTCAGCCCAAAGGAAGGCATTTAATTGGCGGAGATTATCAATTCTTAAAATATCAGCCAAGGATGCAGAGCCAACGTCGGTAGAACCGTGCAGTGCTGGAATAAAGGTGAGTCAACTACTTATTTCAGAAGCTGCATACGGGATAACTAGCATAAAAGTTATTGTAAGGGGTGTTATGGTAACTTGGAGCTCACGTTCCAGGGGTTAGTGCTTTTTTTAAACTTTGTTTAGGCTGTAAGCCGGCTACGCAACTTTATCTAGATTGTACTCCATGAGACAGTGTGTGTATTTGGGTGTGAGAATATTTATATCTATTTGGCAAATAGCCTAGGATTAAGGAAAAAAAAAAAACAAAACAAAAAAAAAAACTAAAAAAGGTTCAATCCAGTTATTCATTCTGTTTATTGACTTTAAAGAAAGGGAATACAAACGATTTTGTTGAGTGCCGTGCACTGACATGGTCAATTAATAATAATAAAAAAAAAATAAAAATAAAAAAACCTATTAAAAGATTTTTTAAAGTATATATGTATATAAAAAAAAAAAATAAACAAAAGTTTAAAAACACTACACATTTATTAAACAAAAAAAGTTAGGGTGTTCCCTAAATATTTAGTAAAACAGTGAAAAATAAATATTGAAGACCCAGCGTTATACTTTAATGTGATATACAAAGAAACTGAAACTGTGTAATAGCTCAAAAGAAACCAAGAAGAAGAAAAAAAAAAAATCCAGAAAAATTTAAGAACGCAATCTTTTGAAACATTTAATATCAGTCCATAGCAAATAGTCATTACATACCAAAAGCTCTAATTGTTTAACTAGTTCCACCACAACTCCATACAAATCTCGACAATTTAAAAAATCTTGAGATCAATAAAAATGGATTTTTTGATCCCTACAGCTTGGTTCGTAACACATGCTTTGTGGGTCTGTACTCAACCAAACCCCTTAAATATATTTTTTCTATTTTTTTTCTGAGATGCCATTAAGGGTTCCTGCATCTGCTAGGATTAATGCTCTAAAATCACGTTTAGTAAATGATTGACACTAAATAAGGGGGGGGGAATAAAGGATGGTGTCACGTGGAAATTTACGTTTATAAAAATATACTGGAGTTCCTGTGGAGACTTTAAACATGGCTCAGAATCACATGACGTGCCAAATGCAGGTGGTTCCATTGACTTTTTTTGCTAATGCGCACAGAAGCCTTTAACCACTCGTGTCACTTAATCCACATTACCTGGGACAAGGTAAAGGTTTAGTTTTTTTTTTTTTTTTTGGCAAATTACAGAAGCAATAGAAATTGACTGATGGACCTAGTAATTCGATGTTACCTGATGGGAAAGTAAAACTGCTTTTAAAAGCTTTATCAATCATTACTTTTGAAGAAACATTAGTCCTGGATTAAGTAACCAATGACTGGCAAAGGAGAGAAATCGTAGGCAAACAAAAAATTTTAACTTTCCAGTGAATACTGGATAAACCTTGTGATAGGTTCTCATGCTTTAGAAAGAATGCAGATACAGAAATCTCTATTCATATTCCCCATACTCTCCCTATAAAACAAAACAAAGGGAGTGGCTGAGATTGTGTAGGTTTGAACAGCACATCCTAACGCAAAACAAAGCACAATAATCGTACAACACATACTGTTCTTGAGTACTTACCATGCCGGGAAGGAGAGGAGGCGATATATAAAAGGGATGGAGTAATAGTGAATAGCAGTGTGGTCATGAGTAAGTAGTCGCTGACCTGGGGACGTCTAAGACACAAGAGCCTTTGTCTAGTGCAGCAGTAGAACAAGACCCTACTTTCACTGGTTAAGGACATGTACCAAAATGTTTTCAGGGATACAAACTTTTGGCATAAAAATACCAAATAAACACATTGCATGACTCTCTGGCAATATTTATGTAACTATTACAGTCATTTTTAGAGGTATTCAGTATTCAACACTTAAACTAAATATGGGGTTTTGGAAAAGAAATGAGGTCTACTAAAGGCAAAGGAAGATAAAACCAAAGGCTTCATTTTCAGACTTTATAATCTAGAATTTCCATTTTTACATATAAAGCCAGGACATTAGTGTCCAATAACACCTGGAATGAGAAGTCTGTAAACTACTTACCTGAACCTTAGGACAGCAGTATGCTGTAATACAGATCAGGTAAAACAGCCCTACTAAATTGTGAAATTATGGGAAGCCCGTTAACTAGAAAATAAAGTCCGTTTTATCTTTATAACAGGATCAAGGGTTTCTATGTTTATTTTGACAATTTATTTTTTAGGCGATAAGTAGCAAAAAAAAAAAATCAGGCTGTATAAATAAAAGGGTTAGTACAAATCTTAGCAGTTTAGCATTTAAGGCAATGGTTTGCACGTTGTACACTCAAGAACTCACTACTCGAAATAGCGTCTGCCAAACGGGGACGGGTTAAAGCAGGCATCCAACTTGCTACAGGTATTTCACAATAGCCAGTTTACAATAGGTTTAAAGGTAGGAGAAGATGTTTTACAACCAATCTTTTTCGCAAGTCTGTTGTCAGCTCAAGACAACGCACGGTTTAATTAGTAGAGCACATATGCAGCAGGTTGGCAAATAGGTGAGCTTTAGGACCCGTCCCAGAGCAAAGCCCCAGGAAATAGGACAAAGCTGCCTTGGGCATTGCATAGATTGGATATGATATTTAATACAAACTGTGTGTCAGTCCTGGTAACCCACAAGAGTGAAATTAATCACCTGCCTAGCCCTCCCAGAATCCATTAAATATGACCCACTAACAGCAACACAAAACATTTATAAACCAGAGATTATATGAAAAATAATGGGATGTAAGAGAAGGGGTGATTTTATAAGTATACATATAAAAGACAAAAAACAAAACAAAAACGTATTCTGTGATAACTGAAGAGTCTACGAGTTATGCAACATGTTATATGGGTGTTACTTTAAAGCCCTCAATATACCAAAACAACCTTTAATGGAATCTTAAAGGACTAGACAGGCAGTGGGAAACCTTGGCAATGCAAACGGTGAAAGGTTACATTTGCCATGATGCTTAGCCAGTCACTGGCCATCACCTAACTAGAATGTTGAGTGCAGGACTAGAATAGTGGGGGAGATGACCACAATTCCTTTTCTCTATTGTACTGTTAAAGAGCCATAATCCATCTTTATACATTTTTTTCATTTCCAATTTACAATCTACATTTTGAGACCACCACCAAAACATTATCTAATTATCATGTAATCCCCCAGATGACCACGATTAATGCACATTCACAATCTACTTGCCTTTAAATAAAATTAAAAAAATCCATATGTAACAATGGGAGCCTACATGTTAAGGTACAATAAGTGATAATCACCCTATGTTTATTTTAAATGAAGTGCTTTGTTTCTAAGACAGGTGTGTGCAGCCATCAACGGATGGAGATTAAAGCCTAACTTGTGCAAAACAACCTCAAGTGACATATTTGTGACAAAATGGGAGTAAAGGTCACACTGTTTTCGTAAGCAGGGCATTTAGAGTTCCTACAATGTAGCACAAAATGTGTGAGTCAATTTTAGCGCTAGCAGCTGTGATCAGTATGACATCCCATTGTATGTATCATGGTACAAGTACTGTAGGCGTACTGATACTGTATGGTATATGAGGTGTACGAAAAAAAATAAAAAGTATAACAGAACCCCGAAATATATATATTATATTTATACATAAATGGAGAGTAAGCATTTAAAAGCCAGAAGCTGTAGAGCAAGGAATTGTGGTTTAAGTAGACAGCTGGAAGGCAAAAGTAAAACTACACATTCCAACATTTGGAAAGAAATAGTTTTGACTGCTGGTCTATCACATTTAGGCCAGGTTATGGACTATATGCATCTAATCAATTCCTGCCATCACTAAACTAAAGCATGGATTTTATATCATGCATCCAACCACATCTTTTAAGTGGGCTTAAGGAAAACCTTTTAGCCAGATATTAAAATTTGTGCCTCAGCTTGGCGCAATTTACTCAAAATCAGCAGCTAAAGAAATTGACATCTACAAAGGAAATCCATTAAAAATAATAATAAAATAAATTCCCATTTCCTCCCTGCAAGGACTGTCTGTGCAACGAGGCTGGTTCACAAGACAAATGCCTCTTGTGGTGTGTAAATAGTAGATACAATAGCTGGTTTGAATTTTAAACTTATACAAATGAAGTCAATATAGTCCTATAAATACTTAATTTATTTAAAAAAAATTGTGCTGTTAACCCATTACAGGGGTATAACACACTTGTGGGTTTGTAATATCTTTTGAAAAGTACAAAACTTTTTTTTGTGTTTTTTGTTTTAATTATCATTGTCAAATGTGATATTTTGTTTGACCTGAACATCGTTTTACTGCTTGGAACCGGATCTGCTGTTCTCTGCAAAAAAAACAAAACAGAAAAAAAAACAAAAAAACATAAGGCTACTATCCATGAACCAAGCTGGAAAGATCTCAGGCTAAATAAGGCGGAGAGTTTTTTGTGTGTGAAACAAGAGAAAGGAAGTACTTCCCTATTAAACGGATACTCTGACTAAAGCACTCTATCAAGCCTTCTAAACTGTTAAATAATTTTTTTTTTCCAAACAAGCATTTAAACGTCATTACACAGAAGAGCAACAAGGATGGCATTCTGCCAGACAAAGAGGCAGAAGGGAAAATATACTGAGTTCAATGGATAGCCTGAATATAGCACAGTTCTTCACAACCGATGGGGGGAGACACGGTGTCCAAAAACATTCTAACGACGTGCTTCATCTGAGCTGGGTACTATGAAGCAGGGTGGCAGATGTTTGGCCCAAGAAGGGCATCAGACTTGAATTTGTTTTGTTTTTTTGTGTTTTCCTTCAGCAAGCGTCTGTCCAGCTATCAATCTTGTTTGTTTGCACCAATCCCAAGCCATTTAAAAAATACGACTAATATTAAGTTAGAGAAGTCGTCTGCGCCAAAATCGCCATCAACTATCCATGCTACTGCATTCCTCTAGAACAGAATTGTAAGAACATGTGTGAGAGAGAGAGAGAGAGAGAGAGAGATAATTTTTAACTTACTTAAACCACATTGACATCACAGTTGCACAACGTCTACAATAAATTATATAAAAACACATACATGTGCAATTTAATGATTTGCCAAGTTCTAACATATGCTTAATTATATAGTGTGAAGACATTGTCCTAATAGTCTGATTCCCATGTCAGACATTAATGTCGTCCGACAATCCCACCTCCCCCGCAAAAAATAAATAAATGGGCAGAGTCCTAGCTGATAATGAAATTAACTGTGTTTTACTCCAAATGCAAGAAAATATATACACTTATTTCAACCGGCATATGCTTTATTCACTGAACTGGAAGTGTGCTGATCAGATCGTGAAATAATACAAAATAAATTTAAGATGAAACAGCAGAGCTGCAAATATTTGCAAACACCTTAATTTAGTGATCAGTTAGTCCTTTTCCTCAAGTTTAATGAATAACTTCTCCCCAAAACGAGATACATGTTCTGGAGTGTAACCAGACCAGTGAGTTGCAAAATTATTTTTATAGGAACATCCCATACTGGAATGTGTACTTCAGTCTTAATATATAATAGCTTTCTGCTACATAACTCCAACCACAGTCACTTCTCCCCTTTTCACATATTGTACTCCTGACTGGAAGGTGAGCAGTGTAGCTCAGTCAATGAGAGATCAATTGATTCCTCTCCCATAGCCATGCAAATGGAAAAGGAGACCAATAAGAGGAGAGCAGTTGGCTGTGAGTTGGATTCATGTCAGCAGCTCAGTGCACACTGTTCTCTCATTAGCCAAGCAGAGTACCTCGTCCGGAAGTTGCTTTGTGAAAAGGGGACAGTGTGACCCTGCAGAAATCTATAAAAGGTTTTCTAAACAGCACAGATTACTACATTACCTTCAAACTCCTGGTTGTCTACATAAGGTGCTGGTCCCCATATTCTAACAGTACCGTCGTCAGACGCGCTGGCCATCAGAGAGGGAATCTGAGGGTTCCAACTCACACAGTTTACAGTGCGTGTGTGCCCGGTCAGCTCTGCAATGGGCAACTCACTGCGTTTGTGCCAAACATACACTTTATGGTCTGTGGACGGAGAAGGAGGAGGGGACAACAAATTTTTTTTAAACAGGCAGTAATTAAACTTAAAAAAACCAAACAAAAACAACCAACCAGAAATACCACTAGTCACCGTAAACTACAATAGTGGAAATACAAAGCAAACATCACATTCCTTCACATTTTGCTTAAAAACACACTCATGAGCTGAAACAATACACAACATGTATGTCTGATGTTCCCAGTTCCTCCACTTTGATGAAATCTGAGGTATCGGAACTTTTTGACACCCATTGTAATGAGCAATTAAATCTTCCATTACCTTCACTTCCACTAGCGATGAAGTCTTCATTATGACCTCCAAAACACGAATGTATTGTGTAAAAGCCTTGAGTTACGCCTTGATATTTTCTCACTAAAACTCTATCTTGCAAGTCCCATAAATGAACACCCTTGAAAAGAAATCAACACAGTAATAATGAAATAGATTTAAAAACAAATATATAGCATAACTAATATAGAATCCAATGTATAAAGACATACAGGATTTAATGCATCTGAGACTTTACCTGAGTTGCTACGTTTAACAAAGCTAGTCTTCCATTCCTTGATATTGTGAATGACATTATAGGATGGTCTTCTTGCACTCTAAAATATAGATGAAAAAAAAAACAAAAACAAAAGAAAACCGATATATAAAATCTTAAATTCAGCACATTTCTTTGAGACAAAAAAAATAAATTTGTCAAACGTTTCTAAGTAACCTAATACTTCAAATGCAAAAAATATTACCCCTCTTTACGTCTCTTTTGATTGTAGCACATAGGTCAAACACAGAGCCAGCTTCAGTGCTTAAAGCGTTACTCCAAACACCATGACCACTTTAGTGATTTGAAGTAGTCATGGTGGTAGAGAGCCTGAATGTGCAATGTTTCAGTTTGAAACACTGCCTGAGTTATTTTAACGGAGAAATGAGGGATAGTTGCAACCCCCTCTCCTTGACACCTATCAATTAGGTAGCCCAAATATCAGTTGGTAGCCAAATGTTAACTCTGCATACTTTACGCTAGTCTACAGCGCAAAGTGCTCGCTGACCAGCGTATTAATCTTTTTCTTGCCGGTATAGCATGGCTTGCCTCTCCCTTTCTCCCTCTACTGCTCCTATTTCGTTTTGTCCTCTCGCCAACCCCCCTGTATTTAGCAACTCAGATTGCCCACATGTGCTCAGAGTCAGTGAAACAGTCCAATCACAGGTTTCTCTATAACACGCTTACACTTACACACACACACACACACACACACACACACAACATAAAAAAGAAACAAACCACAAAACATAAGTTTAACTTCCCTTGCAGTGACATAGTAGTTTGTAGCATTTTTGCCAAAAGCCATAGGAATATTACTCATAGCCTCTAGGGACCATAATTACTACACTAACGTATAGCTGCTATGGAGCATAAAGTATCCTTTGCAGCCTGGGATAGAAGATAATCACATTGCTTCCCAAGGTTTAACTCACATATTTCTATCTGTAAGGTCCTCGAAATTATAGCCTCGAATTCGCTGGTGAGTGTCTGAAGCTAAGACAGTCTTTCCATCGCTTAAGCACCACAGGCACTGCACTCTTACACCTTCCCAGGAGTCTAGTAGATTTCCATCTAAATCCTACATTGAAGAGAAAGAAAAACAGAAATGTGCATGATTCATTCACATTAAAAAGAACACTCCAAATCTAACTACTATAGCTTGTGAAGTAGTTATGGTGCCAGTATTAACCTGGTCCTCTCAATGTAAGTAGTCAAACCATTTGACTTCTTACCTAGGGTCTGCTGGGCCCAGCTTCCTGCCTCTCCTCCTCCTATTTGAAGGCTTAGAAGCACCTAGGTGCTTACACTAAACTCTCCGTACAGGGCCAGCTGAGAATGACAGCTAATGAGCTATGCCCTGCACCAACAGGCTTTACTCAGTCATAGAGCTTCTAGGTTGCAGAGAGGCAGGTAGCGGTAAAAAGTAAAATAGTTTGACTACTTAGTTGAGGGGGAGGGTACTCCTGGCAGCCTAATTACTACAACAGTTTTGGTGTGTCCCTTTAAACAGGCTGTAGGATGCAACAATTAACATGTCCACATAATGAAAGACTTACACACTGGTAAAACTGCCCTCGCTGTCCTCCTGTAACAAAGCGTTTGCCGTCTGGGTTCCAAGCCACGCTGGTTAAACTGTCTTCATGAGACTGACTCATTTTTGTCCTCAACTCGCCTGTCTGGAAAGAGGAGGGAAAAATAAAATAAAGTAGATGCATACAGCATTAACAGACCTTTAATGAACCAACCATATTTACAAAAAGCAAACACATTGCTTTGGATTGTTGAGCCCAGCACAGTAAACACCATTGGTAAAGAAGTTATGGTAGATTCTTGAAATCAGCCCATTTATAAAGTATTTGCTGAAGTGGTTTAGGGGTTTGTGGTATTTAGTGAGTAAATCACAAGAATAGTGGCATAGTTCATTACATAATACTATTGTTGCAATCCTACAAAGGTTGGGTGGCTACCCCAATACCATGTCAGGAATGAAATTAGCTAGGAGCCCACTGTACAACAGACAGGTTTGCTACAAGTCTTTCTACATACAGTTGTTACAGTGAGACTAAGTCACCATTAAAATGCTTACTTGTACATTCCACAGCCAGAGCTCCGAGCAGTCATCTGGGCCACATGCAACGAGGTAATTGTCATCTGGGCTCCAGGCAAGGTACGAAACCCCATATGCATGCCCCTCTAATGTCTTAAGTAACTTAAGCTGGTATGTGTCCTGGAAAGGGGGGAGAAGGGGAGAGAGGAGGTTAGAGACCATTACTTTGTTTTACACAAAATTGCTTGACAGAAAATATTTATCTTATCAACATACTTATAACGTGTATTATTTATCATATTGATGCACACTTTAAAATCATGATCCATTATTCTTGCTGGTGCAACTGGAAACTATGGCTGCCATCTGCTGGAGCACCTGGCAAATGCAGTTAAAATACAGTGTGGAAGGAAAGAAAGAAAACAAAAAAAGAGCAGATTTCAATATAAATATATTCACACTTGTCTAACGTAGTGCAGTAGGGAACACTGAGGGACTCTTCAAACATAGCTCATTATACTGTATTGGATATGGTGCTGTCTCCTGGTCTTGGAGCCACTCCCTCAACCACACAAATAACTGGGCCGGGGTTTAAGTGGTAAGAGTCTATTCCTGGTGTGGGAGGAGTTTGCCTGGAGCAGTAGGCAAACTCACTCAAACGTGACCTGGTTACTTCTTTTAATCACATGGTTTATACAAGGTTTCAAACAGAGGAGTAATTTACTTTGTTAGTTTGCCTTTAATGCTAAAATACTTTGCTGCACACAGGCACAGTTTCAAAATTAGAGCAAATTCCATAGAAAGGTTTCTAAAAGCCTGGTCCAAGAACGGATCATAATATATTCCAAATATCAACAAAATCATTGTTTTAATATTTAGCCATAAAGCAGAAAGATTAACTATATTCCTAAGAAGAGCATGTCAACTAACCAGTCCAAGTAAAACTATAGAGGAAAGAATTGGTAACAGGAGAAATATACTGACAGTTCTAACACAATAGAAATATGAAAAGGCAGATTGGGATGTGCGGTGTATCTTTGAATCTAGAATGGTGGCAATTAACATTCCTTTTTGTTGTGTGTGTGTTTAAAGAGGTCACTTGACAACTCAAAACAAGGTGATCCCAGATTGACCATAATTATAGCAAAAGAGGCAGCGAGACTCAGGGACATTATGCAGTGCAGACATGGAGCATCTTATGAGGATGGACCACTGCACAACATGAGCTTGTAAGAATAGTTACAGCCATCCTCGTTGGGGACTGTGTTAGAAGATTAAAATAAAAAAGCAAGCAAGATTGGCCAGTTAGGCAAGCCTACTTACACGGGAGATAAACACACACTTGCCATGACATTCATACAGCAGGCCCCACACTGGCCTAGTGTTCTACCAATACGTACAAAAAGTAAATAAAATAATTCAGTGTTCTTTGATACTGTCATACATAAATAAAAAGGTTTAATACAGACAAAGGAAAAATCACTAGTGACAATCTACAGTATGAGCCATCCTTAAAATTATCTGCATTCAGTAAAATATTTTAAACAAGTATATGCCTATCAGAGTTTACAATTGTGGTGTGAAGGAAACAAATGACACTGAGGCCTTTCTATTCTGCTAAGCAACACGTTTTAACAAAACAGGTTTAAAAAGCAATAAAGCAATGTAACATTAATACTTACTGGATCAACCTGCCATATTATAACAGTTGTGTCTTTTGATCCGGTTGCTAGTTTAGTGCCATCATTTGAAAACTTACAGAACCAAACCTCATTACAATGCTCTGTAAGGACCTGCTGTGTGAAACATGGAAACTGCTTCCTTCAATGGGAGAAAGAGAAAAAAGTGAGGGAGGAGGGAGAGAGATAAGTCATTAGTAAAATAATGATTTAAAAAAAAACAAAAAACACACCAGTATTTGGCCCATACACAGCAAAGGGCAATTGTATCTGTTTAAATGTTCATTATATGAAGCCTGCACCCATCATTCTATAAGGAGATAGCCTAGCACATTTACCAAACTTGTACCGGAATACTATGGGTATTCACGTACCTGCTGCAGACGTGATCTATAAGCAGAGACACAGAATCCAAGTTATTGTCAAGTTTTGTATTGTGGTACAGGCACCGGTCTCGCTGTAACTCCACAGCTTGCCGGAGCAGTGTCTGCAAACGTCTTGGGGGCAGCATGACCGATGGTGGCAAGTAGGCTTCAAGAGGAAGTCAGATTTTAGGTTAATATTCGAAGATAATTAAAAGAGCTATCAAAGTGAGACCTTATTTATCATGATTGTGTAATAGAGGCAGACAATACAGTAACTCATAAGAGTTCTTTACGATTTGCTAATAAATGCAAATATGGCAATATGTATTGGCAAAATGTAGTTTTTAGTACTGCAATTATAAGTGTTGGAGATCTACCTTTTAACCACCCGTACGCAGATGTAAATACATTTTTATTTTAAAATATTACCAAAAGCAATCATAAATGTATAAGGAGAAGAGTAACACTCACTTTGTAGCTTATCCAAAAGTTTGGAGCGTGAAGCGGTTCCTTTCCCTTCCCATTCTGCTTTTGCACGAAGATCCTCAGCATGACTACACATTAAATACCTAAATAAAAATAATTTTAAAAAGTAAATAAAATAAAAACACACACACAAAAAAACCCCCATTAAATTACACAAGACAGCACGACAAAAATCTAAATTTTTGGCATCTACTAGATGTACCAATCTACATTGTCCAGAGTACCAATGAGGAAGATGACCAATGTGAAGGTACATGCATATACACAATTAAAAATAATTTTCCCCTCCCGAACAAGTGTAATTTACTCGTGATATCCACAATGCACATCCACATAGCTCTAGTGGTGTTGGCAAAGTTCCAGACAACTGAGATATTATATTTTGCATTTAACACTTTTTTTAAACTCAATACCATTAATAAAAAATAAAAAAAAATAAAAAAAAAAAAACCCACTAACACAAGTGCAGCAAACAACTTATTACTGCCTACAGGTACTTGGGACAAGGTAAATATACAAGATATAGCATGCTGAACTATGGGTATATAGGCAATTCGTGTTTTTTTCTAATGAGCATCATATTTACACTCAAAACTGTATTTTGGCATTCCCATTAAACACACCCAAATAGGGTCTTTTCCTACCAGCGGACATGATTAACCCAGTTCAGCAGCAGAACTCACACCTGACTTTCTATGACAACTGGCAATGGAGCCTTGTCTCATATTCAGACCATTCTCTTTATTTCTGCTTCTAGTTAGAAGTCGATTTCCCTACACCCCAAATATATCCTATAGTTGGCTGTATTCCGAACTCTAAAGTACCCCTGTTCTTAGTTGCACACACATCCACTAAATGTAATAATACAGTTTACTCACCTTTTTCCAGTGCTGTTTAACTCTGAGTCTCTAGTGACATCATTGAGGCATGCTGAAAACTAATGCTCTACTATGAGGACCGGATGTGCGTGCGTCTGTGCATGCATGCGAGTGGCTCATGCACACAGTGCTTCATAGGAAAGCATTGAATTCTATGAGCTTCCACGTCACGTCAATGTAAACATTGCAGTTTTATAAAAAAAAAATAAAAAAAAATTCAATAAAAGAAAATGCAATGTTTGGGTGCAGTGGTCCTGTCATTGTCACCTTGCAATATAAGACAAATAATAGATTTGTCCTCTTCATTGTGGTCCATCCTTCTTGCATAGCTGCATGGTTCTTGCGGACTTCATTTTAGAACTGCTATTCTCTTCAGCTTTTGACATCCAGCAGCCCTTAGAAAACCTACTCCTTATTGACCTAACCACCATTATTTCATTACTTGTATTGTGCCTGCTAATCAAATAATTTATAAAGATCTATTAAATGTAAAGGAAAAAAATATCTATGCAAAGGTCAGAATGGTGGTTCCAGATCCACCAATAAAGGGGCTTGTACCCAAAGTAAGAAATTAGGAGATTGAAAATACTAAAAGTCTCAAAAAAAAAATGAATCTCAGAAAGGCAAAATATAGAAAATACTTAATACATATTATGACTTAGAAAATCAGCACTGAGTACTGGTACACAGAGTTTATCCATATAATATATAACATACTGGTTCCAAAGAGTGCCAAAAAAAAAAAAAAATGTAAATTAGAAATACTTTATTATGATTCAAATAAGGAAAGGCACTACCAATGGAAATTCGGAATAAGGATTAAAATGGATAAATACACTATGTATCAGCAAGGGAAGTGAGCAGACAGAGAGGCTTTGAAAAAGTTATTAACTTCAAAAAAATGAGGTAGAAATAATGATCATGAAAAAGGCAGCCAGGTGATTACAATGTAGCTAAAAAATATATAAAGGATAATAAATCACCCCTATTTATCCTAAATGAAACACCTGTCCCTAATAGTTTATGGCAAGAAATCATGCCTCATCAGAAAAGGCTTAAAAAGGTGGCAGCATAGAAAAGGAGAGATATAAACCTTAACTGAAATCCCTATAGCTCCTAGAACAAACACCTTTGAGGGTGTTCTATACTGTCCCTAATGAGATGTAGCAAAAAAATCATACCTCATTAAAGAAGGTGTAGAGGGGTAGCATAGCAGAGGAGAGACTATAAATCTAAGGTATTGTTCCTATAGCTCATAAAGCAAACACCTTCAAGGGTGTTCTATGCTGTCCCTGAAAGCAAGATAAGAAATAGAGAGAAACTAGTACCTCTGCCAGTCTCCCCTAAATATGGTAACTCTGTGCTGAGATAGAATAGTAAAGTGATTAAAAAACCTAGTGAAAACTAACTATGGAACCAGTATGTTATATATTATATGGATAAACTCTGTGTACCAGTACTCAGTGCTGATTTTCAAGTCATAATATGTATTCAGTATTTTCTATATTTTGTCTCTTTTTTTTTTTTAAAAGAAAAACACCCCAGCTCTGAGCCTCTTTTTTTTTTTAGACTTTTAGTATTTTCAATCTCCTAATTTATAAAGATCTAGCCACATATGTCAGGGCTCAAAAAAATTCCAGGCACCAGGTCGCCATTGCGACTAGGAGTTTTGTCCTGACACCTGGGTGTTTATCAGCCTGTTCAGCTGTTGCAGAATCAGCCAACACACATCTCTGTGGTGGCCGGCTGAGGCAGAGTGGAGGGGCCTGCAACCTTCTTGCTCTGCTCCCTCTTGCGCGCCCTGCAGGGATGCCAGAATATGACATCACTGTTAGAAACGGTACATGAAGTCCAGAAAACCCATTGCAGTTCTATTTATTAGTCTGTTTATTTGCTGCTGTATCAGCTTCTTACATGTATTATTAACTTAATTAATTTTACATTCTTTATTTTATAATGGAGAGGATTAAAATAAATTATAAAAATTAAATATGCAAGGATTGAAATAGCATTGCTGTGAACACAATGCATGTGGGAGTGGCAGAGGCTGCCTGAACCATAGTGTTTCTGCTGCAATCAAACATGTCTGTACAGTGGTAGCTATAATTTCTGCAGACAAAATGACATCATACAAAATGCTTACCCACTGAGGACATGAATCCTCTCTGTATTGTATTTCAGGGGAGTCAGTTCACAGCGCAATACTTGAAGTGCTTCCAGAACCTTGCCATCCTCCAAATATTCCAGATACTTCTGTTGGAGCAGCAGAAACTTCATTCTCTGTCAAAGAACAGAAGAAAAAAAAAATGAGTGCAGAGATACAAACACGAGCACATGCAAGATACAGAAGATATATTGGTAGCCTAATGCAAGTCCCAGGCAACAAAAAAATAAATAAATAAAAGTTCACGTGTAACAGGGACAGACTTGATTGGTCTTTTGAGTTTCAACTACCAACACAGTCAATGGGGTCTGTTAAATAAAACACCAAACAGCGATTTAATGCGGTTCAGCTAGAGAAGAAAAGTGTTGGAATATGTTCTAGAGATATGGAATATAAAATAAAAGGGGAAACAGCATGCTGGGACATAGCCGGTTAACACTTCTTGTACTATGGTAGATAAGATGGTGGAAGGAGGAGAAAAAAAAACTCTCCAAACAAAACATGTAGACTGTGCAGTCAAACACTGGACACCCGTCATGTCACCCACAGACTGTTAGAAACTAGAGGACCATAAAAGGTCTGTGAGAAGGTAGTTTGAGTCCTGTTCTAGAGACATTCACTTACAGTAGCCAGGGGTATTCAGAATAAGTCTACATTAGTTACACTAATCTCCATCAATGCTCAAAAAACTCAAAAGGGACTTATTCACTAAACTGATAGGACATACCAAAAGTGGTTAAAACCTCATGTTTTACTTAACTACAATTACAGAAAAACTGGCACCAATAAAGCAGGGACACCAACATTTGCATGACGTAGGGCAGGGCTTCCCAACCCAGTCTTCAAGTTTCCCCTACCAGTCCAGGATTCAGAGATTGCCCTGTTGTGTCTAAAGTGTTTTTTTTTCTCTCCTAAAAAACACCTTAGACACAACTGGGTAATCCCTAAATCCTGGACTGGTAGGGGGTACTTGAGGACTGGGTTTGGAACCACTGATGTAGGGGATTCAGGGAGGGCACCACTTGTCAACAATATTTTAGGGGAAGCCACACACTAGCATTGATTTAAACCCTGACTGTACTAATTTTTCTTCTATAGGTCACTAGTCGCCACACCTCTCCTCAGGATCAGGTTGCACAAAGAAAGCTGTACATCAAGGACTGATCCATCTCGACATCTGTGTCTCAGGTCAGTGTAAAAACCAACACCTGCTCCTACAACTCTCAGTGTGACAAGTGGATATCATGCTTACTTACTCTGTGCAGAGAGCATAGTAGTGTTCACAGATACTGATATTATAGCAGAGTCAAACCAGCAATGTCCTAAAATGATCTCGGGGCTTTCTATGAAGCTGTGAAAGACATTCTCTATCATTGCAGCATATAGAGAGTCTTCGGTCATGCAGTCTATAGGAGCTGCAATCTGTCAATCTTATCTAGCCAACAGGGAGTCAAAAATGTACGTGCCATGTCCACGTTCTGACTTGCCATAGCATCCTAAATTCAACCACAAATTTATTGACCCAATGAAATCATTTTATTGCTGGGACACTGCCGCTGAAAAGAACAGTTTAAGAAAATTTAAGTCACACAGGAGAAAAGTGGCCATTGCGATGACAGCACATGTTTAAGTCCAGTGGTATGAGATGGAAGTTTTAACTGCTCTATCTTAAGGGGAAACAAAAATCTGAGGCTTTGACAGCTTTGATCTCTGTTTCTGCTCCCTAGCACTGTACAAGGCCTAAAGATGGAGAATGTTAGGCTCTAGCGTTCAGAAACTATTATTCATAACAAAACTATTTTTACATTGGTCTTCCTCTGACGAAACACCACACATTCCTTAACAAGTCACAGTTATGAGCACTGCTTGTGCTGTACAATTAAATAATATTTATAGCAAGAACATTTACAAGGGAAGGAGACTACACCCAATAATAATAGACCTGCAACAGAGATCCCAGGGTGCGTGCATGATTGTGACACAGTGATGAAAGAAAAGAGACACTGGTGCGGTGTGTTGGAGAGAGGGAACAATTTATAGCTCGCTTTATACTTCCGTACAAAAAAAAAAAAAAAACTGAACTCAAATACAAGGACATTCTTTGCTCATGTTCCGTAAAAAAGGTTCACAGTGACCACAAATACAATGGGCTCCAAAACATATTTAATACAGCATCTTCAATCAGATGTGAACTCGAGTGAGAAGTTTTTTTCTTTATTTCCTGCTCTGCATATTTAACCTTAATCACACACAAAAGGCTGAATGAAAATGAAACCATAATTTTTCATGCATTCTGTGTCAGTCACAGCCAGGGGAAGTGTGACGAGGACATGGGCAAAAACAAAATTGCTCCAACTCCTAAATGGCAAAGAATTGAGCAGTGAGACTGCCGGGGCATGATCTACACATGAGCACAGCTTCTTTAAGCTAAAAGTTGTTTTGGTGAATAGAGTATGCCTTTAATATTACCAAATATATGGAGGCATCAAAGCCCAAACGCACGCAATACCTATTCCCATACTGAGATGTGCACTTACCCGTATGACGTCTGCAGTGGGGCACGATGCAGAGGAATTCTCACTCACTGATACGCCAGCAGCTGGACGACATGCCTGTAATCAGGACGATTGAAAGAAAGGAGATTGGTTAAAGGCTACTCTGATGCCTAAAATAAGTTCACTATACGATTTAAAATCTCTTTATAAAAATAATTTAACATTTTACTAGACATTGGTATGTTATGACGTACATGATCTCTGATCTTGCCTCCACTAACTATACATGCTGGAATGCCAGTTCATTTTTCAAGTCACAGCTCTAACTCTATAATATCCTAAACAGTACGTACAACAAAATACAACTAAGCATTTCATCCACTTTATCAGAGCTGGAAAGACAAAGCCCCCCAGCCACCTTAAAAAGAAGTTGCAAACACAGATACCACAAAAAGACTGCATGACAGAAAGAAGTACCGACAAGATACAATGTTGCCGTTTTAACAGCTTAAATATTTGTTACATTATCCAGAAACTTCTGTCAAGGTAGTAAAATCGTGTATTATTATAACTCTACCAATGTGCAGTCACGTGCCATACACATGGAAACACCTAGATCCTAAATCTCTTTACTGAAGACATCCTAAATTTACCTTGTCCTGCTCTGCTAGCGATGAGATTATTCACAGGTTGTGTTTTTTTGGAGTGGGGGGAGGGGAGGTGGTTTGGCTTGAATACAGTAAGATTTTTACTATATTTATGGAGGCATGAGGGGCCCTGGTGGGCTAGATGGTGGTGTTAACACTATAGGATCAGGAATACATGTTTGTGTTCCTGACCCTATAGTGTTCCTTTAATGATACATATATATCTGCACACAGAGCAGCAACACACACACACACGCGTGCAAAAACAAAAAAAACCTGTGATTAATCTCATCGCTAGCAGAGTAGGACAATGTAAATTTAGGAATACATTCATTAAATCCGTATGGATGCACATATTGGATGTTATTACTGAAGTGATTTTCATGACGGAAATTGTGAGTTGGTGTATATAGTTATTGGGTGGTTAGGACCATACAGTTCAGGATGCAATTCCAAATCCCATAGCCTCCATCAGTGGAATAGTATCTTTTAAATTTGGTTGTTTGTGCATTGCCAGTAACATTAAATAGAGGACATATAGATTTCAATAGACAACTAAACAGCAGTCCAATGGAAGTACAATTAAGGAGTAAACATTCAGACGATTTAGCGGCGAGACCGCATCCACTTTAGTTTTGGTTACGGTCTTTAAAAAAAAAAAAAAAAATTAATCAACTTGCAGACGGCTGAGGCAGAAAGAGGAATACATTGAACACAGATTTCAGACAATTGGCAGACCTCTTAAAGAGAACATAGTCAGATCTAGATATCGAAATGTTAATATGGAGACCCACTTATCAAAATACAGTGGTACCTCGGTTTACAAACGCTTCGGTTAACATAATTTTCGGTTAACAAATGAAAAACAATTGAAAATAATGCCTTGGTTGACAAATTTCTTTCGCAATACAAAGCAAGTTTCCCCCGGATGCATTGTGCCTGGGAGGTTTATAGTGCCGCCCCGTGCATGCTGGAGTCTGTGGGTAGCACGTGGCGTAGAGTGTGGAGGTGTGGGAGCGGCTTTTGAATCGAGTTTTGGAGCTATTCTGGATTTTTTTTTGCAGTTGTTTTGGGACTTTTTGGTGCATTTCTCAAGTGGTGGAAAGGTAGGGAGCTGAGGTTTGTCGTTTGCATGCCTTTTACTGTGTGTTCTGCATTGTGGGTTGGTTTCCATGCCAGCTCATTTTGACTTTTTTTCTGACCTCCAGAATGGATTAATTGGTTTTCAATGCATTCCTATGGGAAACCGCGTTTCGGTTTACAAATTTTTCGCAATAACAAACGTCCCGGAGAACGCATTACATTTGTAAACAGAGGTATCACAGTATAATAAATTTACCTTGCAGGATTCTTAAAAAACACAAAAGAAAAAACAAACATCATTGAGTTGCTTTTTATTAATTACAAGCCCTGGCAGATTTATCTTGTAATAACATATATAAGGGAGAACTATCAGAGGAAGAAGAGTTCTCTAGGATTTGGCTGTACTGCTAGTCAGTTGTCTCAGATTATTAAAAGACTGTACAGTTCACACAAAGCTGTTGGGTCTTACATCACTTCCTTCACCCTTCCCCCCACACCCAAGGACAGGAAGTTATACTGTATCAACAAGTGAATCAGCTGGAAGTCAAAAGCTATGGCAGTCAGCTGATACCCCTGGAAACAATAAAAGACTCTGGTTAAAGCACAGTACATTGTAATTCTTTACAAAAGAAACTCACGCATAGTTATACTGTGGCTTTCCAGATACTGATGGACTACAACTCCCAAAATTAATGCAATGGACAAGAAGATTTATGGGATATGTAGTTCAACAACTAATGCAAAGGGATTACAGCTAGGAAGTCGGCCTCCAATTTGCAAGTTGTGCTGCGGCCTATTACTGTGGGAGTCATAATCTACACTAAATTATATATTTCTACATACACATTTCACAACGCTATACCAGACATCATGAAATATGAACAGACTATGCTTGGTCCCATCACCAGAAATCTTTTTGCCTCATATGTCAAATTCCAATTAGAACAGAAAAACATTTTGTTGCTGCACAGACTGAAAAATTCTATTTGGCCACAATTTTAAATGTGTAAAAACAGTATTCCATCAACAACACTAAGGGCTTTTATGCTCTCACCCGTTTGTTTTTGGACAATCTTTATTTATTGGTTTTGTATATTCAAAAATGGGGAAGGAAAAGGAAATATACATTAGCAAGCATCCTCCGCATGAGGTTAGCATTACATCTTATCCATAACTTGTGAGCAGTTACATTGCTATTTCCACAGACTTTATTCCATGCCCGAACCCGGCGTATGTATGGTCATACGTGATTGAGTGAAGTGCTTGGAGGTGGTAGTCCGTGTTAGGACCTTTCTGGAGTTTTTTTTTTTGGCTTGAGTCACAGATTATGTAGGATGGTGATGCAAAGTATTATAGATGGAGAAGAACACATTATATGTTGAAAACTTTGTGTAACAGACTTACTGACATGGGTAGTGTTGGGTGGGAAGTCAGAGTGGCAGAAGAGGTTGAGGGAGGGAGGGGGGGAAAGGAAGAAAAAGAGAAGAAAATAAATAAAAATAAAAAGTATTTAGGTCTCCTCCCGAGGAGGATTCTCCGATGCTCACCCAATTTAACCCCTTAACAAATCTAAACAGCACTCTAGGAAGCAGAGCAGGGAAATAGCAGCCCCAAAGGACCCCAGGGAAAGCCCATCCACTCCAGCTCTCCAAAAGGTAGGGAGGCTGGGTGAATTTAAAATAAAAAAAAGTTATGATTTTTGAGTTAGTCTTGCAGTGTGTGTGTGTAATCAGTGAGTGTCTGTGTGCTTGTCAGGGAGTGTGTAATGTTTAGGTGACTTGCCCCCACAAAAAAAAAAAAAAAAAAATTTCACATGGGAAAGGTGTTTTAACGCACTTTTATCTCACACCATGCTGTTGATGCCACGGCTGACCCCCACCTCCATGGTAGAGTTAATCAATCTTGATCTCAGGCAATCCAATGCTTTCCCATAGAAAAACAAACATTGGGAGACTATTGCGCATGTGCGGCAAAATGCCATGCTGCGCAATCAACTTCTCAGAGATGCAATGAATCAATGCATCCCTATGGGGAACATTAATGTAAGTGTGACCCGCACTGACCCGGGAAGCACTTCTAGAGGCTGAGTGACAGGGACAGTATATAGACTTCAGAACAACTACATTAAGCTGTAGTGGTTCTGGTGACTATAAGGTCCATTTAAGAATTGTATTTTTGATGTTGAAAAATCTGACTCCTAACTTTTTTAGCTGGCTTCTAAATTTCTAGCAAATTTGTCAGGCCCTGTCTTGTGAGCAGGACTACTGAGGTTCTGTAAGTCAGTTGGGGCCCTCGACTGACCGATAAGCTCTCTGCAGTGCTGGAAGTCAGCTTTACTCCGCAGAGCCCTTTAATTCATAAAAACTGCAGCCTCCCAGCCTGTATCCAGCTGATTAGGATTGGTGCTGAGCTTTTACAGTACCAATCTCTATATAATTGATTAGAACCATGGGTTCTATTCAGAATTACTCCAAGTAGAATTCTAAAAACAACATACCACCATCTACTGTGCTAACGTAAAATCCATGTCGAATATCAGAATTTATGTTAGCAGTGGTTTACCCTGGGGTTACATGTAGTGTTGGAGCAGGGTTAGTGTAATGTGTAGGGTTGAAGTTAAGGGTAAGATTAGGGCAGGCATATGGTTATAAATCGTTTAAGCATCAGGTAAGGTTGGTATAACAGTGTGCAGGTTGGTGTAGTGTTACCAAAAATTTAGATCATAAACATAAGGCATTTAACCATCAGAAAATATACATTAATCTGTTTTGAGCTCTTTTAAATTATTTTCACTGGATGTGTAAAAATTATAAGCAAAAATTTGAGAAGTAAAATTGCATGCTAGCACTTTAACAAACCCTTACATTATGGTGGAACGAACCTATAGCTAAAAATCAAGTTTTTGTTTTCATCTAAAACAGAATGCGGACAGTTGCCGCTGTCCTTAAATGGTTAACATCCCATGGAAAAACAAAATCACACAAAACAAAAAATGTGGCAAACTTGAATCTGTAATAGCAATGTACTAATGTTAAAAGTGACTCTAGGAATCACAACCAGTATTACTTGTAGCAGCGCCTTTGCAGTTCCACTGTTTACACAAGGTACTAGTATACCAAAACTCTAGGGATGGAAACAAAAAACGCACAACACAAAGTCTGCTCTTTTGCCCTATAATTTGATATTCACTTGTCCACTCAAAATACATGCCAGTGTGGTGAATAAATCCCATTTTATTTAATGGACGGCAGGATAATTTCACTTTAAACCTGGTGCTGCCTTTTTGTAACGAGCAGGGTGCATCTGCAATCCAGTAGTAAGCCGCCACCTGCCTTGTCAATTATGGTGAAGCAGAGACATGTGAATGTGAAAATATTGCAGCGCAATAGGAACTTAACAGGGCTTAAAATTCCATGTCCTAGGCTACAAGCCAGACCATAAAGGTTACTGGCCACTACAAACATGGAGGGACCATGGCAAATGGAATTTCTTTTCGCCAGGGCTAAATTTTCACTTCTCACTAGCTAATGGCAAGCAGAAATTGTGAGCCCTGGACTTAATGTCCAGAAAAACTACAGAATCTGTGCGCAAGACACAGGCATGCAAACAGATTTATGGACTGAGGACACATCAAAATTCTGGCTTCAGTTACAGCCCCCAAGGCATTGCTGTAACAATCACAATATGAAAACAATTTTGGCATTAACAGCTTTACCTGTGAGATATTTGCATTGCTAATCAGCCGATCGGCTTATTAAACATAGCTATATTGAATTCTTGCTGTCAGAGACAGGAGGTTTGGTCCCACTCTGCAGCCAGCAGCTGCTACTACACGCTGCAATTTCAAGATGAACACGGTGGAGGCAAATTAAACTCATCTTATCATTTGGAAGACTGTCTGGCACTGGCAGACAGCGGCAGCAGAAATAAGGAGGCTGTAAACATTTCACAAGCCTATCTGAATCATGATTTTTTTAACACCTTTTGTGGAAACACACATAACTAAAAACGACTGACTAGCCCAGGGGTAGTCAACCCTTTTCCTTACCGCCCACCAGTATTCGCGCAAGTGCAGAATATTTTTTCGAAAGGAGGGTGTTTTAAAAAAAACAAAAACATTTATCTTTATTTCTACTTAATGCATGTTTTTAACTTTATAAAGTTTAATGAGAAAACAAAGTAAATTGAAATTACCTTTACTAGTGATTAATGAGATATTTGAGACTAAATATTTGATATCTGGTTCGATTTTCGTAAGGAACAAACAAAGGTCTCCTCTTTCGGTAATTTGCAGACAATTTCTCTGTTTGCTCATAATATGATTTCTCATCCGTGCTTCAGCTCCCCTCCTCAATTCCTCTCCCCACTTTTTTTTCCTATTTTTTTTTTTTTAACCTTCGTTACAGCAATGCCCAGCAGGAAGGCTGAGCTAGGTAGCCCACTTATTATTCGCCAACAACAATTTTCTCCTTTTTCTTTTGCTTCTTTCTCCAATGCTACAAGTACTCTGCTCCTTCTTTCTCCTTTTTTACAAGTACGGTCCTCCTTTATTTTATCCCATTTTTTCTATTTTTCTTCCCTTTTTAATTTTTTTGATCTTTTCCTTTTTATCTCTTTTTTTATGCTTTTCTTTTACCTTCCTAAAGGGAATGTGCAAAAGTAAGGCTGATGTATAGTGGGGCTCTGAGGTGGGTAGGGGGGCCTCTATAGCGGGTAGAGGGACTGTCTGTGAGGTGGGGGGCATCAATGGTAGGTAGGGGGCTGTAAAAAGGTAAATACCTTTCAGTGTCCTCTTGGTCCGGTGGGCAGCTTCCCAGTAACGTGCGTGGGGGCGGAGCTTGTGGGCGGGAGGCGGAGCATCCGTTTGGGGGCTGGGCATGCGGCTGAAATGATTTGAGACTGTGCAGGGAGACTGATTGGTCTCCCTGCAGCTGCTGGCAGCCACACCAGCCCCCAAGCTCCTCCCTCCTTCCTCCCCTTGGACTGACAGGCTGGCACAGTCCGAGGGGAGGATTTATCAGAATGATCATTAGGGCTGTCACTCCAGCCCCAACTGGGCTAGTCCGGCCCTGCCACCCACTCTCTCAAACTGAGGATCCTAGGGACCAGGTTGACAACCCATTGACTAGCCATAAAAATAAATAAAATCTAGTAGTTTTAAGCTTTTGTGACTAAACCGAATTCTTAGCCAGCAATTCCATTTCAGGGACTAAAACAAGTACTACAGGGACTAGTGCACATTGCCCAAGAAAAAGTAATATGTCAGATAATCACAGACATGAGAGACCGCAACAGACACTGACAATGCCCAGGAACAAATGACTAAGGAACAATCAGCATGTCAAACTCATCTAGCACGGGCCACATAAACAAGGTTTAAGGTAATGTGGACCGCAAAGCACCCCCACAAAAAAACCCTTACATTGTCATAGAAACTTAGGTTTATTTTGAAAACTACAGTATTAAAAACCCCTCAGCATCCCCCTCTACTAAATCCCAGTCCTCCAGCCCCCATACTAAATCCCAGTCCTCCCCCCCCATACTAAATCCCAGTCCCCCATCACATATATACACACTAAATCCCAGTCCCCCTATATAAACCGTCCCCACCCCCATATATACGCTAAATCCCAGTCCCCACCCCCATATACACTAAATCCCAGTCCCCACCCCCCATATATAAATCCCAGTCCCCACCCCCATATATACACTCAAATCCCAGTCCCCACCCCCATATATATACACCAAATCCCAGTCCCCCACCCCCATATATACACTAAATCCCAGTCCCCCCCCCCATATATACACTAAATCCCAGCCCCCGGCCCCCCATATATACACTAAATCCCAGCCCCCGCCTCACTAAATCCCAGCCCCCGTCCCCCATATATACACTAAATCCTGTGCCTCTGCCCCCATGCCTAAATCCCAGCCCCCGTCCCCATATATACACTAAATCCCAGCCCCCGTCCCCCCATATATACACCCCTAAATCCCAGCCCCCGTCCCCCATATATACACTCCAAATCCCAGTCCCCGTCCCCATATATATATACACTAAATCCCAGTCCCCCCCCCCATATATACACTAAATCCCAGTCCCCCCCCATATATACACTAAATCCCAGTCCCCATATATACACTAAATCCCAGTCCCCCATATATCCCCCGGGGTCCATCGGTCCCGTCCCCCCATATATACACTAAATCCCAGTCCCCGCCCCCATATATACACATCCCAAATCCCAGTCCCCTCCCCCATATATACACACTAAATCCCAGTCCCCCCCCCCATATATACACACCATCCCAGTCCCCACCCCCATATACACACTAAATCCCAGTCCCCACCCCCATATATACACACCAAATCCCAGTCCCCCCCCCCCCATATATACACACTAAATCCCAGTCCCCCACCCCCCACCATATACACATATACACACTAAATCCCAGTCCCCACCCCCATATATACACACTAAATCCCAGTCCCCCACCCCCATATATACACACTAAATCCCAGTCCCCACCCCCATATATACACACACTAAATCCCAGTCCCCACCCCCATATATACACACCAAATCCCAGTCCCCACCCCCATATATACACACTAAATCCCAGTCCCCATATATACACACTAAATCCCAGTCCCCCCCCCATATATACACACACTAAATCCCAGTCCCCACCCCCCATATACACACTAAATCCCAGTCCCCACCCCCATATATACACTAAATCCCAGTCCCCACCCCCATATATATACACTAAATCCCAGTCCCCACCCCACATATATACACTAAATCCCACATATATATACACTAAATCCCAGTCATCCCCCCCATATACTAAATCCCAGCACCCCCTCTAGCCAACAAGCAGACTCCACTCCCATTGCCGCTGACGGTATGCGATTCCGGAGTCTGGCCTCTGGTGTACCCCAAATGGCGGCGTCCGCACCCTGTGCCAAATCTGATCCACCCTGAAACCCTGTGAAGGTGGAGCACATTGATGTCATGTCGGAATGTGACGTGGTGTTGCATGCCTCCATGTACTCCGCTGTCCAGTTACAGCCAATGCAACACTGACACACACACACACACACACACACACTTTACTTTATTGCTCCCTACCTTTTGGAGCTGATGTGGGGCATCTCCTTGGGGTCCTTCTATCCACTCCTCACTTGCGTGGTTTAGGGATGATGGGTGCTGGAATATGATGCCATATTCCGGCGCCCGGCTTCACTACAGACGGCATGCGCGAGGGAGCAGTGAGGAGCTGGAACACTGAGCTCCCTCGCTGGCCCTCCTCCCCGGCCGTGTAAGTGTTAGAGTAGGCACCTGCAATGTGGGGAAAGCAGGTGCCTACCCTGCTGTAACACCAGCATGTACACGGAGCTCGAAAAGATGGTCCTTCTGGTCCGAGTTTGACATGCTTTGACTACAGGGATGATCCAGAAGGACTTGGCCACTAAACATCCAATAAAAAAAAAAACCCAAAAGGTAATTCATTTAATTCTACATTTTAGACGAAAAAAGGCAAACAGGAAGCATAGCCGACTTGCAGAATGTTTCCAATTCAGCTATATTGATGTGAAATTTTAAATTCCTGATAACTCACTTAAATGAATAGCCTTGTAATTGCAGACTCTGAAAGCAAAAAGGCCATTCCCAGATACAAACTAATAGAGATTAAAGGTCACTGGGCAGAAATCTTTATGTAAGGGTTATTGGTGGAGAGATAAAACACAGACATTCCAGCCCTTCAGATAATGGAAAAGTGAACTTTGACATTATCCTTCTGGATTTGTGCTAATCCACCATAACTGCTGCCCAATGATGGGTGGATAATGTCTGCAAAATCTGAGCCAACAGCAGATGCCATGGATTGTGGGGTTGGAGTCCCCCAAGGCTCGGTCCTTGGTCCACTTCTATTTTCTGCCTCTCTTGCCATACTCATTACTTCTTTTGGATTCCACTACCACCCGTATGCTGATGACACACAGATATATCTCTTCTCCCCGGACCTCTCCCCTGCCGTCCTGCAACGTGTCACTGCTTGTCTTTCTTCCACCTCTGACTGAATGTCCTCCCGCTTTCTGAAACTCACTCTCTCTAAAACTGAGCTCCTTGTCTTTCCTCCTCCTAATACTGATCCTCCTCTTTCACGCTCTTTTCAAGTTAGTGGTAACCACATTAGTCCATCCTTGCAAGCGCACAGTCTTGGTGTCATACTTTATTCTGGCCTTACCTTTGAGCCTGACATCCAGCATGTTATCGAGTCCGGTAGATTCCATCTTAAAAACATAGCCCTTATCCACCCCTTTTTTATGCAAGATGCTACAAAGGAGCTTGTCCATGCTCTAGTAATTTCCTGCATGGATTATTGTAACCCTCTCCTAATTGGTCTTCCCAAAAACCGCATTGTCCCGCTCCAGTCTGTAATGAATGCTCCCGCCAGACTGATTTTCTTCTCTAGTCGGTCCTCTCATAGTCCTTACATTGGCTTCCTGTATCCTATAGGAGTCAGTTCAAAGCGCTAACCCATACCAATAAAACCATGACCAATTCTAGTCCCACATCTCTTCACAGATCCATAGGTATGCCCCTTCTCGGTCTCTCCATTCTGCCCGTAACCTTCTCACGTCCACTGCTCGCAGGACTTCTCGCAGGTGGCTCCCTTCTCATGGAATAGCCTGCCTACTGCCATCAGACTCTCCCCTAGTCTTCAATTGTTTAAGAAGTGCCTTAAAACCCATCTCTTCAGGATAGCTTATGGCCTCCCAGAGTAACCTCTACCACACATACCTGTCTCTTTCCCTCTCCTAAAGGGCAGCACTCTACTTTCTCCTCCAGCTCTGATTCACTCCCACCTTATTTGATTGCTCTTTCCTGTCCTAGTGTGTTTTACACCCAACCTTCTATAGACTAAGCTCATTTGAGCAGGGTCCCCTTCAACCTATCATTCCTGTAAGTTTTCTTGTAATTGTCCTATTTATAGTGAAATTTCCCCTCTTATAATATTGTTAAGTGCTATGGAATCTGTTGGCGCTATACAAATGGTAATATTAACAATAGAACTTTATATGACAAAAAGGAATTGGAGAACTGTTAAGATGGCATTGATCATACTTTCAGTTATGGGTTGTCAATATGCAATAGGGGTGAAACACAGGCTGACCAGGCATCATAGGAGATGAACAACGGCACCCATTTGTTTGCTATAACTGTTTTTTTTAATCTCAAATGCAAACTCCAGCGCAATGTAAATGGATCTCAAGCAATGAAGAGTTGGGGCCAACATGTTCATGTATAGTTTCACAAATTAATACAACAAAAATAAAAAGAATGAGACTTAACAGGCAATCTGAAGGTATTAACACAGCCAAGGTATCAATGCAAATGTTACACATCTCTGTGTGGGGTCTAACTTACAGAATGCCTTTCGTTGTAAAGCTGTGTAGTTGGCTACAAATAAACAGGGGCATGAAGCAGAACAGAATTCAAATCAATTGATACATTTAATAGGGTTGAAACTAAGCTCGCAGCAATGATAGTGGTAACTACCCATAGGGCAATAGGGGAACTTAGGGCCACACAAGAGATTCCTTCACTAACTGCAATCAGAAAAATTTTTTTAAAAAAATCCATTTCATAAAACCTGGACCCTTGGCTGACCAGAGACATCTTTTCCTTGGTAGCAGAATTCCTATTACAAGATTGCAATTAACTTTTTTTCTACGATATGCATAATTCTGTCTAAGGAGGGGAGGAACTTTGGTTAGTAAAGAATCACACGGGGGGCGGGAGGGAGAGTTCTCTACAGATCCTTCTGCATTTTCATTAACATATCCCTCTATTGACTTCACATACATCTGCCTGATCCAGCACCACAACCTTGAACTTTCTTTACCTAAATTGAACTATACGAATATGGTGTATCAGATTTTGACGTTCACCGTTACATAGATGCAGAACTGCAATAACGGGATCTTATAGCCACTCCTTAAAGCCAAAAATCTGAAACTATTTGACCCAATGGGAGACTCCAATCCACAGAAACTATAAATGATTTGTGACAATGTAATTCTATGGGCATAAAAAGCTCTGCTGACTTTCTGTGTAAACCGTTGTTCAACGTACCTTTCAATTACTTTGTAACACATATCTCTTGCATTTTATTGTATTTCTATTTTTTTTAATACAAAACCAACCTAAAGAATCTTGGAGAAAGAAATGGGCAATAGAGAACTGTTAGCTGTGTTCAGAAACATCTTACCATAATAGCATGAGGAGAGTGAACCAAGGACTTCAGTTCGTTTAGGTCGTTCTCAGCCTTCAAAAAAACCAAACACACAAATATAAAAACAAGTTATATAATTGAGGTTCCAAAGTTGGCTTAAATCATATTCATTTTTAACGAACAAAATGAATCAATGCAATAACAGAACCTGCAAAAGTAGCAATAGATCCTCCCCCAAGATCTCACATTAAAGGGTTATTGCAGTGCCAGAATTACCTTATCCCACTCCCCTTCCATGACATGATTACGGAATTTGGTAGCAGAAGGATGCTCTAAACGACATCCTGATTCTTGCATGAGGAGATCAACTGTCTGGCTGTAAGAGAGAGATAGTGTCAAAAACCTAGACATCTTACCATGACCTATTCATTTCACTCCTGAGTGTAATCAAGTACTCTAACTTCTTCAATATCATGGTTAGGCAAATACCTTGGTATACTGGTACTGATGGAGTTATATATATATATATATATATATATATATATATATATATATTTCTTGCCTAAGCATGTATGATACACACTTCCTTGGCATAGCAGCGAGTTTTCCTAACCAGGCACAAAATGGCATTAGTTGGCAAGTTTACATAATCTCACACAGACTATCCCTACAATGGGTGTTGGGTTTCCCTGTTTTCACACACAAACCCTAAGGGGTTGTGAGGATTTTACACGTAAATATCCACACACCCTGACATGAGGTGTCGAGTTTCCCAAATCTCTCACAATCCCTGATATTGGGTGGTGAAAAACACGCCACCACTGAAATCAGGCATGGGGGGGTCCCTGATTATACGCACAAAACCCCTGATATTTGGTGGCGAGTTCCCCTGATCTGACATGCACACAACCATGACACCTAACAAACTGGGTGATGTGGTGTTCTGATCGCAAATATAATCTAAATCCTGACATCAGTTGGCACGTCATCATTATTATAAGAGTGTTTAAAACCAGATGATTTTACAGCCTAGTAGCTATAAAGTGTTCCATGCTGAATGTACTCTACATTGAACAGACAGCACAATAGATTTTAGTAAAAAGAAATGAGAGGTTGTTATGAAGTTGAAGACAAGACATCTTCAATCATATTCACTAACTGGTTAACTAAAGATACAGCCCATTGTGTACACGTATCATTCTCATATTGAGCAAGACTGGCATTACTTTGTAAAACGCTGCAGTGAAGAGACTAATTATGTAATAAAAGGATCAACAGACATATTTATTCCCTCAGATGGCAGTAAGACCCCCAGAGTCCACGGATTCCTCTAATCCTGCACCTCCCCCAACATACAGCACTAAGCAACCCTCCTCCTCTACAGTGTCACCAGGACTGTGTAAGGCCTCCTCTTCCTAGACCCACTACTAGATGTAAACATCACCCTCCCTTAACAACCTTTAGGGGGCAGGCATTCATTAACCTCTTCGATGCTCGAAGCAAAATGAAAACATTGCAATACACAGGGACATGCCCAAATGAAAAGCTATCTTTACAAGAAGATGGTTACATTTGCAGACTTCATAGCAACAGCCATACAAGTGTTTTGAGATGGACATGAAATTAATTTAGAAATACTGTGACAATATAAATCCCAAAATCTGCTAAACAGGCAAAGCGAACACCCTTCAAAATTAATATATGGAACAACAAGAACATAAGGTGTGCCGCTCAAAATAATTCCCATGCATTAGCAGCTACTAGCACATTCCAGTCTGTTACAATGTATACACACAGAGACAGAAAACAATCCCCTCCATAAACAATCAATTGTGTTCATAATTGGCTGACTCAAGACCAACACCAATGCACAATTTCCAAAATACAAATACTGCAAGTGATCACATGATTTGTAGGACAGGTAAAACAAGGCCTGGTCCATTCTATCTAGAGCTCTGCATTTGAGGGATGACATATACTGCATGCCTGAGCAAGTGAAAGACCATCTGTTTAAACACACATTTCAGACTACACATTAACCCTTAAGCAGCAGTGACATGCCAGGCTAATCATGATACAAATAGATTTGCCTAAACCCTGGTTGTTAAGGTGTTAGTCTGTACAGGCCCAGAACATTCATCCACCTTATAATTACTGAGATTAGCATAATCACATCCAAAATAAAACCACACAATATTTTTATGTCAATATTACTCCAACTAGAGCGCAGATAACCAAACAGTTCTAAGTACCTGTACAGAGAAATATAAAGGACCAAGCAGAAGAACATATACAATTATGTGTGTTATTCGTTCAGATAAGAATGACTTGATGTGAGCCTTGTTGTAAATAGACAGGGGTTTTAAGTCATCCATCAACATCTGTCTCCTTGCATACCATAAACAGATCTTGATATACATACACACACACAGTGAGTTTTATTGATCCTTCAAACACACACAACTAAAATAAACTTATATTTGTAAAATATCAACCAATATAGCAGGTATCTTCACAAAATAAGGTATAGGACTATGCTCAAATATGTAATGAGACAATCGCAGAAAGATGATCAGCTCTTATACTTAAACATGGAAACCAGGCCATAAATCACTATACCCCTGTAGTGGATGCAAACGTTATATGCAGGTGCAAAATTCAAGCCCAGGCCTTGAGATATATATATATTTATTTTGATGTCAAACAGACCTCCTTATGTACATGCAGATGCTCACAATTCCCTAGCATCTCAACACAAACTCCCTTGAGCTTCATTGGTTTTGATACAACATTCTGGATTTAAATAGTGAATTCACCATATAGGGATTCTCTTTGTAATTATGGACACTGAATTCAGAGCCGTACCTCGCAGTAAAGAGGTTTCTTCACATTCACAGAGGGCTTGCACGTATTGTGCTGTGAATAGATGGGTTCTGGAAGTCTCATACTCTCTATACAACTACAGTTGTTTTGTACATTATGCAGTTACAGGTTTCTATACAGAATAGGTGTTCTGTCTCAGGCCATGCATACTCACTAGAGGTCCAGGCAAAGTATTTGAAGTTAGTAGTGACACAGGTATTATTTACACAAACTCAATTGAGGCCCTACCTGTCCCTCTCTTTATGCATATAGTTCACTATTTCTGTGAGTGTTTGTGTATCGATTACATACAAACAGTGAAAAGCATAGTCTTTGTATAGAGACATTTTGAGATTAATACCCGGAGTCCAGACACTAACTTGAGCCCAAGGCATTGTAATTGATAGATAGCCCTGGGTAGACCTGCAATGTTGGATTACATTTTCAACTCAATATTTAGGGAATCAAACACTTTAATGAATACACTTTTATTACTCAATTTTCTCCTCACAATAAGCAGCGGAATAGATAGTACTATATTAACAGATGAGGTCCCAGATGATACACTGACAGTCTTGTCCTGCACACAGAGAGACTGAATACAGAATCATATGTCAGGCTCAATAGTAGACTCTCACTCCCATGGAGCCTGGCAAACTCAAGCATAACCCAAAACACTCAGGCATCCACTCACCCCCTGTACACTACACTTCAGGCCCTTGTTTACAGTCACTCATTGCCAGTAAACAGTCAGGGACTTGGTCCAGGCCCTTGTTTACACCGTCATTCGAGGCTCAGGCCTTTATATATGTATGGACACACACTCGAGATTCAGGCCGTTTTAGTCCACTCACTCAACATCCAATGAGTGGCCTGTCTACACGGGGACTCGTTCAAGTCTGAAGTCCTTGCTTACGGTAACTCACTCCCCAGACAGACACTTAGTGAGCCCCGGACACTCACTCGGCAGACACTCACTCACTCACTCCCCGGACAGACACTCACTCCTCAGGCAGACACTCAGGGGGTCCCCGGACACTCACTCCTCAGACAGACACTCAGTGAGCCCCCGGACACACACTCCCCAGAAAGACACTCAGGGGGTCCCCGGACACTCACTCCTCCCCCCCCCCTCCCAGGCGGCAGACACTCGGGGGTCCCCGGACACTCTCTTTGCCCCAGACGAAGACACTCCAGGGGGTCCCGGACACTCACTCCCTCCCCCTCCCAGCAGACACTCAGGGGTCCCCGGACACTCACTCCCTCCCAGACAGGCCAGACACTCCCAGGGGTTCCCCGGACCCTCACTCCTCCCCTCCCCCCTCCCAGGCAGACACTCAGGGGTCCCCGGACACTCACTCCTCCCCCTCCCAGGCAGACACTCAGGGGGTCCCCGGACACTCACTCCTCCCCCCCAGACAGGCAGACACTCAGTGAGCCTCCGGACCCTCACTCTCTCCCTCCCCCCCCCAGGCAGGCAGGCAGACACTCACTCGAGGCCCAGGCCGGTGAGGTGCTGTCCTATGAGGCGGATCACGTCCTCCTCGGCCTGGCTCAGCCGTTTCTTCTTCCTGAGGCCGGGCTGCTCGGCGGAGGAGGCCCCCGGGAGCCCGTTGCTGCTGTTGAGGCCGTTGGAGTGAGCGATGTCCCCGGCCGAGGTCTCCCCGTTGTGAGCCGTCAGACAGGAGGGGGAGCCGCTCCCTGCCGCCGACGCCGGGTCCGCAGCCCCCGCACCCACTGCCCCGTTAGCCTGCATGCCGCCCCGCGCCGCCTGGCCTGCGATGGCCGCCGAAGCCCCGGGCTCTCCTGCCTCCTCCGCCGCCGAGGCTCGGGGTTTCTTCCGCGGGGGAGGTGATGCGGTGTCCGAGTCGGAGGAGGAGGAAGCGGAGGCCAGAGTTCTGTCACGGGGAGCGGCCGTGGTTGGTGTCCGGGGGGGCCGAGCTGAGTGTCCCCCTCCCGGGAGGAGGTGAGGGGAGCGGGGAGGAGGGAGGGGGATCCGCCGCTCGGGGCTGTCACAGGAGCTGCCCTCAGCCGCAGCACTAATGGAGTCCGGCCGGTGACCTCAGCGGAAATGCCTGCACTGAGAGCCGAGCACTTCCGGGAGGGGGGAGCCGCGCGGCATGCTGGGAGACAAACAAACACCGCGCGGCATGCCGGGAGACGGACTGACTAACACCACAACCACCGCGCGGCATGCCGGGAGACCGACTGACTAACACCACAACCACCGCGCGGCATGCCGGGAGACGGACTGACTAACACCACAACCACCGCGCGGCATGCCGGGAGACCGACTGACTAACACCACAACCACCGCGCGGCATGCCGGGAGACGGACTGACTAACACCACAACCACCGCGCGGCATGCCGGGAGACCGACTGACTAACACCACAACCACCGCGCGGCATGCCGGGAGACCGGCCGACACCACCACAACCACTGCAGCCACCGCGCGGCATGCCGGGAGACCGGCCGACACCACCACAACCACTGCAGCCACCGCGCGGCATGCCGGGAGACAAACAGTGCCAGGACCACAACTACTTGAGGACAAGTGAGGCTGGGTGTAGCACTGAGTGTGAGTGAGGCTGGGTGTAGCACTGAGTGTGAGTGAGGCTGGGTGTAGCACTGAGTGTGAGTGAGGCTGGGTGTAGCACTGAGTGTGAGTGAGGCTGGGTGTAGCACTGAGTGTGAGTGAGGCTAGGTGTAGCACTGAGTGTGAGTGAGGCTAGGTGTAGCATTGAGCCAGTGTGAGTGAGGCTAGGTGTAGCATTGAGCGAGTGTGAGTGAGGCTAGGTATAGCACCGAGTGTGAGTGAGGCTAGGTGTAGCATTGAGCCAGTGTGAGTGAGGCTAGGTGTAGCATTGAGCGAGTGTGAGTGAGGCTAGGTATAGCACTGAGTGTGAGTGAGGCTAGGTGTAGCACTGAGTGTGAATGAGGCTAGGTATAGCACTGAGTGTGAATGAGACTGGCTACAGCATTGAGTGAGTGTGAATGAGGCTAGGTATAGCATTGAGCGAGTGTGAATGAGGGTAGGTATAGCATTGAGCGAGTGTGAGTGAGGCTAGGTATAGCACTGAGTGTGAATGAGGCTAGGTGTAGCACTGAGTGTGAATGAGGCTAGGTGTAGCACTGAGTGTGAGTGAGGCTAGGTGTAGCACTGAGTGTGAGTGAGGCTAGGTGTAGCACTGAGTGTGAGTGAGGCTAGGTGTAGCACTGAGTGTGAATGAGACTGGCTACAGCATTGAGCGAGTGTGAGTGAGGCTAGGTATAGCATTGAGCGAGTGTGAATGAGGCTAGGTATAGCATTGAGCGAGTGTAAATGAGGCTAGGTATAGCATTGAGCGAGTGTAAATGAGGCTAGGTATAGCATTGAGCGAGTGTAAATGAGGCTAGGTATAGCATTGAGCGAGTGTAAATGAGGCTAGGTATAGCATTGAGCGAGTGTAAATGAGGCTAGGTATAGCATTGAGCGAGTGTAAATGAGGCTAGGGTAGCATGCATTGAGCGTAGTGTGAATGAGGCTAGGTATAGCATTGAGCGAGTGTAAATGAGGCTAGGTATAGCATTGAGCGAGTGTAAATGAGGCTAGGTATAGCATTGAGCGAGTGTAAATGAGGCTTAGGTATAGCATTGAGCGAGTGTGAATGAGGCTTGGTATAGCATTGAGCGAGTGTGAATGAGGCTAGGTATAGCATTCAGCAAGTGTGAATGAGGCTAGGTATAGCCCTGAGTGAATGTGAATGAGGCCGGGTGTAGCCCTGAGTGAGGCCAGGTATAGCACTGAGTGTGAATGATGCTGGTTATAGCATTGAGTGAGGGTAAATAAGGTTAGGTACAGGACTGAGTCAGGGTGGTTATAGCACTGAATGAGTGTGAATGAGGCTGGATGTAGCACTGAGTGAGGCTAAGTATAGAGCTGGGTATAGCACTGAGTTAGGGTGTGTAGCGGATCACAGGTAACCCGACCGGTTACCTCCGCTAATGCCTTCACTCAGCTACTCTGGAACCATTAAAACCTGCAGACATCCATTCCCCCGGTAACCAGACGAAACATAGTTCTGGGAGTCAACTGATTTTATTCAGGCCACTCGGCTTTTATGCCTAGACCCCTACATGTGGTCTCCAACACACAAATACAGGGTTTTCAATCCCAGGATCCTCTGTGCCTGAGAGATAATTGCGTGAGAATAGTCTATAATCCAATTATCTCTGAGGTACAGAAAATCCATACAAAATATACAGTACCCCAAAAGTGCCCCCCACCATACTCAGGAACCCCACAAAAAGTACATCCCCGGATAGCCCGATCTGACTGTATAACCTATCCAATCCTATCAGATCGGTTCGGTGAAAGGTAAAGTTTTGACTGGCTGGACACAAGGCGGTAGTCCAAAACAGTTCCAGGGAAGTAGGTGTCCTGGTCGATCTCTGTTCGGCGGTTCCTGTGTGTTTCAGCATACAAATGCTCCCCCTGTTCGGTAGTTCATATCTCCCGAACGTCGTTCGTATAGGTGGTCGGGAAATGGAACATACAGCGTTGTAATCTTTACGGCTGTTCATGCGAGTGTCTCGCCAAAAAGCGTTCCAGGCACTGGACGACCAAGTACCGCTGCCCACGTTCAGGAGAAAAGATGGCTGCCATTCTTTTGTCGACCACGTGCGTTTGGTTATTGAAATGGCGGGCCACCCAGGGGCAGCATTCATTAATTACTTCCCTTGCGATTTCGAACTTAAGTTGCTGTTGTGAACGTTCTAATGGAGTACAGGGGTGGTCCTTGTTTGGGAGACGAATGGATATCGTTTGTATGCAGTACTCCTGAACAGAAAAGGGTAAAACAGCCAAAATGAGGGGAAAAAACATGAAATTGGTGGTAAGTTCCGCCACAGGGTGAATCAACTTTAGTACGTCTGAGCAGTTATGGCATGTAGAGTATCCTTTTAAGACAAGCATCAGGGGAAAGCTTTCAATAGCAACCTATATTGGACACGCCAGGTTCGTCTTGTCCTGAGACTGTGCACCAACTTAAAATCATTCTGTGAATGTGTACTCATTGATTTATGTAACAATAACGCTTTACTGTCTCTATAGTGTTACTATTTATTATTGCCTGTGCTGTAATAAATATCAGCTTTATGGCCATTTTTTGTATTGGATCTTTGAAAATCATTTTCTAAACAAAGATAGGTCTTTTCTGCATCACTAGCTCAAAGGGAGCAGCTTTGGTACGCTATTCTGTGACGTCTCCACATATAGTGGACGTTCATGTTCTGCCGTTTCAACCAAACATTTGCTGTGTGAAGACCATTTAGCTATTCACAAGACACACATTTGGCTATTATTATTATTATTATTATGTTATTATTTATAAAGTGCCAATAAATTCCGCAGCGCTTTACAGTGGGTGGACGAACAAATGTAGTTGTAACCAGACAAGTTGGACGCACAGGAACAGAGGGGTTGAGGGCCCTGCTCAATGAGCTTACATGCTAGAGGGAGTGGGGTAAAGTGACACAAAAGGTAAGGATAGTATTAGACTAATGACAGTTGCAAGAAATGAATCACTTGGATGCTTTAAAATTCATATGCTTTTATGAAGAAGTGGGTTTTTAATGATTTTTTGGAGGAGTGGAGACTGGGTGAGCATCTAACGGAGGAGGGAAGTGAGTTCCACAGGAATGGTGCAGCCCTTGAGAAGTCTTGAAGGCGAGCATCAGAGGTGGGAGTACGACAGACTGAAACCCCCACATGCTACAAAGTATATGATGTTTCTGGAGTCAGGCACATTTGTGACAGTTTATCAAAATGTTAACACAGTAAAGGAGTTTAAGCATGCGTGGGATAGGCATAAGGCTATCCTAACTATAAGATAAGGCTAGGGACTAATGAAAGTATTTAGAAAATTGGGCAGACTAGATGGGCCGAATGGTTCTTATCTGCCATCACATTCTATGTTTCTATGCCGATCCCTTATAGTGGGTCAAACCTTTTTCAAGCACTTTAACTCAATTGAGTTCCCAATGCACCCATAACTCACCCTGTGCTTGTATTGGTGGCAGTTCTTTTTCCGCATTAGCAATATAAATTTCATCCATACTTTTAAAGGAGCACTCCAGATAAATAAAACACTTTAGCTTGCTGAAGTGTGTAGCGGAGCTCCAATACCCTGACTAGGTATCTCTGCTGAATCCTCCTCAAATCTCAAAAAGCGATGTTCAGTGATTATAGCTCTCCCTCCCAGTAACTAGACGACATATTTATGAGAGTATAACTGTTTTTTTATTGTACAAAACTCTGCCTTTTATGCACAGACCTCAGCATTGAGTCTCCATACAAAACCACACAAACCTCTCTCAGGCGTCCTTGTGTCTGGGAGATAATTGAGTCAAAGACCAGTAACTCAGTTATCTCTGTTACAGGGAACCATACATAAAAATGTCAAAATACCCCAAAATTACAGTCAAGGTGTACAGGAAGCCCACATATGTTAAATCCCTGAATAGCCCGGATCTGAAGAGCTCAAGTTGTCCAACTAGTGCTCAGATCCATCCAGTGTAGAAGAATAGCTATTCAGGTAAAGTTCTGACTGGCCGCCCACATGGCTGGTGCCCAAAATAGTTCCAGGAGGGAAGATGTGTCGGCAGGTTAACTTTCAGGAGTTCCTGTGCGAACACCAACAAATGCTCCCTCTGGCTAGTAAGGAGCGTATTCTCCCCTAGCCAGTAGTGTCTTACTCCTGAAGAGCACCTTTGGACTTGTCTGTGAGGGGATCAGGCAGTGGTACTGTTTTCCCGGGGTTCGTGAGATATTGTATCCAAAATTAGTTCTAGGCGCTCGATGACCAGGTACCACTTCCTGCGTTTGTGAGACAAAATGGCTGCCATTCACTCGAGCACGTGTGTTCAGTTATACATAGTAGTAGTCAACGGGCCAGTTAGTGGTCGGTGTTCGGTAGTATAAAAAGGGGAGCCTACGTTCGGGGAACGAACAAGGGGTACGGGTAACCTAATGAACAGGGGACTAAGTTTGCTACAAAGTATATAATGATTCTGGAGTCAGGCACATTTGTGACAGTTTATCAAAATGTCACTTTTATAACTGGAGGCAGGACTGACACCCTTGCTGTCAGACAGACAGTAAGGGAGGGTTTCTTCCACTTCATTTGTATTCACAAAGCTAGTGGAAGTAACTGGTGCGTTGGGTTAGTGTGTGCCTGCCTTCCCCCCTTCTCATTGGGCTGTACTATAGCTCACTGAGAAGCATATGAAACCTATGATCTCATGCATTTATGTGCTTGCGACTCTAGCACAGAAGTTTCTTAAAGGGTGGTGGAGGAGGCGTTGCAGTAGGTCTGCAGGTTTTGCAAGCAGTTTTTTATTTATATATATATATACCCCGCAAAGAAAACATGCCCTAAAAATTAAAAATACCCTTTTTTTTTTTTTTTTTTAAAAAGGTATACCTACTAAATTGAAGACGAAAAATCAGTGCAGTGTTTCTTTAAAGACATTAATTTGCTGAGGTTGTCAGATGATGCACTTATCCAATGGCTTTAAATGTACATCAAACGTAAATCTTCCCAAACCCCTCTTTTTTGTAATCGCTTATGGTGCACAATTCAGCTGGAACTATTTTCAGAGGAGTCTCACTGTTGCAAAGAGACCCGTTTGAAAATAGCAGAAACCCATATGTTTTTAATGTGGTTTTAGTTCTGTTAAAGGGGAATACATAGGCAGATCCAACATTACAGGGAACCTGTAATGCAAAAAAAAACAACAATCTACATTTATATATTTATTTAGGGCTATAGTTTCCCTTTTGTCCACCCCATTTTGTTAGTGAAAAGTTTAAAACTGTTTGTTTCCAGCCCCAAAACTCTTCTGCTGCTGCTATAGCTTGCTTCACCTTTAAAGACGTTTGCATGCTGGCTGACATCTTCCGTGATCTGCTCCTATCCTTTGCTTTCCATACAGACACTATTGATTGGAGGTGCGCATGCATCTCCAATCAAATCCTGCTATCCACAGCATTTGATTCCTGGACAAAGTTTCACTCGTTTCGGGAGGAGGAAGTGCCTCTAGTGGTTGTCAGGAAGACAGTCACTAGAGGTGGTATTAACTCTGCAATGTAAATATTCTTGGGTTGAAATGAACCCAGATCATTTCATTGAGATTAAAGGGACACTGTAGTCACCCAGACCACTTCACCTCAATGAGTGAAAATACAAGAGACAAGGGATATCCTATGATGTTTCTACAGTTTGTATCTATGGTGGTGGGGACAGTCTTCCTTAGTTGGCAAGGCGGTGCACAGAGCAGTCCCCCTCTTGCCAGAGCTGCAGGGCGCACTGAGAGCTGTGTAGTCCAAGTGATACCTGCAGCTTCTACTGGATCCCAGCAACAAGGCCACTCCAGCTCCCCCAGCAAATGTAGGAAAAGGGAGGCTGGGGGGGACCTCATTGTAAAAATAAATAACGTGTGTATGAATCTGTGTGGAGGGGGAGGGGGGTGGTGAAAAATAGCTCAAGAACCATTTTTTAAATCTCAAATTTTGTTTAGTATTCCCTGTAGGATTATAAAAAGTCTTGCTCTTGCAAAAGTCACCTTGGTGTTACATACAGTGCATGACCATGATGTGAGGGGGGGAAAAAACAATGTAGATAGCAAAAAAAAAAACACCTCAAATTCCAAACGCACTGCTTTTAACACACACGGGCACATTAAAGCTAAACAATATATTACAGAATGTTACTGCAATTTGCAGACTTCCAAAATAAATCACTTTCACACCAGATAAGATGGGAAAAGAGTTAAACCTTTCCTGAAGAAGTGTGGACCCATTCGCACTAGAACCTGAGAGGCCTCACTTGCAATGTCTCCCATCTATTTGTTTATTTATAAAATATTTTACCAGGATGGATACATTGAGATTTATCTCGTTTTCAAGTATGTCCTGGGTCCAAAAACATTGCATTGATACAATAGGGTACAATAAATACAAAAACAATATTAATACACAATATATACAAAATTTAACATAGAACAGGTAGGAAATGTATAATCAACCATAACACGTGCATACTGTTTTGAGGTAGGTCACTGTGCTTTTGAATAAGCGGATGTAAAAAATTAGTTAACGATGGCACCTAGTGCCAGCGCGATAGACACCGCAATTATGGTCTCACATACAGTCATACTTACAGCTTCCCTAAAATAACACGGTTATGAAAGCCAGTCTCTAACCTTCTTGCTAATACTTTTATTGCACATATTGTTCATATATTGCCCTGCTGCATGTATTCCCCGATACTCTGAATCGCCCAACTATTTTGTTGTCCTGTGTTTTTAGCTGCAAACCAGGCCTGGGCGTGCAACTGGCACTCATGTAAGCTGAGACATTAGCTGAGATAATCACCATTCTAAACCAAAATAGTAAATGGGGTGGGGGGAATTGCCAATTCAGCAGAAGAAAACCATGAAATTCTACTGCAGGAAATGGGGTGTGTGGGAGGATTTCTGCAACGACCCTCAAAAAGTAAAAGCAATCTTAATGCCTGATGCAAATTGATGTGGCGGGGTCCAGGGTCCTTGTTTAGGGAAAGGGCTGTTTAGAGTGTCTTTCTTTGTATTTTTCCTTTTTTGCTTGATTTGGTTTTTTGCTTACTTGCTTTGCACAGTGAATATTCTCTAACCCCAATTTGTGTACTGTGAGACGTTTCTGACTAAATGGATTTGTAATCATTTACATTGTTCTGTTGCATTGCCCTGAGATCTTCTACCCGTTGTAACATTGCTGTTTTTACGATCAGATTTGATAACCATCTGATTGAATATTTATTGTTTGATTGCAGTGCAATTTTACGGTCTGAAATATTTTCAGTTTAAAAAATAAATAAATAATAAAACTTAATTGTAAAAAAAAATAAAAATAAATGCATAGTCTTTGTAAAAATAAATAATAATATATATTTTTTTTAACTAACTCTCTGAGCTGGGGATTTTCGCAGCATGTTTTTAGTACCCTACGTGGAATAATAAACATAATTTTGTATTTAAAAAAAGAAGTCCACATTATGGTTTTGTATTGCCTTGAGCTTTGGGAGTGACCTTCCTGTATGGGCACCGGAGTCGTGATTACAATTAAAAAAAAAAAAGTGTTGCAGTTACGAGTGATGGATCTGTTCAGCCGTTGGTAAAGCCATGGTCTAGATGACTGTTGACGACTTAACTTTTTTGATTGTGACGTTTCGGGGATTTGGGGGGGCACAAAACAGCACACACACATTCACACACAAAAATATTCTACATTTCGGGGGTCCAACAAACATTTCTGACCCGGCTGCCACCTAGCTACGCATCCACGAAATGGTCATCTATTTTAGAACATAGTTATTGCACTAAAGTAAATCATCATATTGCCACACATGCACATACTGTTTGCATACATGGAAAATTGAGCTGACTTGTTTTCTTCATAACAAAACCAGATTTCTCTTTGTTCCTTTTCGTAATGTAGTTGTACGTTTGCAGCTCTGCCCTCTTGTGGGTGAAGGTTAATAGTTCATCTTAAGGCACTGTATATAAAACTGCAACTCAATATAATTTCAAAATAATAATAATCTCTAAAAGGGAAAGTCAGCAATGCCTACCTGCTTTGGTGCAGAAGCCTTTTTATTTGGTGTAACCATTTTTCTTCCCACAATAAGATCATTTTTATGATTGCCACAATGAGTTACTAACAAGGCAGTAATATTTAAAGCGTTACTACAACCAAGTACAGTGTTTTAATTTAAAGGGACATTATGGTTACCAGAACAACTACAGCTTATTGTATTTGTTCTAGTGAGTAGCATCATTCCCTTCAGGCTTTTTGCAGTTAACACTATCTTTTCAGAGAAAACGCAGTGTTTACATTACAGCCCAGGGACACCTACAGTGGCCACTTCTCAGATGGCTACTAGAGATGCTTCCTGGGGCAGTGATGCACAGTTTGACTGACATTCAGTGTCTCCACCCTCTGCATGGAGACACTGAACTTTCATTCAATACATCTCTATGAGGAGATGCTGATATATTTATAGGGCTAGGGAGACTAAATGGTATTTTTAACATTATAGGGTCAGGAATATATGTTTGTATTCCTGACACTATAGTGTTCCTTTAAAATAGTAAAAGAAAAATGTATATGTTTTTTGTTGCAATAACCCTTGCTAATACTCCTCCACAGTTCGAAAAGCGAGGTTACTGGCACTTGTGGGACCTTTGGTTTGTGGAAAACTGCTCAAAAACCTCTTACACAGATTTGGGGATCCTACTTCTATTGTAGAACCTATGGTGTTTGGAGTACCATTTTTGTACACAGTAAGGGCCTAAACATGAAGAAAACATTACCCCTGGTTTACTACTACCTTAATATAAGAGGTTTTTTGGTGCTGGTCTGTTTTTTGTGTGTCCCTATTTATTTGTGATTAGAACACTTGCCCTTTCTCTGAATTCCAGTAGAATAAACTCCACAAAACATTGTTTAATGAATATAGACAATCACATAAATGACACTGCTCACATTACCACTTTGGCTTTGAAATGGTCAATGAATGCATTTTTTACTAGCTAGATAGGTAATGAGGGGCTAGGGTGAAGGGTAGCTATTGAGCATTATTCTCTGGGGTCCAGTAATTTGCAGCTCTCTCTGATTTGTTTTGTTCTACATTTAGAGGGCAACAATTAGAAACACAGTGACATGTAATTAAGGAGTTGGATCCCCTGACAATTCGTAGTCCCTGGAAAGTAAGCGACATAACGATATAATATATAATCCAAAGAACACAGTGCCACTTGCGTCTTCCATTTTTTTATTTAATTGCCGAATGATTTCATGTTCTGTTTGGGCTGTAACGCAATCTCTGTGACCAAGATAAAACTATATCCGGAAATATCTGCATCCACATCAAGACATTAGAATTCTGTATTTCGATTGTATGTATCTTTGACAATGTAGTCCAAGTCTGATAGGGGTTTCCTTTTTTTTTAACGATTCTTATGTCTGTGATACTAACTTAAAGGAACACGCCATAATTAAACACATTCATTTTTTCATTATGGGTATATCTAGTAAACAGTGATTTTTATTTATTTTGTGTTTGGGTCCCTTTAAGTACCCAGAACATGCACTTCTTAATGGTGAATTCTGTGCTCACAAGATACAATTGTAAAACTTTCAAGGCTAAAAACACATACCTAATAAAATAAATGTGGGTTACTCCGTGTTGTCATAATGTGCTGTGCACACCGCTATCTCAAGGTACCCCAATATTGGTGGATCTAACCTAGATCTCGATGCTGCTTGATATGCTGTATGGTCTCCTATAGTGTATGCTCTGGTAGTCGTGCGAAGTAGTGACTGCCTAACGCTAACTGTAGAAAAGAAATGAAAAGCTTTAATGGACCACAGGTGGCACCCCTCACCCACACAAGTACCACTAGCCAAAACAAAGAGCTGGACACTGTTTTGTTGTATTATTCAGTGTCCGCACACCATATAACATTTATATATATATATATTTAATATGAAACTAACACCAGGACAGAGGAGATAGTCCTCTGAGAATACACACAGCCAGCTACAACCTTTTGTCTGAGCAACAACCAGAAATACCTGCCAACACGGAGGTATGAGATTATCTCCTTTCTACGTTATCTTACTATACCCTGTAACCTCACTTTGTGTGTGGATTCCTCCCTGTCATCCTACTGTAAGTCTGGCTGTCTCTGGCACATGCATATAACTCTATTCATGTTATTTCCATATCTCCAACATTTCATTAGGAAGCCTTCATCGTGGTACACCATGCAGAAAAATTCTCAGGACTCCGAGCAGGTACCATGGAGTTGTGCCAAGCCATCACAAGGGTATAGACATAGGACAACACTGTGCTGGTGGCACTCACCATTCTATACTAATTACCCAGAGTTCCCCTACTACTCTACTGAGAACTATGGCCTGTTACCTCACGTCCCATACTGCTCCTCTGAGAAGTATGGCCTATTACCTCACATCCCATACTGCTCTACTGAGAACTGTGGCCTATTACCTCACATCCCATACTGCTCTACTGAGAACTATGGCCTATTGCCTCACATCTCATACTACTCTACTGGAAACCAACCCCTTTAATTGGGAACCAAGGCCTATTACCTCACATCCCATATTGCTCTACTGGTAACCAACCCCTTTTACCTCATATCCCATACTGCTCTACTAAGAACCAACACCTGGTACCTCACATCCCATAGAGCTCTACTGGGAACCAAGTACTATTACCGCACATCCCATACTGCTCTACTTGGAAACAATGCCTATTACCTCACATCCCATACTGCTCCACTGGGAACCAACACCTATTATCTCACATCCCATACTGCTCTACTTGGAACCAATGTCTATTACCTCACATCCCATACTGCTCTACTGGTAACCAACGCCTATTATCTCACATCCCATACTGCTCTTCTAGTAACCAACGCCTATTACCTCATGTCCCATACTGCTCTACTGGGAACCAAGGCCTATTACCTCACATCCCATACTGCTCTACTGGGAACCAAGGCCTATTACCTCACACCCCATACTGCTCTACTGGGAACCAAGGCCTATTACCTCACATCCCATACTGCTCTACTGAGAACCAAGGCCTATAACCTCACATCCCATACTGCGCTACTGGGAAACAAGTCCTATTACCTCACATCCCATGCTGCTCTTCTGGTAACCAAGGCCTATTACCTCACATCCCATGCTGCTCTTCTGGTAACCAAGGCCTATTACCTCATATCCCATACTGCTCTACTGGGAACCAAGGTCTATTACCTCACATCCCATATTGCTCTACTGGGAACCAAGGCCTATTATCTCACATCCCATACTGCTCTACTGGGAACCAAGTCCTATTACCTCACATCCCATACTGCTCCACTGGTAACCAATGCCTAATACCTCATATCCCATACTGCTCTACTGGGAACCAAGGCCTCTTACCTCACATCCCAAACTGCTCTATTGCGAACCAAGGCCTATTACCTCACATCTCATACTGCTCTACTAGTAACCAACACCTATTACCGCACATCCCATACTGTTTTAACTCCTTAAGGACCAAACGTCTGCAATAAAAGGGAATCATGACATCTCACACATGTCATGTGTCCTTAATGGGTTAATGACAACCAACACCTATTACCTCATATCCCATACTGCTCTACTGGGAAGCAAGGCCCATTACCTCACATCCCATACTGCTCTACTGTGAACCAAGGCCTATTACCTCACATCTCATACTGGTAACCAACACCTATTACCGCGCATCTCATACTGCTCTACTGGGAACCAGCGTCTGTTACCTCACATCCCATACTGCTCTACTAGTAACCAACACCTATTACCTCATATCCCATACTGTTCTACTGGTAACCAACGCCTATTTCCTCATATCCCATACTGCTCCACTGAGAACTATGGCCTATTACCTCACATCTTATACTGCTCTACTGGTAAGCAACGCCTATTACCTTACATCCCATACTGCTCTACTGGGAACCAAGTCCTATTACCACACATCCCATACTGCTCTACTGGGAAACAATGCTTATTACCTCACATCCCATAGTGCTCCACTGGGAACCAATTCCTATTACCTCACATCCCATACTGCTCTACTGAGAACCAACACCTATTACCTCATATCCCATACTGTTCTACTGGTAACCAACGCCTATTTCCTCATATCCCATACTGCTCCACTGAGAACTATGGCCTATTACCTCACATCTTATACTGCTCTACTGGTAAGCAACGCCTATTACCTTACATCCCATACTGCTCTACTGGGAACCAAGTCCTATTACCGCACATCCCATACTGCTCTACTGGGAAACAATGCTTATTACCTCACATCCCATAGTGCTCCACTGGGAACCAATTCCTATTACCTCACATCCCATACTGCTCTACTGAGAACCAACACCTATTACCTCACATCCCATACTGCTCTACTTGGAACCAAGACCTATTACCTCACATCCCATACTGCTCTACTTGGAACCAACACCTATTACCTCACATCTCATACTGCTCTACTGGGACCAATGCCTATTACCTCACATCTTATACTGCTCTACTGGTAAGCAACGCCTATTACCTTACATCCCATACTGCTCTACTGGGAACCAAGTCCTATTACCGCACATCCCATACTGCTCTACTGGGAAACAATGCTTATTACCTCACATCCCATAGTGCTCCACTGGGAACCAATTCCTATTACCTCACATCCCATACTGCTCTACTGAGAACCAACACCTATTACCTCACATCCCATACTGCTCTACTTGGAACCAAGGCCTATTACCTCACATCTTATACTGCTCTACTGGGAACCAATGTCTATTACCTCACATCCCATACTGCTCTACTGGTAACCAACGCCTATTATCTCACATCCCATACTGCTCTACTGGGAACCAAGGCCTATTACCTCACATCCCATACTGCTCTACTGGGAACCAAGGCCTATTATCTCACATCCTATACTGTTCTACTGAGAACTATGGCCTATTACCTCACATCTCATACTGCTCTACTGGGAACCAGCACCTATTACCTCACATCCCATACTGCTCTACTGGGAACCGATACCTATTACCTCACTTCTCATACTGCTCTACTGGGAACCAAAACCTATAACCTCATATCCCATACTGCTCTACTGGGAACCAGCGCCTATTACCTCATATCCCATACTGCTCTACTGGGAAACAATGCCTATTACCTCACATCCCATACTGCTCCACTGGGAACCAATGCCTACTACCTCACATCCCATACTGCTCTACTGAGAACCAAGACCTATTACCTCACATCCCATACTGCTCTACTTGGAACCAACACCTATTACCTCACATCTCATACTGCTCTACTGGGACCAATGCCTATTACCTCACATCCCATACTGCTCTACTTGGAACCAACACCTATTACCTCACATCTCATACTGCTCTACTGGGAACCAATGCCTATTACCTCACATCCCATACTGCTCTACTGGGAACCAAGGCCTATTACCTCACATCCCATACTGCTCTACTGGGAACCAAGTCCTATTACCTCACATCCCATACTGCTCCACTGGTAACCAATGCCTATTACCTCATATCCCATACTGCTCTACTGGGAACCAGCGCCTATTACCTCATATCCCATACTGCTCTACTGGGAAACAATGCCTATTACCTCACATCCCATACTGCTCCACTGGGAACCAATGCCTATTACCTCACATCCCATACTGCTCTACTGAGAACAAACACCTATTACCTCACATCCCATACTGCTCTACTTGGAACTAACACCTATTACCTCACATCTCATACTGCTCTACTGGGAACCAATGCCTATTACCTCACATCCCATACTGCTCTACTGGTAACCAAGGCCTATTACCTCACATCCCATACTGCTCTGCTGAGAACCAACACCTATTATCTCACATCCCATACTGCTCTACTTGGAACCAAGGCCTATTACCTCACATCTTATACTGCTCTACTTGGAACCAATGTCTATTACCTCACATCCCATACTGCTCTACTGGGAACCAAGGCCTCTTACCTCACATCCCAAACTGCTCTATTGGGAACCAAGGCCTATTACCTCACATCTCATACTGCTCTACTAGTAACCAACACCTATTACCGCACATCCCATACTGCTCTACTGGGAACCAAGTCCTATTACCTCACATCCCATACTGTTCCACTGGTAACCAATGCCTATTACCTCATATCCCATACTGCTCTACTGGTTACCAGCACCTATTACCTTACATCCCATACTGCTCTACTGGGAACCAATGCCTATTACCTCACATCCCATACTGCTCTACTGGGAACAAAGGCCTATTACTTCACATCTCATACTGCTCTACTGGTAACCAACACCTATTACCGCACATCTCATACTGCTCTACTGGGAACCAGCACCTATTACCTCACATCCCATACTGCTCTACTGGGAACCGACACCTATTACCTCACATCTCATACTGCTCTACTGGGAACCAACACCTATTACCTCATATCCCATACTGCTCTACTGGGAACCAGCGCCTATTTCCTCATATCCCATACTGCTCTACTGGGAAACAATGCCTATTACCTCACATCACATACTGCTCCACTGGGAACCAATGCCTATTACCTCACATCCCATACTGCTCTACTGAGAACCAAGGCCTATTACCTCACAACCCATACTGCTCTACTGGTAACCAAGTCCTATTACCTCACATCCCATACTGCTCCACTGGTAACCAATGCCTATTACCTCATATCCCATACTGCTCTACTGGGAACCAAGGCCTTTTACCTCACATCCCATACTGCTCTACTGGGAACCAAGGCCTATTACCTCACATCTCATACTGCTCTACTAGTAACCAACACCTATTACCGCACATCCTATACTGTTTTAATGAGAACAAACACCTATTACTTCATATCCCATACTGCTCTACTGGGAACCACGACCTATTACCTCACATCCCATACTGCTCTAATGGGAACCAAGGCCTATTACCTCACATCTCATACTGCTCTACTAGTAACCAACACCTATTACCGCAAATCCTATACATTTTTAATGAGAACCAACACCTATTAACTCATATCCCATACTGCTCTACTGGGAACCAATGCCTATTACCTCACATCCCATGCTGCTCTACTGGGAACCAAGGCCTATTAGCTCACATCCCATACTGTTCTACTGAGAACTATGGCCTATTACCTCACATCTCATACTGCTATACAGGGAACCAATGCCTATTACCTCACATCTCATACAGCTCTACTGGAAACCAATGCCTATTAGCTCACATCCCATACTGTTCTACTGAGAACTATGGCCTGTTACCTCACATCTCATACTGCTCTACTGGGAACCAAGTCCTATTACCTCACATCCCATACTGCTTTACTGAGAACCAATGCCTATTACCGCACATCTCATACTGCTCTATTGGGAACCAACACCTATTACCTCACATCCCATACTGCTCTACTGGGAACCAACACCTATTACCTCATAACCCATACTGCTCTACTGGTAACCAACCCTATTACCTCACATCCCATACTGCTCTACTGGGAAGCAAGGCCTATCACCTCACATCCCATACTGCTCTACTGGGAACGAAGGCCTATTACCTAACATCTCATACTGCTCTACTGGTAACCAACACCTATTACCTCACATCCCATACTGCTCTACTGGTAACCAACACCTATTACCTCACATCCCATACTGCTCTACGTGGAACCAAGCCTATTACCTCACATCCCATACTGCTCTCATGGGAACCAAGGCCTATTACTTCACATCCCATACTGCTCTACTGGGAACCAACAGCTATTACCTCACATCCCATACTGCTCTACTGGGAACCAAGGCCTATTATCTCATATCCCATACTGTTCTACTGAGAACTATAGCCTATTTCCTCACATCTCATACTGCTCTACTGGGAACCAGCACCTTTTACCTCACATCCCATACTGCTCTACTGGGAACCAACACCTATTACCTCACTTCTCATACTGCTCTACTGGGAACCAACACCTATTACCTCATATCCCATACTGCTCTACTGGGAACCAGTGCCTATTATCTCACATCCCATACTGTTCTACTGAGAACTATAGCCTATTACCTCACATCTCATACTGCTCTACTGGGACCAACACCTATTACCTCACATCTCATACTGCTCTACTGGGAACCAATGCCTATTACTTCACATCCCATACTGCTCTACTGGGAAACAACGCCCATTACTTCACATTTCATACTGTTCTACTGAGAGCCAACACCAACTCATATCCCATACTGCCCTACTGGGAACCAATGCCTATAACCTCACATCCCATATTGCTCTAATGAGAACCAACACCTATTTACTCATATCCCATACTGCTCTACTGGGAACCAAGGCCTATTACCTCACATTCAATACTGCTCTACTGGGAACCAAGGCCTATTACCTCACATCCCATACTGCTCTACTGGGAACCTACACCTATTACTAGAAATCCTAAAATCGCCTATATTGGCAAACAAATATGGGGATTCAGTTACACCATCTGTATTTTGCATATATTTTGGTGGCTGTGTGCCCAATTCCCTTTTTTCTTTGTATATTTGGAATTGGAACTCAAAGTAGATTCCTATTGGGAATGACCTTAGAAAAAGTATACATTTGAGGAGAGACTTTGGAAACAGTTTAAGCAGCAGTAAGTACTTAATTTAGCATGTCAATCTCCCATGTTAAAGTTAGTGTAGGACCCACCGATATTTGCTCCTGTGACACAGTGGTGGGCTTAACATGAGATGGCCACATGATGTAATTGAATCCACATATTTGTTTGCCAAGATTGGTGATTTTAAGTAGCCTTATAAATGTTAAAACTGTATTTTTTAAGTGTGTGCTGTTTCTTAATCTATATTGTCAAAGTAAATTATTTACATTGATAAAGAAGGTTCTCCCAGGATCAGGGTACAGGGTCAGTTCTGTAGTGACCTATACTTTAAGAATGAATTTAAAATACAGAAACATTAATGATGAAGATAAAAGAAGATGAAATCATAATCTCTCTAACTCTGTCCTGCCAGTCTTCAAGACTGACAGAAATAAAGGCAAAATATATAAAGAAGAAGGAGAGATGGCAGATGACCACATTGTGTCATAATCATCTTTGAAACTGCACAAATTAAATAAACCATAAATACATAGAGATGGCTAAGCAAAACTTACTTGTGCCACTGATACGAAACTTATCACAGCAGTTGGTGGGATGTGGGTTGGAACTGCTTTGTCACTGTTTCAGAAGGTATCACAGCAGTTGGTGGCAGATGGGTCAGTCGTATCTGTGCCACTGATCCAAAATGTATAACATTAGTTGCGACTTACCTGTGCCACTGATCCAGAATGTATCACAGCAGTTGGTGGCAGATAGGTCAGCCTTACCTGTGCCACTGAGCCAGAGTGTATCACAGCAGTTGGTGGAAGGTGGGTTGGCCTTACCTGTGTCACTGATCCAGAATGTATCACAGCAGTTGGTGGCAGATAGGTCAGCTTTACCTGTGCAACTGATCCAGAGTGTATCACAGCAGTTGGTGGAAGGTGGGTTGGCCTTACCTGTGCCACTGATCCAGAATGTATAACATTAGTTGCTAGCAGGTGGGTTGGCCTTACCTGTGCCACTGATTCAGAATGTATCACAGCAGATGATGGCAGATAGTTCAGCCTTACCTGTGCCACTGATCCAGAGTGTATCACAGCAGTTGGTGGAAGGTGGGTTGGCCTTACCTGTGCCACTGATCCAGAATGTATCACAGCAGTTGGTGGAAGGTGGGTTTGCCTTACCTGTGCCACTGATCCAGAATGTATAACATTAGTTGCTAGCAGGTGGGTTGGCCTTACCTGTGCCACTGATCCAGAATGTATCACAGCAGTTGGTGGCAGATAGGTCAGCCTTACCTGTGCCACTGATCCAGAATGTATCACAGCAGTTAGTGGCAGATAGGTCAGCCTTACCTGTGCCACTGATCCAGAGTGTATCACAGCAGTTGGTGGAAGGTGGGTTGGCCTTACCTGTGCCACTGATCCAGAATGTATCACAGCAGTTGGTGGCAAATAGGTCAGCCTTACCTGTGCAACTGATCCAGAGTGTATCACAGCAGTTGGTGGCAGATGTGTCGGTCTTGCATGTGCCACTGATGCAGAATGTATCACGGCAGTTGGTGACAGATGGGTTGGCATTACCTATTTAGAGTAGCAGTTGGTGGATGTACATAGGCAAACTGTATGAAGCAGTTGGTGGCAAGTGAATTAGCTTTACCTGTAACAGTGACTTTGAATGTGAGCAGGTGATGGAGAGTACATTAGACTTGCCTGGGGCTGTGGTTCAGTAGATGGTAAGTGCATCAGCCCTATCTGGAACAGTGGTCTAGAAAAGAGGTTATTAGCTGACTTTTCCTTACCAATGTCAGTGGGAAGGATTGCTCTGTAGAAGGTGTGCAGTTGGATTTTCTGTGCGATGGTCATCGGTCTAGCACACCCAGCTAAGGATGTTATTACCTTACCGTCACAGGTCCATAATGTCTAACATGGACTGACCGTATGTCTAATACCCCTCCACCTTTAGTACATGTGATTTATATCTTTTAGTATGGAAATCCCAATTCTGGTGGTGAGTCAGGGACATTCCTTCACACATTGGGAACAGCAGAGAAGAATAAGGTGCCTGCAAACCCATCTAATAAATGCAGTGTTTATTTTACAATGAGCTGCTATCCTAAATCACAGGGCACAGTTACTATCATTTATATAACACCAATATGTTCCACGACCCATGGGGCCCTGGTGCGAAAATTGATCCGTGGCCCCCACCGGCGCTTACTCTGCCTGGGTCGGAACACATGGCGGCGGGCCAGTGCATGCAGATACACTTAAAGAACCACTACAGACACCCAGATCACATCAGCTCAATGAAGTGGTCTGGGTGCCAGGTCTAGTTTTAACCCTTCAGCTGAAAACATGGCAGTTTCAGAGAAACTGCTATGTTTACATTGAGGGTTAATCCAGCCTCTAGTGGCTGTCTCACTAACAGCCGCTAGAGGTGCTTCTGCGAGTCTCAATGTGAAAACCATAGTCAGAAGATGCTGGACCTCCATAGGAAAGCATTGAGTAATGCTTTACTATGGGCAGTTTGAATGTGCGCGAGAGGTGGATCGTGGCGGAGGGATCCCCAGCGCCAAGGAAGTCCGGCGCTGGAGAAAGGTAAGTGCTGAAGGGGTTTTAAACACACACACACACACACTCTCATGAACAGACGCATACACACTAGCTAACAGACACACACATTTACTGACAGAGACACACTCAGCGACATACATACATACACACTCACTGACAGACAGACTCACATACACACTCACTTACAAAACATACACTCTCACTGACAAACACACACTCACTAACAGACATCAAACAGACTCACTAACAGACACACACAAACTAACACACTCATTGACGCACACACACACACTCACTGACATACAAACTAACAAACACACACTGACACTCACTAGCAGACACACACTCAATAACAGACACACACAAACTAACACACACACACAAAAACTAACACACTCACTGACACTCACTAGCAGACACACACTCAATAACAGACACACACAAACTAACACACCCACAAAAACTAACACACGCACTGACACTCACTATGAGAGCTGAGGGGATTCCCTGGGGTCCAGTGGTGCTGCTGGGCGACCGGTCACCGGGCGGGCTGTCTGTCTGGCTGTCTGTCCAGTGGTGCTGTCCAGGGGCTGGTCCTGTGGGCATGCGAGGGAGCACTCTCCCTGGCTGAGCGCTCTATGCTTACTGATGCCGGAGCCAGAATATGACGTCATATTCCGGTTCCGGCATATGGGTGGCCCTGAGGTGGCTGGCTCCTGGGCCTCCAGGAGAAGATGCTGGCCACACTGGCATACATACCGGGTCGCAGGGTGGCTGGGCTCCCTGGTAGGCCGGCTCGGTTGCAGCCGCGATCCCTGCGCCCCCGGTATGTATGCCACCTCAACAGTGCTTCACAGTTATAGAGAGGGGATATTTGAGAACAGAGACTAGAGTTAAAGAAGGCCCTGTTCAGACAAGCTTACAATCTATGAGGATTTGAGGGAGCGGGATATATATTGTTAATTGTCTTGCCCAGACACACTTACGAGTAAGGTAATCTGTTTAGAATTAAAATCGGAGTTTCCTGGTTATAAGGCAGTGGTGTAACCACTGATCTAACCCTTCATGTGCCGTGTACCCTCACCTCAGGTGTAGATCAGGTGAGGACCTGGCTGTGCTTTGAATAACTTGGCAAGATGAAGCATGTTCTGAAGGCACGCCTACCAGTCCAGGATTTAGGGATTACCCAGTTGTGCCCAAGCTGGTTTTAGAAAGGAAAAAAACAACACCTTGACACAACTGGATAATATCCTGGGCGCTAGGCGTGCCTTGAACACTAGTTTGGAAACCACTGCTCTACAATTTCAAAATCATAAAAAAAAAAAAAAGGCCTGCTAAATTAGTTTATCAAGGAACTGGATACCCCGGGTGACAGGTATCACAATAAGGTATAAATGATACCTTACTGGAAAAAACTGCAACAAGAATGTAATCGTTTTTCACTGTAATAAGTAGCCTAGAGAGTCAAGGATATAGGGTTCATGGTAAGAAGTACTAATAATACCTTCACCCCAGCAATAACATTGACCAGTATAGATGGTCCTTGTTTAACCGACTTTCTAAGGTCCTGAAGAAGGAACCTCAGTGTCCTGTAATGTCTCAGTGATTACTCCCTCGGTTAACAAATAGAAGAATCGTCTTTATATCACTTTTAGGTTCTTTGTTTCTTTTTTTCTATCAGAAAATCTTTTTTTGTAATCAATTTAATGTAGCAAATCGTTAACTATTACAACCACTAGAGGGTGTAATAACCCTAAAATCCAAACAGGAATACTTCTCTGAATGGAACATACACATTAAACTACCTAAATGAGCCACATCTCATGTGAGTCTGAAGGTGTCTCATCATCACTTGTATATTTCATCTTCTGGTTCAACATGTAAATAGTGACTTAAAGGATAGCTTGTCTACATAGTGTCTTTTTCTGACCAGGTGTATCCTGTAAATTCATTAATTGATTCATTTATAGTGAACGCTGCTGAATTGTACCTGAAACAACAAAATAAATACCTGGTACCATTTTATAGGAAATATTTTCTTTATTAATGAATTGAATTTACCAAATTACAATTCCCTTGGATTATAATCACTAGCTCTTATAAGAGCTGTTCCTGCTATACTCTCTTGGAGGAGAGGCCTACCCACTGGGAACTGGATCCAGGAGTTTGGTCTAGGGTGGGAAGGGACGGCGAGACCCCAGCCAAGCTGTGGAGGCTAAGGGGCTACAGTGCTTATGGTGTCTGGTGGAGTGCTTGGAGTCCTCGGTGAGCATTAGGAGCATCGATGGGCGGAGGCACCCGGTCCGACACACACTGTAATAATAATATTTACAATATATGAACAAATGGGATCAATCGTAGCCTGGAGTGTCCCTTTAAAGTACATCTTTTAGTTATTTTTAAAAGAAATGCTGTGTTTAGTGTTCAGTTAACAAATATCTCTGTATTGAAAAGAATACTTTATAATGATGATTTATTTTTAAATTCTTTATTTATGACATGCGTGAGAGTAACAGGCATTCTCACTATGCCACAACAGCAAAAATAAGACAAATGTTAACAATAGGCATATAGGCAGAACTGCGCAGATTTTTTTTTTTAAAATCAAGAGTGATGCACGTTTAAACTTAGAACAAAAACACACGTATTAAAGGAAAAACAGGCTGAGTAACAAGCATATCTCGCATATCTAGGTCTAGCTGGTTGTGCAGGGTTGTGAGTAGTTTACACTGCTTGACCGATATATATGGAAATGCTGTCGTTATAAACCTGCTAGTCTTTCAAGATTTAATGAGAGTAATATAGGTAACTACAGGTTACATCAGGCAAGCTGGCATGTCTGGGATGACAAAAGATGCTGTGCTCATAGAAGAGAAAGGTTGACTGTAAGGGATTTCAGGATGTTGCTAACTATGTCAGGCTTTGTGTATATGTCGTGGTTAGGCTAGGTGATAGTTAACATCGATTTAGCACACTAACCACTGAATATTCAATATGGCTTAAAAACTCAGAGGAGAGGAGAACAGAAATCCCTATCTAGTCATGATACTGACAGTGGAGTCTCTGTTCAACTGATGCCACTGGGAGGTCTCCCGAACTCTGTGATTTCCATGTTGAGAGTCCTTTGTTGACCGCTCCGCCGGCCTGGGTCTTCACAAGAGCCCGTGTGCAAGTCCCACTGCTCCAGCTGCTCTCTGAGCTGCAAGTGATATCTCGGGGTGTCATGGTGTGTGGTCGCACCATCTGAATAGGTGGGATAGGCTTCCAAGTGTTCCCCCTCCGGGCCCTCTGCTGAGGAAGGCAGCTGCAGGCTTTGGACTGTTTAAGACGTGGCTTCTTCCTCAATGGCATCTTACTCTAAGGCGGTGTCAGTGGTTTCCGTCTGTTGCCCGCCTTGAGGTGTTGCTGGTCGGGAGGTGAGTACCTCTAATTTACCGGTCTCTGCTATTCCCGCAGGGTTCGGTCTGTTCTGCTTAGCAGCTTCTGCCAGGCCCTGTTCGAGTGTGTTGTGCAGCCCGCTTGCCTCAGCAGTAAGGTCAGACGCCGCCATCTTGGTCTCGGTAGCACGACCGTGTGTTTGCAGCTGGGGCTGACAAGTTGTGAAAGTCCACACGTTACTGTTACTTGCCAGAATGACCCCCGCCGGCTGGGGGGTAACATAGCTTCGTCAGCTATTGCCAGCAGGACAAGCAGCCGGGAGGTCAGCCACTTCTCCCGCGCTCGCCTCTGACTGTAGGCCGCAATTTCACCTTCAGGAGTAGCTTGTTTGCCCGGGCTTAGAAGCCTCCCAGAAGGGGTGCTAGGGCTAGGCTAATGCTGGCTGCCCCTCATAGTTTGGTGGTGTTCGAGCCTGAGATAAGTGTCAGGATTTCTGCTTTTTAGAGAGGCTAGCACAGAGAGCTCGTTTCATGTAGCCATGCAGCTCGGAGGTCAGGCCCCGCCCCCTATAATGATTATTTGAAAGAGATAAGCCGGTTTGAGCCGGGGAAAGAAGCAGAAAAAAGCCACTAAAACGGCAATCCCAACGACCACACCGACACCCCCACACAAAGAGGCTATGGGGCGCAAACACAAGAAGCCACATCACCTGGCAGCTCCCCGGCAGCAAGATATTTGGCTCTCCTTTGAGAAGCCGGTGGCACAGCACCAGACCAAAATGGCGCCAGAGGAGCAGGGGACGCCGGAGCCATCAGAGGCCTCCCAGGAGGAGGAAGACCAGCTGAGCTCTCCCCTCTCAGGAGCGGAGTCTGAGCAGTCGGACACTGATGAGGATGAAACACTCTCCACAAAAGGGGATATAAGGAGGCTACTGACCGACCTCCAGAAGGTATGGAAGGAAGACCTCCAAGCAGCCCAAGCTGAAATAGGGGAGATCCGTCACAGGGTACAGGAGATGGAAGGTAGAGAGTCCTCCAGAAACAAACACATACAAACCACCGACGCCAGACTGGACAGCCTCTCCTCCCAGGTCCAACAACTGACCCAAGCAGTGACCACCCTGGAAACACGCCACAGACCAAAAAATCTGCGTCTCAGGGGAATCTCAGAACAAGTACCTGACGAAACGATACTCACCTTTGTGAGAGACCTCAAAGACACCATGGTCATCAGGGACAACCCTCCCCAACACACGATCACCTCAGCATTCAGAGTTTGGAAATCAGCTGCGGCTCCAAGCGCGCCCAGGGACGTAATAGCCATAACCCGGGACATCGCAGTGAAGGTGGCGGTTATGAAGTGCTCTAGAGAACAGGGAACGGCCAGGCGGTCTCCATCTATGCGGACATACGATACTCTGCCCTAGCGGAAAGGAGGAAGCTGGCTCCCACTGCCAGAAAGCTCAGAGATAACTCCATACGGTACCGCTGGAGACTGGGGGGATCCCTTGTGGTGACCAGTGGAGACACGACAGCAACGCTGACATCAACAGAGGATCCAGAGCCACTGCTGCAGAAACTCGGGCTCATGACCCGCACAAGAGCAGCCACCACAGAGACACCCTTAGAGACACCCAAAAATGACTGAGAGCCCGCAACCAGCAACACCGTTGGGTCCCAACAGAAGGTCAAATCTCCAAACAAAAAGGCACAGCCCCCACAGAGAGACAAGGACACCAGTACAAACAAACCCTGGCACTCGGTCGGGCACCTCAAAATTCAGAGACTCACATAACGAAACTCGAACCAAGCTGGCACCACACCGCGAGCTATGAAAGCCTGTTAAACCTCCTTAAACCACAGTTGTACGGGCCTTTGCCACCCCAACATGTAAAGCTCAGTAATGGTGATAGCAGGAAGCACAGACGCAAATCTGTCCTTGGCCGTATACTAAAGAGTTCTACTGCATTTATGATATCCCTTGTTCTGCATCGCCCGTACATATTGTTTCCTTATGTAATAACGTTTCTTATGACATACTCAAAATAACAATGATTGTATAGACAACTGTTATTTAGATCATATACAGTCAACAGTGTTAATACGTCAGTGTATAACTTTATTACGCAGATTATATTACAGATGTTTCCTGATAAAATTTTGAATAAAATTCAAATTGAAAAAAAAAAAAGAGATAAGCCACAGGTTTAGGTAGCACATGAAAACATTGATTTCTCATTTTAAGTTCAGAGAAACCACTAAATAATATGATTTACAGGAAAGGGGTATTTGTAAGGGGTTATTACAAATTTAGTATATCTATTATAAACTCTGTATAGATACCAAGCCACGAATGAAGTCATTACACCCTTCTATGATTCCACACTGGCTGTGGCTGAAAATGATAACTGATTGACAGGGAGCTTAGACGGAGGCACTCAGTTCCTGGATTAAAAGATGTGAATTTCTTGTCTCTGTCGGAGTTTAACTGCGCCTTACTCGTGTATCACTGTGGCAAAAATAAAGATTAAATAAAAAAGTGAATTTCTACATTTCTTTTTTCACATCTTACAAAAGCTTATTTCTTAAATATAGGCATACGTATACATAAATATAAATAAATAGAGGAACATTACAATATCACTTTAAGTAGCTGAAACCTGTAATACTCAGTGCTGTACCCATACTTGGATTTAACTGTAAACTCTACTTACTGTATGTAGACATTCTGTATGAGAATTGTGGTAGTAGCAGTTTTGTGACAACGCAGGGTATTAACCATTTGGTGACTTCATTACAATTTTGGAAATATACCCAAGGTCCAATTACAGGTCATCCCTGACTTCATGCATATACCTACATGAGCATAGGGGTATAGGTGGAGGCAAGGATTTTATGCCCTAAGTGTCACATGGGCTGGATATACCATGGTGCTATTAGGGGGTCTATATTATAGGGAGATTATTGGGGTGAAATTAGTATTTGAGAGGTATGGAATGACCAAGTACTCCCCTTTTCAATTATAATACATCCCCTATGTAATGCCTGTTGGTGAAGGCTGGGTGTGTGTGTGACCAGTGTGGGAGATTTTACCTTGATTCGTTATAATATATACCCCGCTCAATGCAAATGGACCTCAAATTGGCAAAAGAGCCCCTAGGATTATTACCCCTTTAAGCATCAATGAAATCTAACGACATCATCAGAATCTGGAGCCTAAATATTTGAAATGACTAATTTTATATAAAATATAATATATGCACGTAAGCTCCTAATACTACTATTTACTACTTACCAAATCTCCTGTGCTAAAATAAGAACAAAACAGGGAAGAAAAACAAACCTATAAAATGTACATTAACATTAGCTATTCCCGTCTTAATTTCTCTCTGGGGAGCAGTAGTTTACAGCAGATTGGGGTGTAATAGAGCATGCTGCTTGTAAAACTCTTTAAATTTAAACAACTATATTATAAGGCGCAGGTGAGAAATCCCTCGCACTTTGTTTACAGCAAATATAAAATGCAGTTTTAAAAAAAAGTCTATTTCATGCCTGATCACCCTGCATGCTGGTTGTTACTGGACTATCTCATAAGGATTTACAGTCGAGAAACTTAACCCGTTGAAGGAAGCGGAGAGGCTTGATTAACACATTACTATACAGTGCTTTGATCACACCCTAGGGTTAAAATGGGCCATTTCATTGCCATTAAAAAAAAAAAAATTCACACGTGGGGAACTTGAAGGTAAATTAATGTCAAATCTAACGCTTTTAGCTTGTCGTGTACAGTCTGAATTCCTCAAGGAAGTGCTTTCATCCTATCTACTCTACAGGAACTGAGCGAAAATTCAAGCTGTGAGCTTCAAAATCCCAAAGCTTTGTGGCTGTTCCAGGCTTATATAAAAACAACCATCGCTCGAGAACGGAGATTCGCTTCATTTCACCACTGGCAAGTCTTAAAGGGAAATATCATAAATAATTATGTTTTGATACGTTGTCGGACGTATTAATATATAATAATACTTTACGTTTTTGAAGGCTATAGCCTTTTAGTTAAAAAGAGGCTTTCATCTTTCACTTCCCCCAGCGTCAATGACTCCTCTAAGCTGTGGGTAGCAGGTTGCCAATCCTCCGAACAATTACACCAAGAAACAGTTATTATTATTATTATTATTATTATTTTATTATTTTATTATTTGTATAGGGCCAGCAAATTCCATAGGGCTGTACAATGGTCGTACAGTTCTTAACCTTCTTATTACGACGGCGCAAATAACAAATATGGCACTACAACCGTTCTTCAGTTGTAAAATTCCTTAGATGTTATATGATTATATTAGAACATTATTTCTACAAATTCCTAACATTCGTGACTATAGCTGAGCCCTAGTCCTTGCAGGGACTCTCCTCCGCTGGGTACTCCAAAATATACTCAGGAAAAAGTGAAACAATCCGATGGAACAGTCAGGCACAGCAAAGATATCCAAGAATCTCCTACCTCATTCCCAGCAACTGGACGACACTCAGCTCTGGGGTGTATAACTGAATTGTATTCACACATAGACAGCTTTTAATGCCATCTCCCACGCAAGGGGTCTCACAGGCAGAAAATGCAAAGGTTTCAATCCCAGGATCCCTTGTGCTTGAGAGATAATTGCCTGAGTAAACTCCTCCAATTTAATTCTCCCGCACCCCAAAAGTCCCCCAACCATGCATAAGAACCCGCAAAAAATGTACATTCCCTGATAGCCCCGATCTGAGTGACCAACATATGCAGGAATCACTAAGATCGGTTCAGTAGAACGGGAATGGCATTGTGTGGAAGATTTGACCGGCCAGACACGAGGCGGTAGCTGAAAATAGTTCCAGGAGAATAGGTGCACTGACCCGTCTCTGTTCGTGAGGTTCCTGTGCGAAAACCATACAAGGGAATCTCTTGCTTTCACAATACGAATGCTCCCCTTGTTCGGTGCTTTCTATCTCCCGAACGCCGTTCGTTTAGGTGGTCAGGAACAGAAACAGAAAGCGGTCGACAGTTTTGCGGGGTTCGCGCGAGTGCAAAGCCGAAAATAGTTCCACGCACTCGACGACCTAGTTCGGGAGACAAGATGGCCGCCATTCTCCCAGCCACATGTTCGGTTATCCGAAATGGCGGCCACGCAAGAGAAACACTCATTAATTGTTTCACTTGAGGTTTCGCACTTAAGTGGTTGGTGTTAATGTTCTAATGGGGTACAGGGGTGGTCCTTGTTTGGGAGACTAATGGATTCCATTCGTATGAAGTCTCCCGAACGGCCAAAGAAGAACCACACGAAATAACCGGGGCAAAACACACGAAATAACAGGGGGAAGATATGGACAGCCAATATAGGGGATAAAAAGTAGCTTTCAGATGTCCATTCTGCTACAGTGACAAACTGAAGTAAATCAGCACCCAGTTTCTGGTCCCTTATTCAGGGGTTTTGGACTTAGGAAAGTGCTACCTGTATAGTCAGGGCACACAGCGGCTCACACCGGAGGACATTACCAAGTCCCAAAAATATTTTAAATAACAATAATATAACAAAGTAGCATTTATTATAGGGGCACACCAGGCTGGTAGAAGCCCACATCTTTTAACACTCAATATGACTATAACAAAAAGACACAAAAAAATAAGATATTTACCTTTAACAGGCAAGGTGAGAATAGCATTTCAAGTCCACTTTGGTGATGACACAAGTCTTCTATGGTTGCCATTCAAAAGGTTAAATGTGCCTAATTCTGCCAAGGGTTAAATAGCTAAAATTTACTGGTTGTTTTTTTTTGCAAAACCCCAACTTCTATCTAGCATTAAAACCGTAAGCAGATTAGTTGATTCGTATTTATCCTGGCAGAGATATATATAGCGCTAACAACCCAAGATACATTTAATTGCCCAACTATAGCTTCGTTATTGAATGGAATAATAGACAGATACAGTTTGGGTAATCAATTGATTTCATGGTTTTAACGCATTAGATGGAGTTGTGGTTTTTGCAAACATATCTTAAGAAAATGCTTACGAAATGTTTGACGCGCTGTCTTGTGATGAATAAATACGTCAGTAAAATCCAGTGTGTTTTGTGCTTCATTTGTTACACGATTTTGGAGGAACGGACTCCTAGCACAGCCTATAGCAGCTGAAGGTGGACATACATATGGGGACTTGGCAATAATGTCTATTAAATGTAAAGTAAAATAAATATAATATGTTAAAGGGAAACTGTCACGTCTTACCTGGTCCTCCACTCCTTCGCTGAAATCTCATTAAAGAGGTGGTTGTTATACTTCTGTAACACCCACCTCTGGTCTGCCTGTACTCCTCCTGGGTTCTTTGTTGATTTGCCCTGTTTGGGGATACTTTTCCAAGCAAGACAAACCTCCTTCATGATGCCAACACATTGGCTCCATTGCCAGCTTCTCAACGGACATCACGTCACACCTTTCCTATACTTGTTAGCCAGTGCTATCAACACTGGCTAGGGAGCTACCATAACAACTACAGGGCATACACCTGGTTCTCAATTCTTCAGCATTCGTTAGTCTAATTGAGAGTCAGATGGGAGAAAATCCTGTTATTATATAGCTATTTCTCCTAATCTATACATTTTCTAGCAAAACTGCTAGCACAATGTATAGATTGAATTTGGTGCTCTTTAACAAATTAAAATCACCCCACGCATTTCACAACACAGCGTTCCACTAGAGAAATTAGTTTCTCTTTCAGGTTAAAGCTAGCAGCAGAGCAGAGGGAAAATTAAGCAATTAAGCAGGCATTTACAATGCAAAAGAAAATATTGCTAAGGCATACAGTGGCAAATACATATTCAATTTTTAATAGCGATCGCACCTTGCAAAATGTCAGTACTGTCATATCTGGTATCATGTGCCACCATCTTCTCAAACGATATTTAAGGTAATGCCAGATTTACAAAACCATGAAAATCATGCTACCTTTATTCTGTACAGAAAATAATACACAGTATAAAAGATATATTCTAAATTTTAATCTTTTTTAACTTTTCTATTCTCTGAATTGAATCCTTATTAAAATACCTGGGGGCATGTTATCAGCAGACATCCTGCTTCATATCTGCCTCCAGCTGTTTGATGTACTATCTACTTTGACCACACGGGGCTCGTATGAGATGCTCCTTCAACCGGATCATTGCCTATCTGTGTCGGTACCCGCCATAATATTGCTCTACCATTAAATAGCAGACGCTCACTTTGAATATCTTATACTGACAGCATCTAGCCGTTATTGCTCCCTTTTTTTCATTTATAAGAATCTTTGTTTTGACAGGTCACGGCCTTCATTTAAAAGAAAAACATTAGATTTAGACTGATTGTTTTTGGAGAGAATTAATAATTTGTTCTAATATCATTTGGCTTTTTACTGTTTTTTTCATTCTCTTCTTGAGAACATTGTATTCTTTGGTAGCGCACAATATATCGGGGTGCCGTTTATCTCTTGCTCATTAATATAACGCATCATTCCCCTTTCTCCATTTTAGTTTGGCTCACATTGGATTTTATTAAGTAAACATTACCTTGCACTAAATTGGAAACTGATTTGCAAACGTTCTGCAACAATAATACGTTTTTCAAATTTTCAATAACCATTCCGGTAGTTTGACAGTTTTTGACCATGCAAAGGAAAAGTGGATGCAGATAAAGCTCACATGACAGTGCCCCCTGTAGGCCATTACGTAGATTTAAAGTAAGAAGTGAAGCTCAGCATTGATCAGTGTTCCCCCTAAGCATTGCTTCGCAATCCATAACACGATTTAGCTTATGTACATACAGCATTAGAAATCAAAGTGTTTAACCCCTTAAGGACCAAACATCTGGAATAAAAGGGAAGGGAATCATGACATGTCACACATGTCATGTGTCCTTAAAGGGTTAAACCCCACCACCACCACTGATTTTTGTATAATAATTTTGGGACATGAAACTTAACCATGTTTTTTTTTTAAATTTAAAATAATTGTAGCATTTTTGCCATTTCTCCCTTCTATATAATGAGAGACCTATGATAATAACTTGTGAGCTTTCAAATGTATAATTCTCAATATGCTGAATAGAAAGAAATGTAATCGGTGAAGTTTAAATATGGTGGGGTGTTAGCTTGTACCCCAATAAGCAATCTGTGCCCTACTTTTTTGTCCTCTGTCTATTTCACCTATTTTACGTACTCAAGCCCTTGCCCAATTAGACATCATAATTTGTTCAACACCATAAGCCTTTGAAGATGGAACAAAATGAGACCCTGTCTCTTAGGGCTTCCAGGATCTGACGGTCCAATGCAAATCCAATGGGTGATGTCACATATTTTGTCACAGTGGACAAAGCATGTCTAAGAGATTTATAACCAGTAAAAAGGGCATTTTCTAAAAAAAAGAAATGGCTCAAAATCTTGATGTGACTAGCTGCTCAGGTTTTGGTAGCACTCCCAGCCATAAAAACATGGAGGGGGCAACTAAACTGTAGTCCTTAGTCCTTACTACAACAATAGATTTTTGAACTTTTTTTTGTTAGAACAAAAATGTTTCTGCCAATACGGACTAGCCTCCACTTAATATATTACTGGCTAATCATAAAATGTTAAAGTCGCCATGCGATACAGATATCAATTTTTTTTTTTTTATTCTTTATTTTTTTGTGCATGAGTTAATATAACAAGCTTTCACGCCTTGCCACAACAGCAGTAGCATGTATCGATATAAACAAGAAATAACAGTTGTGGTTTAGGATATAATTGCACATTTTTTATAAAGTTATCAAGAAAAGAGAAAACAGAATGATTGTCAGTGTCAGATATCAATTATTAAAGATTTTATAGCAAAAGGATTCTAAGACTGGCATAGTCTGGAGTCTGAGGGTGAGTCAGTTAGTCACGCTGAATGCAGTCAGTTTTTTTTCTGCTATGAGAACACAGCAACCTTGTGCATTAAATGCCGTGATTGTAGGATAAAAGGTTTCTCCATCCAGGACACATCTAGCATAGAATCATGGGAAACGCAGTCCACAATATCTGCAGTACCCAATGCTACCTGCCACAAGCCTAGGCTCGGATGCACATGTTGGTGTCAGTCTTGGGAAAAAGAAATCACACCCTCTTTGAAGTCTATGGTTTTACATATCAGGACATGATAACAATCATCTGTTCCTAAGCAGGTCTTAAAATTAGGTAATTAGGTAAGGCTGTGCGGTTGGTCTCTGTGTCAGCAGTAGCGTGTATATGAAGGATACTCCATGGGCTATTGGGTCTGGGTCCAAGCATATCTCTTCGAAGGCAGTAGGGGCCCATGGTATTTCTCCCTGTGGGAGGGTTGCTATGTAACTCTGGATTTGTTTATGTTTCACGCGTGTCAAGAGAGTGTGTTCTGTTTCTCCTCTCAGGTCGTTGAGTGTCTTAGTGCCTTTTGTCGTATAGACGTGTCTAAGTCTGGGAATGGGGTCCTGGACTAGTGTTGTGAATGCTTTTGGGTCTAGGCCCGGTGGGAAGTCTGGGTTGAGTATCAGTGCGAGTAGAGGTGTTGGATACGATGTGAGACCGTGTCTCCCTTTTGTGCGATGCCACTCTTGTAGGGTGGCTCTTGTGCATGGGAGGATATCCTTTCCTCCCATCGGGGTTTCCGGTGGCAGCCATGGTAGAACCGCGACGGGAATGCCCACCGTAAGTTTCCTCTGCTTGTTTCCACAGTTTATATATCCCATTTTTAGTCCATTCTATTACCCGTAGGAAGTGGCAGGAACTGTAGTAGAGGGAGAAGTCTGGGAGAGCCAGACCGTCCTTATCTTTTGGTTGTGTTAGTAGTGTGTGTTTTAGTCTGGGTCGTTTCCCATTCCAGTGCAGTGCGGAGTGAGGTGAAGAATGTGCGGGGGACTATAATGGGGATGGTTAGGAAAAGGTATAGCAGACAGGGAAGAAAATTAATCTTGACTACTTGTATCCTACCTAGCCATGAGATGTGTGGGTATGCCCATTCCTGCATCTCCGTGCGAAATTTTGTGTGTATGGGGGTGAAGTTTTCCTTAAACATATCTCCTTCTTTCCCTGTTAGCCTGATACCTAGATATTTAATTTTTTGGTTTGCCATTGGAGTGTGTAGTGTTGACGTAGTGGCTTCACCCTTCGTTTAGGCACCGTGATGTTTAGTATGTAGGATTTAGGTAAGTTTACTTTCAGATTGGAGATCTTACCGAAGTCTTGGAAGGCTTTCAGTATTTTTACGGAGCGATACTTCTTGGTTTGTCACTTAGAATAGTAAATCGTTCAGTGTCAGCAGTTCTGTGGCGATGGGGAGGTCTGGGAGATAAGTCTTGCGGTCCATGCCGGTTGTCGACCCAGGTGTTCCGGTCGTGTTGAGTGTGTGGGGGCTGGAGCGGGAGTCCCGATGTGAATGTTTGTGCCCATGCTGTGCCATTCAAGGGGTATGTTTTAGTCCCCCTTGTAGTGTGCAGTTATCCGGGTTGGTTGGGTGTATGTCTCTCATGGTGGGGATAGTGTCCTGGATTCAAGTGCTGCCTGCATAGGTAAGGTACCTTGATTGGCTCTGGGGGCCCGCTGCCTGCTGGCGGGTGGTTCTCGGGATGTGGGTTCCAGCGATCTGGTTCCCCTGGTCCCGGGCGGCTGTGTAGAGCGTCAGGGGGTCCAGCCATTGTAAGTGTGCTGGCGCGATCTGTAGTTCTCTTGCGAGAGTGTCCATGTCTGCTCTCTCTCTGATTTCAAAAGGGCCTTTAGGTGTGTGAACTTGGAGTCCGTTCGGAAAGCGCCAGCGGTATCGTATCTTATTCGCTTGTAGTTGCCTGGTGAAGGGGCGTAGGGCCCGTTGGTATGCCAATGTAGTGGGTGATAGATCAGGATATAATTGTATCTCCATGCCCTCTAGGAGCACTTTGCCTTTCTGAGAAATTCTTATTTTAGTTGGAAACTTGTTATGCAGCATATAATCTCTCTGGGTATGCTGCCGGCCGGGCCCTTCGGTCTAAGTGCCCTGTTTGCTCTGGCTATGTCAACCGGGTTCTGGGTGGGGTGTCCCAGGAGGTTGTTGAATATGCCTGTTAAGGTAGTCTGCACAGGGGATGTGTCATCTTTCTCCTCCGGCACCCCGTGGATCCTAATGTTATGTCTTCTGCCTCGGTTAGTCGAGGTCTTCTAGATGGTATGCCATTTGCTGGAGCTGTTGTGATCTGAACTGCAGGGTGTCCTTGTTTGCAGACTGCGCCGATGCCATGTGGTCGCATTCTGCTTCAAGTTGGGACACTCTCTGGCGTAGGCCGCAAAATTCTTCCCGAATGGCCTGGAGCTCCGTGGTGATAGAGGTCCGGAGTTCATCATTAGCTGCTTTCAGGTCCAGCTTCGTTGGTAAGTTGCGCAGCATTGCAATCCAATTGGGTTGCGGCGTCGTGAGGCTGGTGGCGGGTGCCTCCGTCTGTGTTTCGTTGCCTCGTGGGGAAGGCGAGAACAGTCTGCCCGAGGCCGTGGAATCGTTAGAGGCCTGTGAATCCGGGTCCGGCGGGGGGACCAGGAACTGTCTCATGGAGGGGTGGGTGATCCCGTTGGGGTTGTCGGCGGGTTTGGGAGTGTTCGATGCTCTGTGCGTTTTACCCATTTTCGGGGTAATATGGTGCTATAGGCGAGGTTTGTGAGGAGTCTTGCAGGGAGCTCAGGGTTTACGCCGCCATCTTCTTCGGCTTCCAAGCCACGCCCCCTCTTTATGGATTTTTTTTTTTAAATTCTGTCTCTCACTGTTAAAATACACCTACCATTAAAATTATAGACTGATCATTTCTTTGTCAGTGGACAAATGTTCAAAATCAGCAGGGAATCAAATACTTTTCCCCCTCACTGTAGCAGACAGGTGATGCTAATCAAATACCCTTGATTAATTGATCTTCAGCAAGCGTGGCCTCCTCTATAAAAGCAGCAGTTTTAGCAGTTTTCCGGAATGTCCCTTTAACTCTCTTAGCACCCGGTGTGTGACACAAATGGTGAGCAGGCACAGAGAATGCATCATTCTTTTGTAGAAGTAAAAGTGTAACGAACTGGCTGTCAAACACTTATTTAACAATTATTTAATGACAGATAACTATTGTGCCTGCTAAAATGTGTAATAATACCCATTCCTCTACAGTTTGTGTTATAATATATAAACAACAAGACGTTTAAACATGTAAACACTTTTGTTTTTTATAAACCCTTTTACAATTTGTTTAACAGTTTCCTTCAGTTCCTGTTCCTAAAATGTTGACTTACAAAACAAGATGCTAATATAAAAGAAATCCCAGGTAAAGCCCGAATGCACTCACATGTCCTGTAATATGATAATGTATATCTATTTTAGGATAGATAAAGGTGGACTGTTGGAAAATAAGGCCAGAGGTTCCGAGAAGACCAACCTTTAGCTTGACCACTGTTTAAATATACACTGCTTTCTGTGATGTTAATATGGACAAACCTGTACCTTAATTATTATACCTTAATTTTCCTCATTATTTTTACATTTTTGTTTCACAATCACCTCATTAATAGCTGCCAATAATGCGGTCAGGCACTGCAAAACACTTTTTAAAGTGGGGTCACCAGTTTCGTTACATGTTACAGTTTAAAGCAATCAGTCATATAGCTCCACTCACATGTGCTTCTGCATATACACCATTCTGACAAGGAGTAAATTAAAATCTTAAAGGAATTGAATACATGTGAATTATGTATGATATAAGTCAAGGAGGGTAGCCACATTAAACAAAGCATGTTGCAAGATGACAGGGTTACTTTAAAGGAACACTATAGTGTTAGAAATATAAATGTGTATTCCTGACACAATAATCTCCCCCATTGAAAAGGTATTTTACTCACCTTTTTTCCAGCGACATGCAGGTCTCATGGCAGCTGGCTGGCTCCGCCCCTGCTCTGCCTCCTTGGCTGAGATCATCAAACCTGATGATCTCAGCCAATCCAATCCTTTCCCATAGGAAAGAATTTGGAGGCTATTGCACACATACAGCATATCGCCAAGCTGCACCAATCAGCATCTCCTCATAATGATACATCGAAACAATGCATCTCTATGAGGAACGTTCAGTGCCTCCATGCAGAGGGTGGAGATGCTGCCCGCCACTGCTGCACATTGTGCAGCACTAACCCAAGAAGCACCTCTGGTGGTCGTCTGAGTGACTGCCACTAGAGATGTTCCTAGGCAGTAATGTAAACACTGCCTTTTCAGAGATTTCTGATGCAGTCCTGAGACAAAGAAGGCCATCCCTAATTAATTACAAACATTCTAACATGTAACCAGTGCTTTTCATTAATTAATTTAGACGCAGAGAATAGATACCAACTCTTTATATACCGCCTTGAAATACTGCTGAAACAAAATAATAATTAGGAATATACAGAACAGCGGAGTCCACGCTGGGGCTTGTTAAATTAGATCATGTTAATAGTATAAGAAATGTCTTTCGTCTATTTTTCACTATAAATTGGACATTTCTCAGAGCTTGGAAAGAAATTGCCGTTTTAAACTTTGTTTTCTTGTAATTTATGTTACATTTATGTCCTCCTACGGTGTAAATTAGGATAGGAAAACTAAAAGGGAATTATAGCAAGGTCCGATTTAATCTGCAAATAAATAGCATTTATACAGAGAGCTAGCTGTGCGGCTAAGGTCGTGGTTTGAAGATTAAAGTAAAAAAAAAAAAAGATTATGTTGAAGTGAAACTTATGGAACAGGAGAGAAACTTTTAAGGACTGGGAGAGCTGGGCTTCTATAAAATCATTCAAAAACAGTTTCACAAAGATTCAAGGGACATTGCACCATAGAATAAGGACTTTCACTATATCATAAGAAATATATAACCAGACCTTACACTGAGTAGTAGCTAAATAATGGGGAAAAAAATTTAAATAAAATTACAAAATGAACTGCTATCCGTTTAAGAAAATGGTACCAAGATATATTAAACAACTATATGTAAAAGGGGACACTTATTAAATATTATTAAATTAAATGCAATCTAAAATGTAAGATCCTAATTTATGACAAAACTAGTAGGGGCACACTATAAAAAAAATTACATTGTACAAAATAATACATTGAAAATAATGAGCATCGGTGACACAATATATTATATAATATACTAAACCATATAGCACAAATGACAATTACACTTAGTCCAATCTACAAGTCCCTGCAAAATGACCACATTTCCTAATTGTACTTCTGTAAGATGCTGGTATTGGGTAAAGACATAGGTAAAGTGCTGTTTGTAAATGTATTACAGTTAAAAAGTGCTAAAAAGGTTCCGTAGAGCCACAATAGCGCTAAAACCTACAGTTATATAGTCACATAGGCCAAAGTCTATCATGTTCAGCCTTGAAACCCATTCTGCTGTGCTGTTGATCCAAAAGAGGGCAAAAAAAACACCAATTGTAGCCATTTCCAATTATGCCCAAAAAATCATTCTTCACTCCACAATGGCAATCAGATTTCTCCTTATATAAAGAACCCTTTCCTCTACTCTAAGTGGAAACACCTTTCTTTCAGTCTCAATGGGTGACCTATTCAGCCTTTATAAGTGCCCATTGCTGGTATGAATTGTTATAGTTAGAAGGAAGTGTGTAATCTCTGACTTAGCTATGCCTCCAGTGTGGGCAAAGTATGGAAATCCAGGGACCCTCATTCCGTGCTGAACTGCTAAAAAATGGTTGAACATTGAAAGAATATCATGTCCTTTTTAGCCATCCCTGGTGTAACAGGTCATTAAGCTTAGAGTTATGTCTACAAATGCTCGCAGTTTAGGGAATAAGATCCATGAACTTGTGGCAATAATGGCAACTGATAGTGTAGATTTAGTCGCTGTTACTGAGACATGGTATAATGAGAAAAATGACTGGGACATAGCAATACCAGGGTACTCTTTATATAGAAAAGATAGGGAAGGAAAGAAAGGGGGAGGGGTGGCCCTGTATGTGAAGGATAGCATAAAATCTAGCCTAATAAAAGTTAGTGAGGCGAACATTGAGTCCGTTTGAGTTACGTTAGAATTTGGTAATCACACAGTAACTCGTGTAGGTGTGATTTATAGGCCCCCAGGACAAATTGAAAAGTTAGATAATCTACTAGTTGAGAAAATAGCTAAAATGACAATGAAGGGGGAAGTTATCATCCTGGGTGACTTTAATCTTCCTGATGTAAATTGGAAAGCAAAATTAGCTATATATTCTAAACTCCCTACTGGGATTGTGTCTAAAACAAGTTGTTGAGGAGCCAACTCGTGAAGAGGCCATACTAGATTTAGTCTTAACAAATGGAGATTTGGTATCAGATATTACTGTAGGTGAAAGTTTAGGATCCAGTGATCATCAGTCAGTGTGGTTTAATATAAGAACAAAGACTGAGTCACACCACACAAAAACAAAAGTTTTAGACTTTTGAAAAACAGACTTTTCTAAAATTAGAATATGTATAGTGGAGTCATTATCAGACTGGAGCAATTTAAATGGAGTCCAAGAGAAATGGGATTATTTAAAAGTTGCACTATTGAAGGCAACAGAAAATTGCATTAGGCTTGTCAGTAAAAGCAAAAAATTCAAGAAACCACTGTGGTACTCCGCAGATGTGGCCAAAATAATTAAAAACAAAATGTTAGCATTTAGTAATTATAAAAAAACACAGAGTGATGAAGACAAAATGATCTATAAGATTAGGCAGAAAGAGGCTAAGCAAGTTATAAGAGCTTCCAAATCACACACAGAAGAGAAAATAGCACAGTCAGTAAAAAAGGGGGACAAAACATTTTTTAGATACATAAATGAGAAAAGAAAAGTAAAACAAGGATTAGTTAGATTAAAAACAAAAGAAGGAAGGTATGTAGAAGAGGATAAAGGTCTAGCTGACTGCCTCAATTAATATTTTTGTTCTGTATTTACAGATGAAAATGAAGGAAAGGGACCTCAGTTAAGAAAAAGGATAAATGAGTCATTTATTACACGTGAGTTTACAGAGGAAGAGGTTCTATTTCAACTGTCAAAAGTAAAGACAAATAAGTCAATGGGACCTGATGGAATACACCCAAAGCTATTAAAAGAGTTTAGTGGTGTACTAGCAAAACCATTAACAGATTTATTTAACCAATCATTGTTAACAGGAGTAGTCCCAGAAGATTGGAAGTTAGCGAATGTTGTGCCCATTTACAAGAAAGGTAATAGGGAGGAGTCGGGCAACTATAGGCCAGTAAGCCTTACTTCAGTAGTGGGGAAAGTGATGGAAACCATGTTAAAGGATAGGATTGATGAACATCTAAAAACACATGGATTTCAAGATCAGAGACAACATGGGTTTACTTCAGGGAGATCATGCCAAACTAATCTTATTGATTTTTTTGATTGGGTAACTAAAATTATAGATCAGGGTGGTGCAGTAGACATTGTTTACCTAGATTTCAGTAAGGCTTTTGACACTGTTGCACATAGAAGGCTTATCAATAAACTGCAATCTTTAAGTTTGGATTCCAATATTGTTGAATGGGTAAGGCAGTGGCTGAGTGACAGGCAACAGAGGGTTGTAGTTAATGGAATATATTCGAAGCTTGGACTTGTCACCAGTGGGGTACCTCAGGGATCTGTACTTGGACCCATTCTCTTTAATATTTTTATTAGTGATATTGCAGAAGGTCTTGATGGTAAGGTATGTCTTTTTGCCGATGATACTAAGATATGTAACAGCTTTGATGTTCCAGGAGGGATAAGCCAAATGGTCAGATTTGTGGCAACTGACATTTAATGTGGATAAGTGCAAGATAATGCATATTGGACGTAAAAACCCAAGGGAAGAGTACAGAATATTTGATAGAGTCCTAACCTCAACATCTGAGGAAAGGGATTTAGGGGTGATTATTTCTGATGACTTAAAGGTAGGCAGACAATTTAATAGAGCAGCTGGAAATGCTAGCAGAATTCTTGGTTGTATAGGGAAAGGTATTAGCAGTAGAAAGAGGGAAGTGCTCATGCCATTGTACAGAACACTGGTGA